>JAQOOD010000009.1:18055510-18385309 GCA_029633175.1 Citrus glauca
TATCAAAATTCTCAAAGCTTTTTCAATTGAAACTATTAACATGAGAATAACAAATTTTATAAAAACATTTTCATAGAATATAAAGCCTTCATAAAGTGAGAATAATGGTTTTAAAAGTATATGAAAACTATTTTGAGCTTTTAAAAGATTAATCAATCTTAATCAAGTTTGTTTTATCAAAATCAATAATAAAGAAATTTTTATGTTAGCAAAATAGAGATTTAAAATAAGTAAAATCAAGACAAAATGCTACAACAGATTCTAAAAAACACCGATGTATAAGTCAAATAACCATTAGGCTTGTTTAACACCCAATTACATCAAAGTATAGTTCATGATAAGCGATAAAACAGTAACAATACATGCTTTTGCCATCAAATACATTCCCATAGAAATGTAAAAGCAAGTAAATAAAGAGTAGAAATTGAAATCCACTAAATTCAAGATGTCCCTTTTTTCTGGTTTTTATGATCTCTCCTTCTTTTTCTCAGAAATCCCTTCCTTTAGCCCTTAACTCTCTCTGGTTCTCTTCTTTTTCTTTTTATCTTTGTTGTTTTTGTGTGACGGCACCTCTTCTTTTTTTCATTCACGTGTGCTTTTTTTATGTCTTGGAATTAGGGCAAACAAAAGCATGTGGCAACATGTCTTTTTTTGGGAAACCTCGAACCGCATATCTTTTTGTGCCACCTGTCACTGCTTTGTTAGTTACCATGTGGGTAGTCTTGTCTGTATTTGCTTATGGATTTCTACAGCAGTTGCTTCAACATTTTCTCTATTTTAGACATGTTTTAGTTCATTTGTAAACAAGTTCTTTGTCATTTCTACAAGTTTGTTGCTGCAGCATTCTATTCATAAAGTTTGAGCTTTTGGTCACCTACAATCATGCACATAATCAGAGCACAAAGTGATCTAAAACACAATCAATTTATTAAATTAAACTTAAATAGATGCCCATACAAAACATAACTCAAACTGCAATAAAAATATACCATTTACTCTCTAAGTAATATTAGTTTAAGTATGGAAATGCCATGACAACTCTCATTTCATAAAGTTAGCAGATCTCTTTTTTTTTTAAATATGTAAAAGGAGTAACGGGATGGCTTTATAATTAAAAATTTGGAGTTTTTAACTTTTTTAAGCCCAAAACACAATAATTAAATGAGTATTGTCTATATATGTATATGACTTGCGGTATCACATATTGAGAAGATATTGTCATGGGTAGTGTACATTTTTGGTAATAAGCACTTTTTAAAAAGGTATAAAAGAACTATAAAAAAATCAAGGAAAAAAATAATAATATGCATGTTGTTAAAAATGTATTATTCAATTGAAGTGGCCATAAATGTATTCTTATTATATGTTTTGTATAAAGGGTAAATAGAGCTTCCCATGAGAAGTCAAGCTAGTGCTCTCAAGTAAAGATGGTCAATGGGTCGAGCGACATGTGGCACGAAACGACAAATTTCCATACAGCACAGCATGGCACAAGAATGTTTTGGCAGGGCATGCAGCACAGTACAGTGGGCATGCAAGCTGGCTGGACTGAGAATTTTTGACACATGGACCTTAAAAGCACGACATAATTAGAGATAGGCTAAAGTACAACTCATGAAAAGCTCATAATAAGCACGTTTCACTGGCAAGTTAGCACGTAGTCGATAGGTCTTCAATAGCATGTGAGCCAAGTAAAACTTTTTAAAGAAACCAAACTTAAAATATTATGATTTTACAAATAACTTGAAATTGAATCTTCTAATGTATAAGTTTTTTAAATTCATTTAATTCTTAGTTTAAAAAAATACTTTAGTTGTTTTATGTTTAAAATTTATTAAATGAATAGATGATATCATGATTTTAACAAATAAAATTATAAATATCATAATTTTATAAATGTATATATTAATGTCATTATGGATTACAATTTATGACTCTATATAAGCACAAGTTAACAATTAAGTTAATCCTTAAGAAAAATTTATAATTGTTGTTGTTGTTATTGTTGTTATTAAGTATGAAAAAAAATTCTAGTACCTTAGGTCTAACTTAACAGTTAGTATTGTATTCTCTTATTATTATTAAATATGGACTTGAGTTTTAAACTTTGATTCTATTTGACTAAAAGCACGTGGACTTAAAAAAAAGTGCATGATTTTGAAAAAAGCATACTAATAACTTGGCATGTCCTCTTAAAAATATTTTTGGACCACTTAATGATTTAAAAAAAAAACCTGTCATACTTTCTTTTTTTTTTAGCATGGCCTGTTGCATAGTCCAATACGGCACATGTGAGTATGGGGCATGTGTCGGGCCATGCCTAAGCAAAATAATAATAATAATAATAAAATAAAAAGAGCACAACACGAATCATGTGGTTGATATGACACGGTACTAGCATAAATCCACATGACCCTTCCTTTGTCGGCCTAGCCCCTTGGACATCTCTAGTTGATAGCAAATTTCTCTTTTGAATGAGAAGTTTGTTTTCACGTGGTGTTTGAAAGATAAGAAAGAAATAATTAATTGATCATGTTATAGATGCAACATGTCCTAGAATATATTTATTATCATCATAAGGCAAATTACCTTTAAAAAGAACCTCTCAATTTTTCTCTAAATTTCCAATAACTCATTTATACCTTAATAAATGTTAATGAAAAGTTAGTCTACTGTTAAAAAAAAAAACTGATCAGTAATAAAACTTTTTCAAGCAATGCAATTTTACCAGTTAACATAACTGACATCCACTTCCATATACATGCGTGTGTGTGTGCATCAATGCACATTTTCTTCATCGGTAAGACTTTGACAAGTATGTAAAAACAAGAACAGACAAATTAGAGAAAAGATTTTTCCTTAATTGTAAATTGGGCTAGAATTATTTTAAAATCTTTGATTTGGTTATGAGGTTAACACCAATTTAAAATGACGGCGTTGTTGTCATTTTAGTTGAAGCCGAACCAGGGGTAGCTTTAGGTATAGGCGAACAAGGCAATTGCCTAAGGCCTCATATTTTAAGAAGACCTCATTTTTTGCGTATTTCCTTAATAATTCTCTAATTAATAAAAAAATTTAATACGTATTTTAAGAAATTAAGAGTTATTTTTGATTAAAAACCCGATTTTTGGAAACCTTAATTTTAAAGAAGTATAATTAATAATATTATTTAACCATTAGTTGATTCATTATTTTTATTTCCAAAAAATTATTTACATTTTTAATTATTCAATGTTAGAATCTTTGATTTTTAGTATTTTTTTAGAATCTTTGATTTTTAGTATTCCTTTTTCTATTAAAAACCTTATAATCTCAAGAATTAGTAAATGAAAAAAAATTCTTGTTCTTTTCTCTACAACGAAAATTATTATATTCATTGGTTCATGTAAATAATTAGTTTCTTAAAATATAAAGTCCATTTTTATTTTTGAACATCAATTCATCATCTCAAAATGTTGTAATCTATCATTTTAAATATTCTATTTGAAAAAAATGTTGTTTTTATTTATTTGTTTGTTTGTTTTAACAGTTTTAATGGAATAAAAAATATATCTTCTTGACTATTTGTAGGTTTTATTTTTAAATTTTTTATCTTTTTTATTATTATTAGAATTCAAAAATTAAAGATGAAATAAATTTTAATTTTTTTATATGTCTTTGAGTATTGAAATTGCAAAATAAATAGAGGCCTCATAAGAAAATTTTGCCTGATGCCCCTCAGACTCTAAAGCCGGCCCTAAGCCGAACAAACCTAATTTTTTGCACCTTCAAAGAACATTTAGGACTATTTACATGCGAAAAAATGAAAAGTCACCGAAAATGAAAACGGGAGGGATGTTTAATGGTCGGGCATCATTTGTCAAGAAAATATATTTTCAAGCTTTACCTTAATTTTAGTAATAAAATTCTATATTTGTCTGGAAAATATATAGGTAAAAATCGAATTCTTTGAGAATAAGATGTGCAAGTTCAATCCCTTAATTCATGGACAGAAAATCAAAAATGAGTATGTTTAACAAAGTTTTATTGTTGTCTGTTATGTTGGGTGTTTTGCTGGAGACACCACCACCAGATGATTTTTCAATTGCTGTCCAAAACGATAAATCTGAAGAAGATGTTACAGTTCATTGTAAATCAAAAGATGATTATTTAGGATCTCATGTTTTAAAAACAGGGCAAGATTTTCAATGGAACTTCCACGCAAATTCCGGAGGAACTACATTATACTTTTGTCATGTGACCACGAAAGAGAAATTCAAACAATTTGATGCTTTCAAATGGTCCAACGATCGCCAGAGATGTAGTCCTTAATATACTTGGAAGGTAAAAAAATCAGGCTTGTTGGGCTTCAGCAAAAATGATAGGAATGATGTCCCTCTAAATTGGTAATAAACACATACTAGGAGAATTTTATCATCAACAAATGAACCTTATTGTTTATAATAATAATATTAAAGGCTATATGAAGTCATTATATTATCCAAATCCATTCATACAGTGGAGTAAACGTACATTTTCCAGAGGAATTTTCTTGGGCATAGAATTCTCTTTATCTTCGACATATGAATGTACTGTTAGGAAATTATCTTATTTTTCAATAAGAATTTTTTAGGATATTTTCCTTTTTATAGAATTTCTATTTAAAGAATAAGAATTTCCTATGACATTTTCTTTTTTTTATGATTCCTATTTAAGGAATAAGTAGTTTTCCTTTTGGGACTTGACTTATCTAAGGAGAAATATTACTCATATAAGAAAATGATTACTTCTCTTACAAGAAATAATCACTATATATACGGAGCTTGGGTTCACTTATTTGTAGTATATAACACAATAATCTCTGCAAGTAGACAATTTCCTGTGTCGAAGACACAATATGTCAATTAAGAGATTAGGTCTTACTGGGGTTTTGGGTGTAAGAAAAATAGTAGAGTGATTGTAATAATTTTTCACATAGTGATTTGTTTCTCTTGTTGTCCTTGGCGACCGTGGTTTTGCTCCTTTATTGGAGCTTTCCATGTAAATTCTTGTGTTGTGTGATTAGTTTTATTCTTCATCTATTTTTCAATTTATTATTTGTTTGATATATTTTTACTTGCAAGATATTGGTGGGATTCAATTCCCTAAAATATGGTATGAGAGTTAAAGGTTGTTCTGAAAAGCAATTATTTATACGAACAAATTTTCAAATCCTGTGAGGATTGAGTTTGAAAAGTTTGATGAGAGAATCAATTTTGGCTTATGGTAATTTCAAGTCAAGGATGTATTGATTCAATCTGGGCAACACAAAGAAAGTAAGGGTGATGTAAACCATGTTCCCACTGGTGGAAACCCCTGAAGGTGTGTAGACGATCAAGATACCTTAAAGAAGATAGTCTGAATAGAGTAAGTTTTTGTAAATAGCTCTAAATCAGTATATGGAGATATTGATAATGTCAATTGTCAGTTCACTGGGAGGATTGCCCTCCAAATTTGAAGTTTTTTCCTAGAAGTTTCCACTTTGTTGACTATGACAACAGTCGAGACTATAAACAAACTCACGACTATGGCAGGGCGATACGCTCTGCTCTCTCACGACCCCTACTCTAATCAA
This sequence comes from Citrus glauca, assembly GCA_029633175.1. Taxonomy (NCBI): domain Eukaryota; kingdom Viridiplantae; phylum Streptophyta; class Magnoliopsida; order Sapindales; family Rutaceae; genus Citrus; species Citrus glauca. The sequence goes on from JAQOOD010000009.1 coordinate 18,061,104, forward strand.
AAGAAAATGCGTTGGTGCTGAGATAACTATAGTGCAAAGTTGTATCTCTTTGGTTAATAAGATCCAAAAGAAAAAGGTTTACCGATTGCAGGGGGTACAGATCTATAATAGGCATATAGAAATTATTGTACGTTCTTTTTTTAGAATGAGAAGTTGCACTTGGATAGGCCAAAAGGGAGTATGTCACCATCCACCAAGGAAGGAAGGATTCGCTTATAACAGATACTTCATCCAAGACCAATGAAGGAGAACTTGACACAGTGCTAGCTTCTTTTATATGATCTTGAAAACATACGAACTTCAAATAAGAAATTTCAAGTATCCGACGTGACAAATTTTCCAATTAGAATTTCTAACAGATCTAGATTCAAATTAAACAACGATAATTTTCAGCAAATACATACTAAAATGGTATATTGGGCATCCAAAACAAGATTCAAGAGCTTGGAAAAGGAGTATTATGTAATCATATGTTAGACATCAAGTGAATAATAGCGAGTCACAGACCTTAGTTTGAATTTCATAAAGTAAAACTCTTTTAATATTCAATTGCATGTTTTCATGGACTAAAGCTGAAGGATCTATAGTAAATGCATGTGTGAATGTATGACTTATCAATTTAGGTCATTAAGTGGTCCAAAATGAACAAGGGTGTGATATTTCTTGCATTAGATGTTACCATGATAAAGAATTTGAAAATTATACATTTAAATTTTTTGCAATGACTTTGGTATTGAACATCATTATCCATCACCTAGAACTCCACAAGGAAATGGGTTTGTTAAGAGAAAGAATAGAACAATTCAAAAAACGGTTAGGACTATGTTGAATGAAAATACTTTTGGGAGAAAGCCGCCAACACTATTTGTTATGTCTTAAACCGTGTGTTGATTATTTCAAAGTGTTAAGATGCAAATATTTTATATTAAATAGAAAAGATAATCTTAGTAAATTTAATCCAAAATCTGACATTAGTATCTTTCTTGGGCATTTAATTACAAGCAGTGCTTATAGAACAAATAATAAAAGGAACTTGGTTGTTAAAGAATCTATACATGTTACATTTGGTGAATCTAACCCTTCCTCTACAAAGAAAGTTGTTGTTGATGGTGATGCAAATAAGGAGTTATAAAAAGATGAGCAAGATGATCTACTAGGCAAAAATCAAAAGAGCAACAAAAAGAACAAGCTAAGCAGAATCAAAATGAAGGAAATTCTTAAACACTCCTTTGAAATGCAAGTTATGCAACTAAGAGGGGGGTGAATTGGGATTTTAAAACTTATGCAAAACAATTCACACAACAATTTAATCTATTGTCTTAATCAAATCAAAAATAATAAATACAATAAAACACAATAATAAAATAGTAAGGGAAGAGAGAGCAAAAAACACAATAATAAAATAGTAACGGAAGAGAGAGCAAACACTGTAATTTTTACGTAGTTCGGCAATCCCCACCTACGTCCACGCCTCCAAGCCAACCAAGCTCGAGGTTCACTATCCAAACCTTCTAAGGCTTCAAGTTCTTTACAATTGACTTCCAAGGTGTCAATAAACCTTTACAACCAATAGATTATCTCTCAATCTCTTCACTCAAGTGTTTTTCACAATTATACACTCACAAATTTGATGAGAAAATAAAGATTAAAATAAAGAAACTCTCTTTAGGAGTGGATATACAAATTATAGCACAATGATGATTCAATAGATGATGATTAGCGAAATTGAAGCTCAATATATGTTATATACACTTGTTTATGCTTGCCAAACGTCTTAAAATTGAAGTTGGAATTGCGTTTTTATAGCTAAAGCCTAAAAACTAGCCGTTATAGTAAAATTCTAGAAAGCAAGCAGCTAGCCGCTTAATTTAGTAGACTCCCCGCTTCAGAACAGTAAAGTTACCATTAAATTTGAATTTTGATACAATAATACTGTTTAAAAAATTATAATTTTGCCCAAAACTTTCTGTAATTATACTATATAGCCCAAAATGTCATAGAACTTTGCAAATAGATCCAATTTTAGAATTTCTAGATAATGCTTATCATTCCCAAAAAATTTTGAAATTATCAAACGACCCAAAACATAATAATAATTTTTAAAGAAGTCCTTTTCAAACTTTAACAAAATACTTATAAATTTGAAAGTTCTCAAAATCTTTTCAATTTAGTCAGAAATTTGAAAATATGAAATTTTCTTCAGGTGGTTAGCCGCTAACTCTCTGTTTATTTTTAATATTTATACTTTAGCCCCAAATGTTTAGAAATTACAGTATGGCCCAAAATGTTTGAAAGATTTACAAATAAGTCCAAATCCAAAACTTAAAACAAGACTTATTAAAATCGAAGATTGCAAAACTTTTTCATATTAGTCCACATCTTGAAAAACAATTAATTACTTCAAATACTTTGCTTATAATTGTTAAAACCTTTGGTTTATGAGAAATGATAATTTATTAAATAAAATCTTGATCTTCTGAAATGTTAAACCACACATATATTAAATCTTACCGGTTTTACAAGAATTGTTATAATAATGAGTCGATTGAACTCTAAACTTTATTGTTGATCGCGCCGTTGTCAGTTGAGAGTCTTGAACTTGATTTCACATAATTCACTTCATCATAAATATTATCCTTCAAGAACTAGTGTAATGTGAAGTACAATATTTTTCAAATCATTTACGACATATGTTTGTTATCATCAAAATTACATTATGTATAGCCTTTTAGGCTAACATCCCTAAAGATTAGAGGTAAAGACTTAATCTTAGATGATCTTTTACAAGGTGTAACTACTGGATTATCACTTAGAAATGCTTGTAAGCATACTGAATTCATATCTTAAATTGAATCAAAATTATTTTCACTTAGAAATGCTTGTAAGCATACTGCATTCATATCTTAAATTGAATCAAAATTATTTACAAATGTTGAAAATGATGAATTATGGATTATGGCTATGGAAGAAGAGTTAAACCAATTTGAGAGAAATAATGTATAGATACTTGTTCCTAAACACATAACATCAATCTATAAAAGGCACTAAAAAGGTATTTAGAAATAAAATGGATAAATCTGATGTGGTTGTAAGGAATAAAGCTATATAGTTGCTCAAGGATACAATCATGAAGAAAAAATTGATTTTGATGAAACATTTGCTCATGTAGTCATATTAGAATCCATTAGGATATTGTTAGAATTTGCATGTCATAAGAAATTCATTTTGATCAAATCGATGTTAAATTATATGTGTCCTAGGTTAAGAATGTTAGAGTCTTTAAAATAGGAGAAGTTTCTTAGGCCATGCATTATTTTTGAACAAATTTAAGCTTTTGAAAATAAATGATAACTGGTAGCATTGAAACGACAAACCGTTTATAAAAAGTTATCAGGTTGTTTGATTCGGAAATATAACTGTAGATCGTTTATAAAAACGGCTGATCGATAAATTCTAGAAAGGAATATATCTGAAAGCAATAAATTGTTATATGCAAACGGCAAGTCGGCTTCGAACTAGTGAGCCTATAGAATCAAACGGTAAACCTTTATGTGCAAGTAGCAAACGGACTTCAATCAGTGAACTCTTTTGAATTAAACAGCTAACCCACATCTTCTAACGATGATCCAGCAAATCAAAATTCTATATAACTGTAACTTGCACGAAGTGAAAATGACAATCCTTACTTCTATTAATGGCGATCTGATTATGCCCAAAAAGTCAATGATGACTAGTTTTTCTTCTCCAACTATAAAAGGCTACATCAAATACAATTTACAAGAAGTGTTCAACAATTATCATCAAGCTTATCATTGCTTAATTCAATCTAGTCTGAGATAAATTTTGTTTACTCTTTTATCAAATCACACTTTGAGCTTTCATTTGTAAATACATAAATTATGTGAGCAAGAAATATGTGTAACTTTCATCTCAAGTGTGGGAAACACTTGAGATAAAAGGGTTGTGATTACCTTAAGTTGTAAAGGTCCATTGACACCTTCAAAGTGAAGTGTAATCTTGTTGAACCCTTAAGATTTTAAGGTTTGTTTATTGGAATCCTCATGCGTGATGAGCTTCGAGGCGTAGACGTACATAAGTTTTGCCAAACCACGTAAAAATATTGTGTTTGATACTTTTCCCTTCTCTCTTTACATTTTAATTACTGTTATTTATTTGCTATTTATTTTATTTCATTAAAGACTTATCATTATTTAATTGATATTGATTTGATCATATTATAAATTTACATTAATCTTTAATTTTTGTGTTCTATATGTTTTCAACCTAATTTATCCCTCCTCTTGGGTTGTCTAGCCTTAGCTTCAATTTTTATGCCTATTGGATATGTCATTTAATACAATTTAGATAAGATTTTTGTAATTATTATTGTAACCAACCTTTTTTTTGTTAATTATACAAGTTTAAATGATTGACATGTAGAGAATTGTTATTCTTATGGCATTTTATTTATTTTTATTTTTGAGTAATTGATTACATTTATTTGGCTTGAAGAGAGAATTTGATACAAATTTAAATAGAAGAATTGGGCAATGAGTGTATATTTATAATTTTATTAACAACATATGGATAAATTGGACAATTAACAATTATTTTTTATTTTCTAAAAGGGTATAATGGTAGTTATTTATTAAAATTACTATTTGCGTTAAAAGTAATTGTTTGCATTAGTGAATGGGGGTATAAATGTCTTGTTTGACATGTTAGAGGGAGATTTTTGTCTTTGTCTAAACGTTGGGGGTTTGTTTGCCCTTTTCCCTCTGAAATATGAGGAAGAAAAAGTTCGTTCATCTTCTAATTTTATCGAATAATTTCTATAGTTTATTTATAGAACATTTTCTAATTTTCTTTGTCCTAAGAGAATTATCTTCGAAAATACTTATCCTTTTTTTTAATGAATTTCCGATAGCTTTTTTTCGCTTTTGTAATTGGTACTTATTAATGAAAGCGTATATTACCCTAAAAAATATCTTATAGTTAAATAATTAACACCTAATTTCGTATATGTGTGTGCACGTGTGGTGGGATCAAATGAGTTTTTCCTTCATCGGTAGAAGTTCAACAAGCATGTAAAAACATAAACAGAAATATTGAAGAAAAAAATCATAATTATTAGTATTGCAATTTGGCGCATCATTCTCCTAGTATAATTAAAAATACTTAAAAGATTCCTATGTTCACAATGGAATTCTCCTAGGATAATTTGAAAATCTTTGATGTGGTTATCACCAACTCAAAGTAACATCATTATTGTCATTTTTGTCGACGATGAACAAGCCCTATTTTTCACACCTTCCAAGAACATTTAGGATTATATTTGTAACGATCCTTGGACCATTTGAAAGCAACAAATGCTTTATAATTAGGTTTCGCTCACATGACATTTTATGTGTAGTTCCCTCAAAATTTGAATAGAAGCTCCAATAAAAATTTGACTTCTTTTACGATTTTAATTGAGGCATAACCTCTTATATAAATTGATGTGTATTAAATAAAATAAAATCACGTGGATTGTGGAATATATGTCATAGTAGTTCATGTAAAATAATTTTTCAACTAATCATGAAGATGTTTGTACACACATTAAAAAAAGAAAAAAGAAAAGGAAAAGGAGTAATGCCCTTAGAGCACACAAGTTTTATTGAAGGACCAAATCAGATGTCACCGAATATGGGAACGGAGTTAAAAAAATATATATATGCATATAAATAAATTAGTGGTCATGCATCGTTTGTCGAGAAAATATACTTTCAGGCTTGGCCTTAATTTGAGCAATAAAATTCTATATTTGTCAAGGAAATATATGTATAAAAATCAAAATCTTGAGAATAAGATGTTCGTGTTCAATCCTTTAATTCATCAAGAAAAACTGAAATTGAGAATGAGTCAGTTTAACAACGTTTTATTGTTGTTTGTAGTGTTGGGTGCTTTGGTTGACACACCGTGGGCATATCTTCTACCTTCAGATGATTTTTCAGTTGCTGTTGAAAACGATATATCCGGAGAAGATATTACAGTTCATTGTAAATCCGGAGATGATGATTTAGGGCCTCATGTTTTAAAGACATGGGAAAATTTCCATTGGAACTTCCATGGAAATTTCGGAGGAACTACACTGTACTTTTGTCACGTGACTACGCAAGACAAATCTACAAGGTTTGATGCCTTCAAATATTCCAAGGATCGCCAGAGATGTAGTCCTAAATGTACTTGGAAGGTGCAAAAATCAGGCATATTGGGATTCAACAAAAATGACAAAAATGATGTCACTATCAATTGGCCATAACCACATATTAGAAGAATTGTATCCCCAAGTTGAGGCAGTGGCGAGATTTTCTTGGAGGCAGTGGCGAAGCTGTCATCAATTTTTGGGTGGGCTATTAAATTTATTTTATTTTTTAAAAAGTATTATTAAAGGAAAATTTATAAATTATAATTAACTATATTAAGGTGGCATCATTTTTTGGATGCTAGTTATGTAACTGGTAAACCTCATTACATATAAAAGAAGCTGTATTACCATCAAGATATTTTCAACGGTACTCACATTCAAAAGTTAGCACTATCACATTTTGTAGAAAATGGCACAGAGTCTCCTATGGGCGCGAGGTGGTGCCCTAAATATGTTGAGGACTCTAGTTTGCTATTAGGTTAACCCAATGTCCACCTTACTTGAGTTGGAGAAATTTAATATAGTGACATTGACTACCTCAAATTTTGTTCGACATTCCCAATTTCAAATTAACCTTATTTATTTTTAAATTATCCTCACAAAAAATTAAAAATTAGCATTCATTTTTTAACTATTTTCTTCCCTCTCTCACATGTACTCTCTCTTTTCAGGAATCATCTCCATATAATTATTTTTGTCACCACCTAATCCATTAGGAAAATTTATTAAACAACAAATCTATTAACTTATAACGTTCTATCATGAAAAATACACAGATCGTGAAATTTAAGGAACTAAGGCCATGTTTGCTTGGGGCAGAGAAGTGGGGAGAGGAAAAGAATTTAATTTATTTTCTACTTTCCAGTGTTTGGTTGGACCAAGTTTACTGCAATTGAAATTCAATGACTAAGGATTTCAAATCCCTCATCTATTGAAACACAAAAATTCTAATATTATCCTCCAAACAAAATAAATTTTAAATAAATTAAAGTACAAATAATTTATATTTATTTTATTAAATTAATAGGATAAACTTATTTCAAAAAAGAAAAAGCAGTACAGTGACTCGTTGGAGTTTCGCTAGAGACACGCTTTACCATCAAAACCGGTACCAATGGAATCCTCATGAGCTGATCTACAACTCTATGGGGTTAGAAATGCTAATATATGTTGTTATTTATCTCAAGTCTTGTTTAAATGCTTGAGAAAATTTTAACTCTCATATTTCCGACTATATAGAGTATTTTTTGCAAAATTAACATTTATAATGAGTAAATCGTCTATTTCAGATCATTATTATGCATTTTATGCGATGAAAAATGGCGGTCCATATCAGTCAATGACACCGGTCAACGATGGTCAATGGCTGCCAACAACGGTAAACTGCGGTCAACATGGCGGCTATCCATGACCTGATGCTATAATTTTAAAAAAATAATTTTTTTTATTTAACTAGCTAATTTATAGATTAAATTAATTCATAGTTTAATTTTTTATTTATTTATTAACATTAGAGATAGTGGGTATATTTGTCTAAATAAAAAATATGTAATTTATTTTCCTTTAAAATTTAATGTGAAATCAAATAATAACAATTAATTTTTACACTTTTTCCTCTTATTACCTCTCCATTTCTCTCCTTTTTCCTCCTCTCCTCTCCTTCTCTTTCTTAAAACCAAACACCGCCTAAAGGAAAAAAAGAGTTGAGAGAGCAAATGAAAAATAAAGTCGTTTTCAGCTCAAAAGGACTGACAGAAGCCTAACCATATTAGCATTTAAGCCCGTTGACCAAAACAATCATTCAAATCAGCAAAGAAAAAACGGAAACACAACTCAGAACATGAGCAAACATTAAAAAAGGGTTCAAACATTTAATAAATAAATAAGAAAAATACTAACCTCCAGTCCTAGATCACCAATTTCCGCAACACAAAAATCATTCCTAATTATTGAGTTGTATCTCATATTAAATAGTAAAGGGCAGTTACTTAAGTTTACAAATATGATAGGTCATTTTACCTAATAGGCTAGTGTAGACTAGTCTTTTGAGTTGGATACTAAAAAAATCTTATGTCAAATTCCCAACAAGTGATATCAGAGCCAGATCCCAATAGCTATAATGTGGTAATGGAACAAGTCGGGTGTGCCAGAGGATCGGACTAGGGTGTGCCGATGGTTTCGTTTAAAGGGGGAATTGTTGAGTTGTCTTACACATTAGCTAGTAAAGCCTAGTCTATGAATGTATCAAGTATGATAGGTCACTCCACCTAACAGTCTAGTCTAAATTAGTTTTTTTTATTGGATACTTAAAAATCCTATGCCGACCTCCCCATAAAAAATACTGGTGAATGTATCAAGAATATCCAAATAAAAAATTGACAAAACTTAAAAATAATTCTTAACTCCCAAGTATAAGACTGACTTATTCTATTATAGCTCGGTGAGTTTGACGTCGATTCTCAGAGAAAAAATTTAATTTGTTCATTTTATTTTATCTAAAAATAAAAATAAAACTTAAATATAAACAACTTAATTTAAATAAAACTATAAAATTGAATTAGTTACAGTTGTGGATCCGCTCTTAATAGTAAATAAAACTTAATAAATTCTTTTTGCCATTTTTTAGATTTATTACCCAAAAGATTAATTATACAAATTATTATTATTTTCCCTTTAATTTTATGATGGATTAAGTATTTATTGTGCCAAAATTTAATATTGTTTATCTACAATAAATCAAAATTTCAAAATATAAAATATTTGTAAAATTAAATTGAAAATAATTTAATTTATAAAATTAAAAATAGAATTTAATTAAATCATATTTATTTCCTAAGAGTTTCACCTTACCCTAACTATTATTATTTAGTTAAGCATATTTGAAATAAAAAGAAATCTTAAAATTAAATTACCTATAATTAAAGTAGTAAAAACAACTAAAATTTAAAATAAAACTAAAATTATTTATATAAATAATTATATCAAATATTAAAAGCACACCTGAAAAACAAGATTACTAGGAGATTGAGAGAATCTGAGAAGAGAAGAGATGTAGAGAGATGATTAAAAATATAAAATGAGGCTCTATTTATAGAAAAATATATTCATAATCCAGTGTATTACAGTCCATCATAAGCTTCATACATGCACTCCTCACAACTATTAGATCAAGATACAACGGCTTGTCAAACTTCAAAAGTCAGCATCACATGTGGCATCATTTGACTCGTCTGATTTAGCTAAAAACCGTTTGAGATTTGAGGGGTTAATGGGTAGATCGGGTTGAGCCAAATACAAATATTCGAATCCTACAACTTTCTTCACTAACCATTGCCGTGTGGCATAATCATGGCCATTGAATCATGAATAGTTGAGATTTAGTCAAAATTGACAACATTCTCATGCACTCATATCTATTGTAAGCTCATTTTATTATTCAATCAGTGCTCGGTCAATAGGAAAAGTCAACTCTTTTTAACAAGCCCAATTTTAAGTTGATCTTTAGTCATCTTCAGGTTTTCGGACCTTTGTAATCTAAATTTGACACTCATTAATCTGTTTGGAGGCTCGAATTACATGAAATTAATGTTTTACGTAATAAAAACAGAAAATTATATATAATTAAAACATAATTAATAATCTCTAATAACACGAATATAAATTAAAACATAAGCACAAAATAACATTATTATTGCTTGATAATTAAATAATTTTTAATACTAATCGCACTCCCAACCAACTTATTGCTAGCCCCTAGCGTTATATTAAATTAAGATTTACAAAATTAAGATGCAAGTTAATAGTTGTTCATCTATCATCTAAACTACCAAATAAATAAACTCTCCTAAATTTCTTTACCTCTTTGGTGTTCACTCATTAACCAGAATATTATCAAATCTTCTTTTGTGCTCAATTAATTAACACAATACTTATAGGGCTTCATTAAAAGAAAAACAACATTTTTGTTTCAAAACTCACTAGAAATTCTATCTTTAGGCAGTAGATTATTCACACATATAAATTAAAAATATTACATTTTTAATCCCATGTAGTAAGCATTAGGCCAGTGACTCTCAAACCAGTTGGCCTTAGGGCACTAGATATTGAAACACCCATACGGACTTAATTACTCGGGTTTCTAATAAGCAAACAATATATCTATTACCCATGCAGTGAGCTTTAGGCCAGTGACTCCATGACCAATTGACCTTAGGGTACTAGGTGTCCAAACACCCCTACGGACTTAATTATTCGAGTTCTAGTATAACAAAATTAAAAACTTTCATTTTTTCTTTTTCACTTTTTTCTTTTTCTCTCTTTTTTTATATTTTATTTTTTTCTTTTTGCATCCCTAATAAATCAAAAGAACTAAATGTTGGAAAAATTTTAATTTACAACCCACTAATATGTGCATAGTGTGTGCGTGAAGAATGATTCAATAATACATATTAAATGAGTAAACAATTAAATGACTTAATAACTAATTGGAGTGTTCACAAATTTGAATAATTCAAAGAAAAAGGAACAAAAACAACTTACTATGAATTTCAAAATCAAAATATAATACAACATGACTATTAGGATGTGTCTCAGAACTCGTGGCTCTTTACACAACGATTCTAGACAAAAGAAAAAAATTATTTTTTAAAGCTTTTTATAAAAAAAAGAAAAGAGAAAAGCGAAAAACACACATATTTAAAAACACACGTCAACTATCCCCACCCCAACCTAATCTAAACATTATCTTAACATTTTATAATTTTACAAATATGCATAAAAAAATTATAAAAGAGAAAAAATTAAAAGAAAGAAGACGAGCGAGAGATCTCATCTGAACTCGATGCAGACGCTTAAAAGAAGATGACAAAGAACAAGCAAATGTTACAATTTTTTTAATAAAACTCTAAGATTAAGAAGATGTGTTTCTAGAGGTGCTGCACTCTCCATATCCAGCGATCTTCGACTCAAATTTAGTCCAAAGTTAGTCTTCACAGAAAAAACTTTGTAACAACATCACCAGGACTAAGACATTTCATAATTATCAATTATTCCCTCCTCCCAACCAAAAAGAGACATTGTCCTCAATGTTTTAAAAGGAAAGAGGAATAGTTTAGAAAACATCACATGAACACACAATAGAAAATATTTACAAACGGGGAAATAAATGTAATTTTCACTTCTTACCACCGCTACTACTACTATCATCAATCAACCAATCCAGTGCATAAGTCTTGGGATTTGGCTCTAGAGTATTTTAAGAGTGTGTGAAATAAAATAATTCATAATTGCATGGTTAATAAAAGTTAGCAAATCATTACAAAAATTATTAATAGTTAACAAACCGATGGGTTTTTTATGAATGTTCAAATGGACTCAAGATGAAAATGTAATCAAATCCTCAAAAGTTGCAAGATCTCTTGGCAAGAAAATAAAAGTATCAGCATGATTCAGCATTTCAGATATTCTTTCTTGCATAATTAATACCACTAATTATTCTCTAATTGGTAGGTCAGACAAGCATCCTAGAGGTTTAATGGCTTTTAGGATAATGCCTATTACTTGGCTTCATCTAGTAAAAACAACTTCTTAGACAAGCCTTTAAAACCTTCGTTCACCTCCCCTATATACAAGGTGTAGTTCCCTCTCTGTTATGACACGACCAATATCTATAGCTGTCTGAAGAACTCTTTGTACTTTTCATAGTGAAACCCAGAAAGCATGAAAATATTTTTGAATTGTTTACTTAAAGATACTGCCATTGAAATAATCTTTCAAAAATAAGTTGTGAGTATTTGAAAAATGAGCTCATATTTAAGATCTTAGTGACAGGAATAATGAGAAACTGTTATAAATGGGTTGGCATATTTGTCAAATGATGCGTAAATCTTGTGACTCAATAATTCAAAAGTAAACAATAAAAAGAAAAGAAAATCATGATTAGAAAAAGCAAATAGTAAAAGAAAATAATTATTATTAAATACAAGATCACACCACTAAATGTAATAATGAAAATGATAAAAGAATAGCAAAATAAAAGGATATTTATTGGTAATTTTGCTTGTGGCTCACATCTTCCTCTAGTTTTATGTCCAGTAACGGCTTGAACGCCCTTTATGGGTGGAGGATAAGCTTCCCATCCAGTTTTCTTATTAATTGGCAAACAGTATCTTTTTGAGTTACATTCCCAAGACTAAACTATGCACTTTCTTTTTGGAATAGTATCCACAAATTATTAATCTCACGTTACACATTACCGCTTTGATGCATCTCAAGAGATCGTAAGATATCATCCAACGATTCTTTACTCAGGTCATCTTAAACGAATTTAATTTTATCTTCACAATTATTAGAAACAATTCCTAAAGATTTACACTCTAGTCATTTCCAATTACGTTGTAGACAATTATGATATTTTGAGCTAAGTCGTTTAGCTCTCCTTTTTTTTTTAGCAAATGTAGTTTTACCAAAACCAAGCATGAAACAAATAAATGAATTAGAAAACTCACCTGCTAACCAGACCTTTGCTTCAATTAATCAACGAATGTCAGAAGGAATGTCAATGATCATTAACAAATGCAGTCATTCACAACGAGTTTTATAAATTTTCCTGAAGGCATTCTAAGGGAGAAAGGGAAAATGCTTATGCAGTTTATGTTGTATTTCTTCCATATTTGATTTTGAGGTGTTATTATAGGAAATTGAAGATACCAACTTAAGAAGTCATGGAGTACTGTTATCCGCCATTTATATGGGAAAATAAATTAAAACACACTAAAATAGAAAAATCAAAACTGCAAAATCGAATCAAACGTGAAAGTGAACAAAACAACAAAAAGAAATCACACAAAGAAAATAAAAAAGAAAAATGAACTTACATTTGTCCTTTTATTGAGTTAACTTCAAGCTCCAATTGAAATTCATATATATCGCTCTCTATTGCTCTAAGTTGTCTTTCTAGGTCCTCAACGTAGGACAATAACAGTGGTGGATGTAGATCCCAAAGTGAATGTGATTTACAGCTTTGTACCCAGCCTCTTAAGTGAAATTTCACACGCAGAAGTCTTTTAAAATGTGTGAACAAGAACTTTCTTATTGAGATACTCATGACGTATAATGAAAATTGATGGGAGAAACTACAGCTGTCAAACAAATAATATTTACAGTGCATCAATCAAGAGAGAAAAAATCAAACAATGAAATGGCAAAATAACAGTAAAACAAAAAAATGAATCAGTCATTAAAGACTTAATCAAGAATTGGTGGGTCACCCAAATTGACTTTGGTGTATTCTTCACGTGGATGATGTTCTAAATATGGTTTAAATCTTTGACTATTAACTTTAAATGTGACATCGTTCTTTGGATTCTTAATTTCTATAGCCCATATGAATATACATTTTTTACAATAAATGGGCCACTCCATTTTGACTTTAACTTCTCTAGAAATAAATGAAGATGAGAATTATAAAGCAACACTTTTTGACAAAGCTCAAATATTTTCAGAAAAATTCTTTTATCATGAAAAACTTTTGTTCTTGCTTTAATAATTCTTGAATTTTCATATGCATCATTCCTAATTCCTCAAGTTCATTCAATTACAATTTTTACACATTACCAGCATCATCCAAATTTGAATTAAAAACTTTAATAGCCCAAAATGATTTATGTTCAAGTTCAACAAGTAAATGACAAGGTTTATCATAAGCTAACCAATAAGGTGACATTCCTAATGACGTCTTAAATGCAATACGGTAGGCCCAAAGTGCATTATTAAGTCTAAGAGACCAATCTTTTCGGTTTGGGTTAACTGTTTTTTCCAAAAAAAAAAATTATCTCCTTATTTGCTAATTCAATTTCACCATTTGTTTGAGGATGATAAGGGGTAGCAATTTTATGTGTAATTCAGTATTTCTTCATTAAAGACTCAATTGACTTATTACAAAAATATTTACCTCCATCACAGATAATGGCTCAAGGAATTCCAAATCGACTTAAAATGTTTTCTTTTAAAAATTTAATCATAGTTTTACTATCATTATTTCGAGAAGAAATTGCTTCAATCCATTTTGAGACATAATCAATTACAACTAATATATACAAAAATCCAAAAGATAATAGAAATGGACCCATGAAATCAATTCCCCAATGGTTAAATATTTCAATATCAAGTATGGAATTTAAAGGCATCATGTTTTTTTAGTAATTGATCCTAATTTTTGATATTTTTCACAAGTTTTACAAAATTTATTTGTCTTTGAATATGGTAGGCCAATAAAATCCACACTGTAAAATTTTAGCAGTAGTTTTTCTTGAAGAAAATTTTCACCACATGCTTCAGAATGACAAAAATTAATGACACTATTTACCTCACTATCTGGAATACATCGCCGAAGAATTTGGTCTGGGAAAAATTTGAACAAGTAAGGATTATTCTAAAAAAATTTCTTTGCTTCAACCAAAATTTTCTTCTTCTCTTGAGCATTCCATTAGAAAGGCATTTTACCTGTAACAAGAAAATTAATAATGTTAGCATACCATGGCATTGAAGTAACAAAAAAAAATTCATTAGGCAAAGAATTATTTATGGGTGTTATATCAATGCAGAATTTGGATGTGAGTTTTGATAAATGATCAAAAATGACATTTTCAGCACTCTTTTTATCTTTGATGGTAAGGTCAAATTCTTAAGTAACAAAATCCAATTAATTAGTCTGGGTTTGGCATTATGTTTACTCATTAAATATCTCACAGCAGTGTGGTCAATAAAAACAATAGATTCAGAGCTAAGAAAATATGAATGAAATTTGTTTAATGCAAATACCACAACAAATAATTCTTTTTCAGTTGTAGAATAATTCATTTGAGCACTATCCAAAGTCTTACTCACATAATAAATCACAAAGGGTTTACCATCCCTTCTTTGTCCTAAAACAGCACCAACAACAAAATCACTTGCATCACACATTAATGCAAAGGGCCAAGACCAATCAGAAGATTGCATAATAGGTGCAAATATTAAAAGACAAATTATTTCCTCAAAATATTTTTGGCAATCATCAGTCCACTCAAAAGGTGTATCTTTTAATAAGAGGTAAAAAAGTGGTTTAAATATGACATTAAAGTTTTTTATAAAAATCCTATAAAATCCTACATGTACTAAAAAGGATCGCACATCTCTAATTATTTTTTGTTGTGGCAATTTAGATTCGACTTCTATTTTTGCTTTGTCAAGTTCAATTCCTTTAATAGATACAGTATGACCCAAAACAATTCCAGAAGTAACCACGTAGTGACATTTTTCTCAATTCAACACAAGTTTTTTTTTAACACATCTTTTTAAAACTTTCTCCAAATTATCAAGACAATCGTCAAAAGGATTCCTAAAAACAATTAAATCATTCATAAAGACTTCTACACAATTTTTAACTATATCACAGAAAATACTTAGCATACATCTTTGAAATGTTGCAGGAGTATTACAAAGCCCAAATGGCATTTTTTTTAAATGCAAATGTTCCAAAAGGACATGTAAATGTGATCTTTTCTTGGTCCTCAAGTGGTATAACAATTTGATAATAACCTGAATATCTATCTAAAAAGCAGTAGTATGGATGTCCAGCTACTTTTTTAAAGATTCGGTCAAGGAATGGTAATAGAAAATGATCTTTTCTAGTGGTTTCATTTTACTTTCTATAATCAATGCACATGTGCCCATTAGATGTAATCCATGTTGGAATTAATTTACCTTTTTCAGTTTTAACAACAGTGATTCCAAATTTTTTGGGCACTACTTGTGTAGGACTTACCAACTAACTATTAGAAACAAGGTAGATAATTCACACATCAAGCAATTTAAGGACTTTTGAGTTGACTACTGTTGTGCAAATTTTATTGAACTCGCAAGCGCACGAATCTGTTGTAGTATAGCTTAATGGTGCGAGTGTCGATCCCACGAGGAGGTGGATTTTAATTATTTATAGAATTAATTCTGTAAATGGATGGTTGGATTTATGGTGGAAATGATTTGAAATATGCTAAAACTTAAATTAAAATGGCAAGATTAAATTCTGAAATTGGAAATAAAATGGCAGAAATAAATTGAAGTGTAAATCTATTAAATGACGTACTTGGGTATCTGGATCCGTATCAACATGCATCATGGGCTAAATATTCCATATTAATACCAATTAAATCATGAGAGGGAAATCCACACCTCATGAACCACGCTCTAATAAATATGGTGCTAAGGGCTTATCGTGCCAAATAATAATAACCTTATACTAGGGAGCCGGTGAAACCAGGGCAGTACTAGACAAGATTAGTATTATTTGTCGACGAGAAGTCAAAACATCCACAAAAACTAGAGGGGAAGAGAAAATAAATTTACCAAATCAAGCCCATGACACATGTTGAGACTTCACCTTCAACCCAAGCTTGAAAGAAAATTAGCCACTCATAGTTGAACTAGGGGCAAAATGGGAATTTATTAAAATACGAAGAAAATACAAGATAGAGAGAGAATTACAGAAAATGAATCCCAAAAATGGATTCAGAGGTGCTAAATTAGGGGGGGAGGCCCCCTTTTTATAGTTACATCGAGTAAATCATGGCCATCAGATTAAAAACAGTTTGGACGCTCAGGATTTCGCCACGTCATCAGCCACTATTTGCACAGTACAGTCAACCGCCACTATTTGTACAGTACAGTCAACCGCCACTATTTGCACAGTAACACCAACAGTACCCGTATATGTGAATAATACCGTACATGTGAACAGTAACATACGTGTGAACAGTGTCATTTTTCCTTTTATACTCCTCCTAAGGTTTTCGACCGTCCTGAGTTCAAAAATGATGTCTGTTTTGCCATTTGATCTCTCGTTTATTGTGAAATGACTATGATGCCCCTAAAATACATCAAATACTTAATTAAAATAAAACACACATAATTAAAGTACAAGAAATTTAAACACATAAAAGTAACGGTTGTTAGCAATACTTGATATATAAAATAACGATTTCTCCTTTATAAATATGCACTTTCTAACACTCAACACATCCTCCAACCAGCTTATTGCTAGTCCCTAGCAAATAAAGCGAAAACAAAAATTCAAAAAATGATTTTTTTTAAACCTCTTTTTATTCAATCAGATTAATGATAACAATCAAATAAAAGTATAAGCATTATCTCAAGTTTAAAGAAACATCACACCCACATCAACCATCCACATGAATCAGCCCAGTAGACTTTGTTGTAGCTACCTTTAAGAATGACATGTTAAACCTCAAAATCTCACTGGAAGTAGTGACACTCTCACAAAGAAATTAAACCCAAAAAAAAAATAGTCACTCCAATGAATGGTAATTGAGAGAAAATAACAAGAAGTGGTCTCACATGCTCTCACCAAAAAGAAATATGCCCTTAACTTAGAAATAATACGATCTCCAGTCAAATAAAAATGCTAGTCAACCCATTTTATTTATTATTATTTTTTTTTATGCATCACTACATCTTTTTAGCCCATATAACTAGCTTCTACTTCAGATTATAGTTCCCTAAAATCAAGAAGGACTTTTATTAGGACGTAACGTAGGCTAGGGACATAGCTAACGAAGAAGGGAAATAAGGAAGACAAAATGTATGTTTGAGAAAATGCATAGATTTTTTTTTTTTAGTTGAACTAGGCATAATTTTAATATACAAAATATTTATTTACAGTTTTCTCAAATATAAAAAGGTGATGGATCTTATAAGATGTTGGGTAATACTCCAAATCGGAGTGGGTCAAGATAATAAATTGAGAAAGAAATTTTTTTTTTTTAAGGCTCAAAAGGGCTAACTATGGATATTCATAAAAGGGATGGCTAGAAAGGCTCAAACGGATCAAAGAGGGCCTTTCCATCATCTTTTAGGACTCTAAATAATCTTCCATATCTACTAATTAAATGGGCTTCCAAATGTAACAACACACTCTTTTTTTTTTAATTTTTTTTTTTAGGGTTAACTCAAAAGAAATCTAGAGATCGTGTATACAATAATAAACTGCTAAGCTGTATAAAGAATGGGCAAAAGGGTTACTCTCCAAGAAAAATGATAGGCTTAAAAACTCACTTGGTATTTATTATGACATGTTCATTCCTTCAAGCAACTCATTTTTGTCTCCGACATCAATATGTAGAGTAGCAAACATAGTGTAACATCACTTCAGACTAAAGATAATACAAATACTAAAATTTGAAATCATTATGTTATCCAATGTTAAAACAAATTAATTTTTTTTTTTTAACAACACCCTACCCCCCAACCTATTCTAAACGTAAAAAGAAGATATGCATGCAGAAATGTGAAAATGATGCAGAAAAATTAATTAGAAAATGATAGAAAATGAATTTTTTTTTTTAGGAAGATGCGTTTCTATAGGCACTACACTCTATATTCAGCCATCTTTGACTAAAAAAATTTTTGTTTGAAAATGTATATTTATAAAGGAGAAATTAAAAAAGAAAAAGAAAAAGGAACATCAAAACAAAGAAAAAGAAAATATCTGAATTTTTTTTTATTATTATTATATATATATATTTATTTTTTTTTTAAACGATGAAGACGCGTTTCTAGAGTCACTACACTCTATATTCAGCCATCTTCAACACAAAAAGTTAGCAACAGTTAGTTTCTACAACAAAAAATTAGTAAAAACTTAACCAAGATTCCACAATTGTCCATTATTCCCTCCCCCCAACCAGAACGAAACATTGTCCTCAATGTTTTAAAGAAAAGAAGTAGAGTTTAGAAGACATCACCTGGTTGGTGCAACACAGAAGAAAATATTTACAGGCGAAGAGTTAAATCTAATTTGTACTTCTTACTGCGGCTATTGTTACCATCATCATTTGAACGCTCCAACACAAAGCTCCAGGGGTCTGGCTCTGGTTTATAAGCTTGTAACATGTCAAGTAGCTCATTAGCAGTGTGAGCACAAATAAAAAGTTTTTTCGCACTTGAAGGAATAAAGTAGTTTTTTATTGCATGGTTAAGAAATGCGATAAAGCCATCATAAAAATTATTGACATTTAACAAACCGATGGGTTTTTGGTGAATGTGCAGTTGGGCCCAAGATGCTAGTGTGATAAGTGCCTCTAGTGTTGCAAGATCTCCTGGCAGGAAAATAAAAGCATCAGCATGATCGAGCATTTCAGTTATCCGTTCTTGCATACCTGAGACGACTAATTCTTCTCCAGTCGTGGAGTCAGACACACTGCCCAAAGGTTTTAGGACTCTAGGGATGATGCCTAACACTTGGCTTCCTCTGACAAGAGCAGCTTCTGAGACCAATTTTGATAACCCTCGGTTACCTCCTCCATACACTAAGTGTAATTTTCTCTCTGCTATATTTCGACCAAGATCTATAGCTACATCAACGAACTCTTTATGTTTGCCATAGGTAAATCCAGAAAGCACACAAATGTTCTTGAATTGTCTATTGGGAGTAGCTGCCATTGGGATATTTCTCAAAAGCAATTTGTGAGTGCTTAACAAAAAGTCATATTTAAGATTCTTGGTGACAATGGATCACAACTGTGTATGAGGTGGCGGGTCAATGTCAAAAACGCGTAAAGCACATGGCTCGATAGTCAAAAAGCAAACAGTAAAAACAAACAGTAAGAAAATTATTAAAGACAATAATGCACTGATAAAGCAACAGTGAAATAAAATAAAATAACAGTAAAGTAAAAGGATATTGATAGGTAGTTGCGACTGTGGCTCACATCTTCCTCTGGTTTTACGTCCAGAAACGGCTTGAATGCCCTCTATGGGTCGAGGATAGGCTTCCCATCCAATTTTCTTATAAACTGGCAAACAGGGTCTTTTATAGTCAGATTCCCGAGACTATATCGTGCATGTTCTTTCTGGACTAATGGCCATAACTGGAGAATCGCTCCTTGCACATATCCACTGGGATGCGTTTCAAGAGACAAAAGGATATCATCCAATGACTCCTTATTCAAGCCATCCCTAATGAATTGAATTTTATCTTCCCTGTTATCAGATACTATTCCTAAAGAACATCGGTTTTTATTGCAATTCATTCTGGCACACTTATGACAAGCAACAGAAATTCTTCGAGCTCGTCGTTTTCTTGCATAGTTTCCTTTCCCACAACCAGGCATGTATGCAATAAATTTTGGAGGTAACTCACCTGCCAATTGTACTTTTGCTTCAATTAACCAACGGATGTCAGCAGGTATGTTATTCCTCATGAGCAGTCGCATGCGTTCGGACCGAGTTTTGTAGATCGTAAGGAGGGCATTCTGAGGGAGTGAAGGGAATCGCTTGTGAAGCTTCGCGAAAATCTCGGTTCTGTCCATTCTTTCACCTCAGAATATCAGTTATTATGGAAAACTGAAGTAACCGACTTGATTGTCACGGAGTACCGTTATCCGCCACTTCACCGGGGTAACAAACTAAAGCACACAAACAGAAAAACAAATTGAAACACACAAAGAAAATTAAAATTGTCCTCTTATTGAATTTACCTCAAGCTCCAACTGGATGTCGAAAACACCTCTCTCAATATTTCTGAGTTGGCCTTCTAAATCCTCAACGTAGGCTACTAACTCTGGTGGTTGTAGAGCCCAAATGCGATGTGTTTTACAAGAATGAATCTGCCTTTTGAGATAAGTTTTGATACGTTAAAGTGGTTTAAGCATGTTCAGGAGGAACGATCTTCGTGTGGCACTCATTATTAACAATGATAAAAGAAAAGTTAATGACAAAAGAAACACACTTATGCAAAAATAAATTCAATTAGCAAAAGAATAAAAATAAATAAAGAAAGAAAAATCAAACCACCGAAAAGAAAAAATCAATTCAAATCTGGTGGGTCACTCAAATTTATTTCGGTGTCTTCTCCATGTGGTTGGTACTCTAGATATGGCTTTAATCTTTGACCATTAACTTTAAATGTGACACCGTTCTTTGGGTCTTTAATTTCAATTGCCCCATGTGGAAAAACAGTATGAACAATAAATGGACCAGACCATCGAGAGCGTAACTTACCTGGGAATAGGTGCAAGCGAGAGTTGAATAAAAGTACTTTCTGACCTGGAGTGAAAGATTTTCTCATAATATGCTTATCATGGAAGACTTTCATTCGTTGCTTGTAAATTTTGGCATTTTCATACGCGTCATTACGAATTTCTTCAAGTTCTGCCAATTGTAATCTTCTTTCTGAGCTGGCTTGATGCATGTCAAAATTGAATTTCTTGATAGCCCAATATGCACGATGCTCGAGTTCCACAGGTAGGTGGCAAGCTTTTCCATACACTAGCCTATAGGGTGACATCTCAATCGGGGTCTTCAAAGCCGTTCTATATGCCCATAATGCGTCATCAAGTCTTAATGACCAATCTTTTCTGTCCGGCCTCACCGACTTTTCTAATATGTGCTTTAGTTCTCGATTGGAGATCTCCACTTGGCCACTGGTTTGCGGATGATACGGGGTCGCTACTTTATGAGTGATTGAATACTTTGTCAAAAGAGCTTTGAATGCTTTATTGCAAAAGTGGGCACCACCATCACTGATTATCGCTCGAGGGAATCCAAAGCGTGAAACAATGTTACTTTTCAAAAACCCCATCACCACTTTGTGATCATTAGTTCTGCATGGAATCGCTTCTACCCATTTCGATACGTAATCAACAGCTACCAAGATGTATTGATGGCCAAAAGAAGGGGGAAAGGGTCCTATGAAGTCGATACCCCATACGTCAAAAATCTCAACCACTAAAATTTGATTTAGTGGCATCATGTTCCTTCGTGTAATGCTCCCCATTCGTTGACACCTATCACATGAAGAACAAAAAGTATAAGCGTCTCGAAATATAGTTGGCCAATAGAAACCACATTGTAAAACTTTAGTCGCTGTTTGTTTAGCACTGAAATGGCCTCCACAAGCTTGTTCATGGCAGAATGAAAGGATATTCTGAATTTCATTTTCTGGGACACATCGTCTGACAATTTGGTCTGCACAATATTTGAACGAATATGGGTCATCCCAAAAGAAATTCTTTATTTCTGCAAAGAATTTGGCCTTGTCTTACTTAGTCCAATGCTCTGGAAGTTTGCCTGTAACAAGATAATTAACTATATCAGCATACCAAGGTAAAACTTCCACACTCATTAATTGTTCATCTGGAAAGGACTCATTCAATGTTAGTGGCTCTGTAATTGTGTCAAAATGAAGACGAGAGAGATGGTCCGCTACAACATTTTCTGTGCCTTTCTTATCTTTGAATTCCAAGTCAAATTCCTACAAAAGTAACACCCAACTAATTAGTCTAGCTTTTGCATCTTTCTTCGTGAGAAGATATTTTAGAGCAGCATGATCTGTGAACACAATTATTTTACAACCAATGAGATAAGATCGAAATTTTTCCAATGCAAACACTACTGCTAGCATTTCTTTTTCAGTAGTTGAATAGTTCAACTGTGCATCATTCAATGTCATACTAGCATAATAAATAACATGGAGAATTCGATCAACTCTTTGTCCTAATACTGCTCCTACTGCATAATCAGATGCATCACACATGAGCTCAAATGGTAAGCTCCAGTTTGGGGGCTGAATGATGGGTGATGTTGTCAACAATTGCTTTAATTTTTCAAAAGCCACAAGACATGAATCATTAAAGATAAAAGGTGCATCCTTAGCAAGTAAATTGCATAAGGGTCTAGAAACTTTGCTAAAATCTTTAATGAAACGTCTGTAAAAACCAGCATGCCCAAGGAAAGATCTTACTTCTCTGACTGTTTTGGGTGGAGGAAGATTAGAAATGAGATCCACCTTGGCTTTGTCAACCTCAATACCTTTACTCGAAATGATGTGACCAAGAACAATACCTTGTGTTACCATAAAATGGCACTTCTCCCAATTTAAGACCAAGTTCTTTTCGATACATCTCCGCAGAACTAGTGTTAGATGACGTAAACATTGATCAAATGAATCACCAAAGACAGAAAAGTCATCCATAAAGACCTCAAGGAATCGTTCAACCATATCAGAAAAAATGCTTAACATGCATCGTTGAAATGTAGCAGGTGCATTACATAATCCAAATGGCATTCTCCTATATGCAAAAGTGCCAAAAGGGCAAGTGAAAGTGGTCTTCTCTTGATCTTTTGGTGCTATGGGAATCTGATTATATCCTGAGTAGCCATCTAGAAAGCAATAAAATTCGTGACCTGCTAACCTATCAAGCATTTGATCGATGAATGGTAAAGGAAAATGGTCTTTACGTGTGACAGAATTCAACTTCCTATAATCAATGCATACACGCCATCCTGTAGTTACTCTAGTTGGTATCAATTCATTATCGGCATTAGTAACTACAGTGACTCCTGACTTTTTGGGAACAACTTGTACAGGACTGACCCATGAACTATCAGAAATTGGGTAAATGATACCTGCGTCTAATAGCTTAAGGACTTCTGTTCTAACAACTTCTTTCATATTAGGATTCAACCGACGTTGCATTTCCCTAGTAGATTTAGCATTTTCATCAAGATGAATGTAATGCATGCAGTCTACTGGATTTATACCTTTTATATCCGCTATGGTCCATCCTAATGCTCCTTTGTGTTCTTTTAAAACATCCAACAACTTACCTTTTTGTTCGTCATTGAGGGATGATGAGATGATTACCGGTAAAGTACTTTCGTCCCCCAAAAATGCATATTCCAAGGTGTTGGGCAATGGTTTGAGCTCGAGTTTCGGTGGTGATTCTGATGATGGAATGAGTTTCTTCTCTGATGGCCCTAGTTGTTCAACTCTGGGCTTCCATTTATTAGTGTCCATAGATGGTGCTAAGTCAAGTAGGGCGTTGACCTCATCGACCGATCTGTCAATATCAAAATCCAAACCAAAGTGTGTTAAACATGTTTGTAAAGGATCATCATTAAGGTTTGAAACAAAAGAGTTATCAACTAATGCTTCAATTAAGTCCACATCAACAATTCCATCATCTGTGTTGTGAGGTTGTTTGGCAATATTGAAGATGTTCAGCTCCATAGTCATGTTGCCGAAGGACAACTGCATATTTCCAGTCCTGCATTGAATGTGAGCATCCGCAGTTGCCAAGAAAGGTCGGCCTAGAATAATGGGGATGTGCTTCCGTGAATCCTGTATTGGTTGAGTGTCAATTACAATGAAATCAACAGGAAAATAAAACTTGTCTACCTGGATAAGCACGTCCTCCACAATACCACGAGATATTTTCGTGGACCGATCTGCAAGTTGTAACACCACTGGAGTTGGGTGTAATTCTCCCAGTCCAAGTTTCACAAAAACTGAATAAGGCAACAAATTTACACTAGCTCCTAAATCCAACAAAGCATTCTCAATTGTGTGGTTCCCTATACTACATGAGATAGTGGGGGAACCTGGATCTTTGCATTTTAAAGGAATTTTATGTTGGAGTATAGAACTAACGTTTTCTGTTAAAAATGCCTTCTTTTGAACATGCATATTTCTCTTTTTAGTACACAAATCTTTAAGAAACTTGGCATAAGATGGAACTTGCTTTATAGCATCAAGTAGTGGGATGTTAACACTTACCTGTTTGAAAATTTCGAGAATCTCACCTGTAGATTTTCCTTTCTTTCCTTTCGCTAACCTCTGAGGAAATGGAGCTTTTGGAACATATTCTTGTGGGTTGGTGTCTTCTTTTTCCTCCGGTGATGAGTCCTCAACGTTCACAGGTACAATTTGATTGTCTTTCGTCACTGGCATTTCCACTTTATTGTCGACTTCTTTTCCTTTCCACAAGGTCATGACAGCTTTGACCTCTCCATGCTGCTGTGGTGAACTGGTACTTGCTTCATGCACTCCTTTAGGGTTAGGCACTGGTTGACTTAGAAATTTACCTTTCTCAACAGTCATTGCCAAGGTCTGAACTGAAGAAGCAAGTTGTCCTACCATCTTCTCCAAGCTTGAAACTGATTGGGCTTGTGAGTTGAAGCCCGCTCTCAATTCGTTGCGTAGTCCATCAATGGTGCGGTTCTGTTGCTCAATCGTGGAGTGAGTAACATTCCTAAGATTCTGGAATGCATCCTCCCATGGTCTAGGTCGAGAGTAGTTATGGTTCTGATTCTAATTGTATGGTCTGAATGGTGGCTGAGAGGCTTGAGGATTTTGAGCAATTGGTTGCATTGGTGGAGCTGGAGCTGGAGCTGCTGGTCCATTTTGTTGGAATCCTTGAGTCCATGAAAAATTGGGGTGGTCTCTCCATCCAGGGTTATAAGTGTTGGAGTATGGGTTGTAATTTGATGGTTTTCTCATTACTCCTATGGCATTGGCTTGTTCTGAATATGAGTCAAGGTCATGTGGCTCTGTTGATTTAGCAGTCGATAATGATGCTATTTGTCGAGCAAGACCTTCAACCATCTCCTTGACTTCTTTGATTCCTGACGTTGACTCGCCAATTTGAACCTCATTTACTCCTTTAACCCTTCGAGTATTCCTGAGTGATCGACTCCGTTGTTGGGAATTATCTGCTTGTCGCTGGAAGAATTCCCAAATCTCTGATGCACTTTTTGACATTAGCTCTCCTCCACTTGTCGCCATTAGCCATTCTTGCACATTTGGTAATAAGCCCTCTAAAAAGTATTGGCATTGGTGTCATTTCTCGTACCCATGATGTGGACACTTCAAGAGTAGCCCATTGAATCGCTCCCATGTTTCGAAAAACTGCTCGTCATCTCTCTGGGTAAACTCCGAGATTTCCCTGCGAATAGCATTTGTTTTATGAACTGGGAAATATTTATTTAAAAATTTTGTAACCATTTGTTCCCATGATGCAATACTATTAGCAGGTAATGTATTAAGCCATGAACGAGCTCTATCCTTTAAAGAAAATGGGAATAATCTAAGTTTTACATCATCATCTGAAAAATTCTCATATTTAAATGTTTGATAAATTGCGTGAAAATCATTCAAATGATTGTATGGGTCCTCATTTTCTAAGCCATAGAACGTGGGGAGACAATTTAGCACACTAGGTTTTAATTCAAAACTCCTAGCAGCTACATTTGGGTACCGTATGCATAATGTGCTCAAATTAGCTAAGGGACTAAAGTAGTCCTTAAATGGCCTCTCCTGTGGTGCTTGTAAATCCATTTTGTTTTTAATGTTTTTGTGTGTGCGAAGTGTTTTCTCTAATTCAAGGTCTATAGGTTCAAGATTGGGTAATAATGACCTACGACCATGCATACAAGAAATACAAGAATAAATGGAAAACAAAACAAATAAAATAAAAATAAAAATAAAAGCAAAACAAATAAAGAAGAAGGAGAAATTACGATACTAACCTTGTTGCGCTATTACAAACTTACTATAAAAACACAAGAACAAATATGTGAAATAAACTAAAAATAAATTAATAAGATAAATAAAAATGACAAAGAAGAAATAAAAATTAACTTGAAAATTAAATTGCAGAATTTAAAGTAGAGAAAAAGAAAAGAAATATTAACCTCTAAGTGTAGATTCACTTTTTTTTTCTTTTTTTTCTTTTTTTTTTTAAAATACAAAAGAAAATTAAATGGAAATATTCACAAAAATTAATTTTAAGAATTAAAATTACTTACCTCCCCGGCAACGGCGCCAAAAACTTGTTGTGCAAATTTTATTGAACTCACAAGCGCACGAATCTGTTGTAGTATAGCTTAATGGTGCGAGTGTCGATCCCACGAGCAGGTGGATTTTAATTATTTATAGAATTAATTCTGTAAATGGATGGTTGGATTATGGTGGAAATGATTTGAAATATGCTAAAACTTAAATTAAAATGGCAAGATTTAAATTCTGAAATTGAAAATAAAATGGCAGAAATAAATTGAAGTGTAAATCTATTAAATGACGTACTTGGGTATCTGGATCCGTATCAACATGCATCATGGGCTAAATATTCCATATTAATACCAATTAAATCATGAGAGGGAAATCCACACCTCATGAACCACGCTCTAATAAATATGGTGCTAAGGGCTTATCGCGCCAAATAATATTAACCTTATACTAGGGAGCCGGTGAAACCAGGGCAGTACTAGACAAGATTAGTATTATTTGTCGACGAGAATTCAAAACATCCACAAAAACTAGAGGGGAAGAGAAAATAAATTTACCAAATCAAGCCCATGACACATGTTGAGACTTCACCTTCAACCCAAGCTTGAAAGAAAATTAGCCACTCATATTTGAACTAGGGGCAAAATGGGAATTTATTAAAATACGAAGAAAATACAAGATAGAGAGAGAATTACAGAAAATGAATCCCAAAAATGGATTCAGAGGTGCTAAATTAGGGGGGAAGGCCCCCTTTTTATAGTTACATCGAGTAAATCATGGCCATCGGATTAAAAACAGATTGGACGCTCAGGATTTCGCCACGTCATCAGACACTATTTGCACAGTACAGTCAACCGCCACTATTTGCACAGTACAGTCAACCGCCACTATTTGTACAGTACAGTCAACCGCCACTATGTGCACAGTAACACCAACAGTACCCGTATATGTGAATAATACCGTACATGTGAACAGTACCGTACGTGTGAACAGTGTCATTTTTCCTTTTATACTCCTCCTAAGGTTTTCGACCGTCTTGAGTTCAAAAATGATGTCCGTTTTGCCATTTGATCTCTCGTTTATTGTGAAATGACTATGATGCCCCTAAAATACATCAAATACTTAATTAAAATAAAACACATAATTAAAGTACAAGAAATTTAAACACATAAAAGTAACGGTTGTTAGCAATACTTGATATATAAAATAACGATTTCTCCTTTATAAATATGCACTTTCTAACACTCAACAACTACCTCCTTCATGTGTGGGTTTAATCTTCTTTGAGGTTGTTGATTTTCTTCCAAATTAATTATATGTGTGCAAATTAAGGGATTAATACTTTTAATATCATTTAAAGTCTATCCAATTGCATTTTTATACTTTTTAAGAACAATTAGTAACTTACCTTCTTGGTCGCTTGTTAAACTAGAAGAAATCACAACAGGATAAGTTTGTTCTTCTCCAAGAAAAGCATATTTCAATCCTTCAGGAAAATGTTTCAATTCTAATGGTTGTTCTGCCTTTTCAATACTTCCAAACTCCTTAAATTTTGGTTTTTTATCATAATTTTGTGAAGTCTACACAGAATCAAGCAACGAATTTATATTAGAAATATCAAGTTGAAGTTGCTTATTTCACTCAATTGAATTAACTAAACAAACATCAAAGAGTTTAGAAAAATCTCTTTTTTTAATATATTCCTATATGCAAGATTCAACTAATTCCTTTTGTTCGTTAGTATCATCTCCATTGTCATTTTCTTCATTAGGTTGCTTGTACATATTGAAAATATTCAATTTTGGAGTCATATTTCAAAAGGATAAATTCATTAAAGAATTCCTACAATTAATCAAAGCATTAGCTGTTGGTAAAAATGGTCGACCTAAAATTACAGGAATTGGTTTATAATTATTCACAACAGGTTCAGTTTATAAGATAATAAAATCCACTGGGTATATAAATTTATCAACTTGTACTAAAAATCTTCCACTATTCCTGTTGGTACTTTAACTTATCTATTGGCAAGCAAAAATGTAGTTAAAGTTGGTTTTAACTCACCATGATTAACTTGAAGATAAACTGAATATAGAAGCAAATTAACACTAACACCAAGATCTAGTAAAGCATGCTCAATTCTGTCATCATCAATAATACAAGAAATGGTAGGACAACCAGGATCTTTATATTTCAACTTATTATTATTTGACAAAATTGTACTTACTTGTTTGGCATTGAAAGCACTCTTTTTACCTTCAATTTCCTCTTGATAGTGCACAAGTCCTTTAAACATTTGGCATATGAAGATATCTGCTTGATTGCATCTAATAAAAGAATGTTAACTTTCACTTGCTTAAAGATTTCATAAATTTCAGAAGAGTGGTTGGATTTCCTTGGTTTATTCAATGCATGTGAAAATGGTGGTTCAAGTGGAACACTACTTATTTCTTCACTAGATGAAATTTCATTTAGTCAACAACCTTACCATTATGAAGAGTTATAACTAACTTGACTTGGTCCATGGGTGGATTTTATTGAATCTAAGGATTTGGTTGTGGTTGAGTAGGAAATTTTTTTTTCTTGAATTGTGAGTGCAAAAGTAATTTTAGCAAGAGTATCTTTCAAATCAGAAAAGTTTGTGCATTTTGATTGTTAATAACATCTTGCTTTTCGATGAATGAATGCATTGTGTCTTCCAGATTTTTCCATGGTGGTGGAACATATAGGGTATACGGCTGAGCATTTTAAAAATTTTGTGGAGGTGGTGCTTGTGAAAATTGTGCATTATTATTATTCCTCCAACTGAAATTTGGATGATTTCTCCAACTAGGATTATAAGTCTGTGATATGAGTTTGGTTTATTGAAAGTGTTAATGACATTAGCTTGATCAGTTAAACATTTTTTAAGTGCAGGTAAAGTGGGACAATTTTGAGTGAAATGATCATTCGAATTATAAATATTGTAGTGCAATTTCTTGAACAGATTTTACTTGATCACTCTTTTTATGCTCCAATCCTTCAACTTTCCTAACTAGAAATGCAAATTTTGCTTATAAATCATGATCTTCCCTAAGGTTATGGATTCCTCCACTAGATGGAGATGGTAGTGGTTTATTTGTCAATTCAAAAGTTCCAACAATATCCTAATTTTGTACATTTTCAACTAATTATTCAAGATAATCTAGTGCATTTTTAGGATTTTTATCCCTAAATTCATCATTACACATCATTTCAACAACCTGTCTATTTTGGGGTGTCAAGCCCTCGTAGAAATAAATGACCAATCGCCAAGTTTCAAAACTATGGTGTGGACATATGTTAAGCAATTCTTTAAACCTATCCCAACGTTAGTATAATGTTTCTCCATTTTTTTGAGTGAAAGAGGTTATTTGCCTTTTAAAAGAATTAGTTCTATGAGGTGGAAAGAATTTATTCCAAGTTCTTATTGATCCAGATCTCAGATTTTGTAGTCAAGTTTTAACTTTATCTTTTAATGAAAAATGAAAAAGTTTTAATCTAATTATGTTCATGCTATAATTTTGATTTGTGTATGTATTACAAATTTCCTCAAAATCTTTTAGGTTTAAGTATGGATTCTTACATTCTAAACTATGAAATATTAGTAAAAATTAGATAATACCTGGATTGAAGTTGAATCAAGATACTTCTAGAGGAGATATTATACACGACGGTGCTCGGTTCTAGTTGAATTCATGTAGTCTCTCAAGGTTCTTGGTTGATTCTGATCACGTCCATGTTGTAAATGATTGTCTCCCTGATCAACCTAGGATTAGGTTCGCCCAAAAAGTTTTCATCTTGATTCTTGTCCATGATTGGTGGTGGAGATTTAGATCTATGAATTAACCTGCCATTTGAAGTTTAAGACTAACGTCTCATGCAATAATTATATCACAAAGGTAATATTCAAACAAATTAGTAACAAAACAACTAAATGAAAATTGCATAAAAAATGAAAATTTAATATGCAAATAATATAAATGTACAAAAAATAAAAAAATAAAATTAAACTTAAATAACAATTTTGGTGGTTAAACCCACCATACAAATTAAAAAAATAAAATAAAGCCAAAAAATAAATGTGAAATAATAAAATAAATTAAAATTAAATAACAGTAGGCAGTCAAACCAGCCGAAAATAAAAATAAAATTGAACTCACCATATAAATTAACAAAATAAAATAAAGCAACAAAAAAATGTGAAATAATAAAATAGCTGAAAATTAAATAACAGTAGGCAGTCAAATCGGCCATCAAATAAAATAAAATAAATACTAAAAATTAAATAATTAAAAAAATAAAAGTTAGTAGTTAGTTTGCTTGGTCCAAATTAAGTCCAAATAAGTTCAAGATGTAAGTCCAAAGTCTGATTATTGTGAGAAATTTCATCTAGGGATCTTATTGCAAAACTTTATAATGTTATGAGCACATTAAAATTTTTAAAAGTTTAGAATTAAGCCATGTGTAGGGATGGCAATTGGATTGATCCATAATGGATATCCACAATATCCATCCAAAAATTTTTGGATCTTGAAATGGATATTTTAAAATTATATCCAGATGGATATGAATGGATTTGGATAATTATTTTTATCTAATGGATATATGTTTAATCCAACACAAATTTAAAAAATTTTAATTTTATAAAATTAAAAATAAAAAATATAATAAATAAATAATTATAAAAATATTATATTAACTAGTAAAAAATTTAAATTCCTCTTATACTAAAAACTAAATTTTTAAAATTATCTTTAATTTTTTAATTTATTTAATATTATTCATAATCATTATTTTATTTATTAATTTAATATTATAAATAGACTTTCAATGGAAAGTCGCCGAACCACTACCGGATCTCGTCAGACCACCACCGGACTATCGCCGGAAGTTCGCCGGAAGTTTGCCAGACCACTGCCGAAAGTCGCCGGACCTCCGTCGGAAGGCCGCCGGAAGTTCACCGGACCTTGGCCGAAGTTCGCTGAACCTTGCCGGAAGTTCGCTGGATCACCATCGGACCTCACCGGAAATTCGCCGGACCACCGTCTGCTTCGCTGGAAGTTCACCGAAAAGTTACCGAACCACCACCACCAACCACCGCCATTTTATTTTATTATATATATATATTAATATAAATAATTTAATAACTAAATTTAATATTAAAATTTTAATTATTTTATATAAAAATAAAATATCTATGGATATCCATGGATCTCCATTGTTTTATGGATAAAATCCATATCCATATCCAATATTAAATACTGGATATGGATATGGATACATCTATTATGGATAATTGTGGATTTGTATTTGGATGGATATTATCCATCCATAATTAGATATTTGTCATCCCTAGTCATGTGGGATGAAAGTGGAGATTCTGAAAGGTTTGGGATCAAAACAAAATTTAGGAAAAGTAAAAGAGGTGTAAAGGAAACTTTACAATAAAAAATGAAAAAGGAAAAAATAAAGCAAAATAAAAACTTTTCTCTATCAACGATACCGAAAACTTGACACAACTTAAAAGAATTTTTTAACTAATGAGTATAAGCGTGTCTTATTATATTATAGCTCGGTGAGTTTGAGGTCGATCCTTAAAGAAAATATTTAATTTGTTTATTTTATTTTATCTGAAAATAAAAATATAAGTTGAATATAAATAACTTAATTTAAATAAAACTATGAAATTGAATTAAATAGGGTTGTGAACCCGCTCTTAATAGTAAATAAACCTTAATAAATTCTTTTTGTCTTTTTTTAGATTTATTGCCCAAAAGATTAATTATATAAATTATTATTATTTTCCCTTTCATTTTTTGATAGATTAAGTATTTATTGTGCCAAAATTTAATTTGTCTACAATAAGTCAAAATATCATTTTACCATACCTTATATTAAGATATTAAGAATTTATTGTGCCTAACTCCCTTGTTTGTCTACAATAAATCAAAATTTCAAAATATATAAATGTTTAACATTAAATAGAAAATAATTTAATTTATAAAATTATATTATATTATATTTATTTCCTAAGAGTTTCATCTTACCCTAACTATTATTATTTAGTGAAGAATAATTGAATTAAAAAGAAATATTAAAATTAAATTACTTATAATTAAAAGTAATAAAAATAATTAAAATTGAAAATAAAACTAAATTTTTTTATAAAAATAATTACACAAAATATGAAAAACACACCTAAAAAACAAGATTGCTGGGAGATTGAGAGAATGTGAAAAGAAAAGAGATGTAGAGAAATGATTAAAAATATAAAAATGAGGCTCTATTTATAGAAAAATAAATTCATAATCTAGTGTCTCGTAGTAGGGGTGGGCATTTTCGGGTTAGGGTCGGGTTCGGATCAACCCGATCGGGTTTCAGGTTGGAAAAAAATCGATCCGAACTCCATCCGAACTTATAACCCAATCCGATCCGATCCGAATTAAATTCGGATCGGATCGGATTGGGTTAAAAAATCGGGTTGAGTTCGGATCGGATCGAATGCGGGTTAATTCGGGTTCGGATTAATTTCGGGTTATTCGGATGAATTCGGGTTAATGCGGGTCGGGTGTAATCGGATCGGATTCAAGTTAATGTGAGTTCGGGTTAAAGTCGGGTTATTCGGGTCGGGTTAAATTTTTTTTTCTTGTTTTTGGAAATTGGATTTTCGATTTCCAATTTCTCATTCTCCGTCTGAGTCCTTCAATTTCAGTTTGATCATTTTGGCTTATGTTGTCAGTTGAATATACAATCTTGGAATATGTATGAATTGATTAAAAAAATTTTGGCTTATGTAGTTATGTATGCATTGTTTCTGTTTTTATCACATTTCCATTTTCTCTTCATTTCGTAGCAAAGAGGTTAGGTTCGTTCGAGGAGAAACAAAAAAGAAAAGAAAGATTACCACCACCTTAACAAATTTAGACTAAGCCAAGCCCATACTGCCTCCAAGAGTTGCAATAATAGAAATTAGAGAATTGAAATGCAATTGTTTCAGTTTCAGCATTGTTTCAGTTTCAGAAAGCATCAGCAGTCAGCACACAAACATAATTTAATTTTATGAAACTTTTTGAAATCGATATTTCCAATTTTCCACCATAATATTTATATATGATCAAGAATTCAAGATGCATATTCCATAAAAGAAAACCAAGAAATTAATGTAATTATTTAATTTAAAATATCTAATTATCCATTGGCCAAAATAATAAAATATTTTAATTACATATCCGTATCTTAAATTCTTAATTCTTATTATGCCCACATTATATGTACTTAAACACTAAATATTTACTTATTGGTTAATGGTTATCATGCAATTAATTAAATTGATTAAGTATTTGTTGAAATTGAAACTTAAAAGTTAAAACTACTGTAATTAAATTGGTTAATTTTTTGTTGAAATTAAAACTATTGTACAAGCTACGATCACACATATCATATGACATATATAATTATAATTTATATTGTAACATAATATTTATTTTTAATTTTTAATCTAACATTACTATTCATACAAAAAAATCAATTATTAATTAATAACAGAAAATTAATGCCGGATTATTTTCATTTTATTGATAAAATTTAACAATATATAATTAACATACAAAGTTACAAACTTACAATTAACAATTCTCATATAACATATAAAAAATAACAATTATAATTAATCATTATTCATTAATGCATATATAATTAATTAATTAAATATATATTAGATATATACCATCTTAAACAACTTCAAATTTCAAAAGCCGGATTTGCTTTTGTTCCTTCGGTTCGGGCTTCAAGCCTTCAACTTCACAGCTTCACAGCCTTCACTTCAAGTTCCAATCTAAAACAGAGGCTCAGAGAGACAGAGACAGAGAGCGTGAAGACTGAAGAGAGACAAGAGACCTTTTCAGTTTTGAGGATGGAGGCTGGAGCCGTGACCCATGACGGTAGATCGGAGATTTGGAGGCAGATTGCCGGCGCTTGGTTGCAGCAGATCTGTAGATCGGGTCACGATCTTCGCGAATCAGCTTCGGCTTCGGTTGGGGTCGTTCTCGGAAGTGGTTGCTGGCTGCGTGTGGTGGCCGGTTGAAGCTAGATCCATGAAGGTGTGAACTGTGCGTGGGTGTTTACTGCGTGGGTGTTTGCTGCATGTGGTGAGTGAAGAAGGCCGTGAGTATTTGCGTGAGGCGTGAGTGAGTGTGGCTGTGTGGGACTGTGGGTTGGCTGCTGCCTGCTTCTGCTTGTGCTTGACGCCTGACGACTTGAGTGAGTGCTGGTTTGAGCTTTGAGGTTTCAGTGATTTGTGTGTGACACAGTGACAATGAGGGTTTGTGTTTGTGAATTGTGATAGTGAATTAGTGATTGTGTGTGACGTGAGAGAGGGTTTGTGAGTTGTGATTGTGCTTGTGTGAATTGTGATTGTGTGTGAAATGTGAATTGTTTTGTAACTTTTCTTGCGGTGAATTTACTGTAAATCCGTCTGTATTTCGTCTGTATTCTGTATTTCTCTTTTTGTATTTTGAGTGTGAGACTCAGAGACTGACTTGTGTTGTGGTTAACTGGTTATTGTTTGTGAATTACTGTAAATACGTCTTTAACCCTGTAATTTGTATCATGTTTCTGTTCTGTTTCTATTTTTGTGTTATCAGTTATGTGTTATTGTGAGTCTGTGTGATACCGTAGTCTATAACTTTAACTTGAAAATTAAAATTCTCGAAACAAAAAAAAATGCTGAAATTCTGAAATTGTCTTAACCCGATCGGGTTTTCGGATCGGATCGGGTTGAGACAATTTCACCCGATTGGGTTTTGTTGCCCACCCGATCCGATCCGAACCCGAAATTTTTCGGATTGGGTCGGATTGGGTCGGGTCGGGTTGAATTGTTTGCCCACCCCTATCTCGTAGTCCATCATAAGCTTCATACATGCACTCCTCACAACCATTAGATCAAGATCCAACGACTTATCAAACTTCAAAAGTCAACATTACACTTGGCATCATTTGACTCGTCTGATTTGGCCAAAAAATTGTTGAGAATTGATAGGTTAATAGGTGGATCGAATCAACCCGAATACAAAGATTCGGATCCTACAACTTGCTTCACCAACCATTGCCACGTGGCACAATCATGACCATTGAATCATGAACAGTTGAGATTTAATCAAAATTAACGGCTATCTCATGCACTCATATCTATTGTAAACTCATTTTATTATTCAATTAGTGCTCGGTCACCAGGAAGTTAACTTTTTTTACACAAACTTAATTTTAAGCTGATCTTGGTTCATCTTAAGGTTTTCGGATTTTCTAAATCTAAATTTGACATCTGATTATCCGTTTGGAGTCTCAAATTACGTGAAATTAATATTTTACCTAATAAACACATAAAATTAGATTTATTTAAAACATAATTAATAATCCCTAATAAACACGAATATAAATTATAACATAAGTGTAAAATAATATTATTACCGCTTAATTTTTAATACTAATAAAAAAATCAGCAAATTAAACAACAAAACACCTTCCATATCTATCAAATCACAAAAAAAAAAATTCAAAACAAAAGAATTCTTTTATTTGTTGGTGATTCCTAAAAGAGAAAAAAATAAAAGGTCTAAAAATAAATATTTCTTTTTAACTTTTAATGAGATTAATTTTTAAAAATAAACGTAGTTAATTTTAAAAATAGGATTATTGAAATAAATAGAGGTATTTAAGTATCACAACTCATTATCAATTACCATTTTTGCAACTTGCAAGCTCGTCGCCGCCACACTTGCGTTGGACAAGTGTGGTAATGTACAAAATTGTAATACATTTCAATCTGTGCGCCTACCAGTTGTCAAAGTTATGGGTGGCCAGAAAATTAAAAAATCGAACCGAACCGGTTCTACTCGGTTTGATAATTCATTCGGCTGTCTAATAACCTCAATTGGACGGTTCGATTTCGATTGGGATCGATGACAACCGAAACCGGACCGATATAAGCCAACAACCAAACCATCACCATCGAGTAAAACATAACTCACAAATCTCCTCTTTCTTATCCAAATTTCACAACCCTCGTCGCCGTCGGGTCTCACAGAGCCAGCCATCGCCGTCCGTCAGCCGCAGTCGAGCTTGCTATCTAAGGTTAGTTTCTCTCTCTATCTTTGCCGCACTTTCTAGTTTTGTTTTTGTTTATTTCTGGTTAGTTTCTCTCTGTTTATTCTTATGGGCTCGACCCAAAATAAGCTCTGGTTATATTTTGTTTAATGCTTGATAATGGGGTTTCTGTTGACAAATTCTCAGCATCGTTAGTTTTGAAAGCATGTTCTCGGTTGGGTTTGATTGTGGAAGGATTGCAAATTCATGAGTTGTTGAGGAAAGTGACATTTGGGTCAGATTTATTTTTGATAAAATAGGAATGAGAGACTCGGTTTCCTATAATATCATGATTGATGGGTAGGGGTGGGCGCGGTTCGGTTTTTTACTAAATTTTTCATAATCGTTCGATTACGATTATTTTAAAATCATAATCATGATTAATCAAATTACCGAAATAATCAAATACGCGATTAATTGAAATAATTCAATTCGGTTCGGTTCGATTATTTCGATTATGAGTCTATTGGGCCTATTTTGGGTTTTTTAAAATTTAAAACCTTAAATTAATAAATCTACAACAAACATAAAAAGTTAATAAATAAAAATTCAAAAATATGTCTCAAACAATGTTCAAATAACACATAAAAGTAGTGAACAAATCAACACAACAGCAGCAATAACAAAGTGATCCAATGCAGGTCAATTTTTTTTTAAAGT
Organism: Citrus glauca; assembly: GCA_029633175.1. Lineage (NCBI taxonomy): Eukaryota > Viridiplantae > Streptophyta > Magnoliopsida > Sapindales > Rutaceae > Citrus > Citrus glauca. Next base: position 18,098,735 of record JAQOOD010000009.1, read on the forward strand.
TCTAATAAATTTCACAGTAATCTATTTCACGTGCCGCTTACCCAACATAAAACCACTTAAATCTTGCAAGCTTAATGGCACAATTCCATTTCTGTGAGCCTTTTTTTGTTTTACATACATATATAAACGTATTAAAGTCATCAGATATGAAACTTATTAAAGTCTTCACCTGCCACTTCAACAAAAACCCACTAAAAGCGACTAAAGCCAATTTTCAAAAATTACATATTAATTAAATTGCCCTCACTGTTTTTTTTTCTTTCAATTTTCTAATCCAACAAATCAAGATTGCCCTCAAGCACTAGAACTATTTGCACCAAATCAAGATCAAGAAATTTACATAATCAGCAGCGACCAGCAGTCCAGCAGTCCAGCAGGCAGCGTTTTTGCTGTTTGTTTCTATTTCACGAGCAGCGGCAGCAGTCCAGCAGCGGTAGTCTAGCGACCAGCAGTCCAGCAGCGGCAGTCCAGAAAGTCCAGCAGTCCAGCAGCGACAGTCCAGCAGTCCAGCAGGCAGTGTTTTTGCTGTTTGTTTCTATTTCACGAGCAGCGGCAGCAGTCCAGCAGCGGCAGTCTAGCGACCAGCAGTCCAGCAGCGGCAGTCCAGCAGTTCAGCAGCGGCAGTCCAGCAGTCCAGTGGCAGCAGCGGCGAATAGCAGCGGCAGCACCAGTGACCAGCAGCGGCAGCAGCAACGAACAGCAGCGGCAGCACCAGCGACCAGCAGCGGCAGAGACAAGCGACGGGGACGAGTTCTAGCTGCTGAAGGTCACGGCCGTGAAAATGAAATAGAAATGGAAATTTAGAGAATGAGTGAATGACTCGCTAGGTTTAGCTTTAGGAATTTGGGATTCTTTTTTTTTTTTAAAATCGGTTCGGTTTTTCGTTTTTTTTTTAAAAACTGAAAACCGAACCGATTAGATTTACTATTACTACTATATTATTAATTCGGTTTTTTGATTATAAAAAATCCACAAAAAAACGAATCAAACCGTTCGATTCGGTTCGGTTTTTAATTAATCAACTATTTTTGCCCACCCCTATTGATGGGTATGTTAAAGAGTGGTAACATTGAGTCAGCTCGTGAGTTGTTTGATTCTATGCCTATAATTCCATGAGTGGTGGGTATGTTTTTTTGATGCTTAATGGTTTTGCGCAGTTCAAAGCTGGGCTCGAGTTCGCTTAGCATAAGTTTGAGAAAATGCCTGAAAAAGACTTGATTTGGCTTTGTATTACTCTTTTGTTTGCAGCTATGTTTTTTTTTTTTTTTTTTTGGCGTGATTAACTTTTAAGCTCATTCTAATGGACTTTATTAATGGTTTTTCTGTAGTTGGGAAGGAATTTGCAGTAGCAACTGTGATACTATTTGGTGGGGCTACAAAGTACAGTGACTTTGAAGCCTGCTGAGAGTGAAGTTTGTGTAAGTTTTCAACTCTGATTTGTTGCCATTATTGCTCTCTGATTTACACTATATATGTTCCTCTGGTTTAGTTGTTCTTGCTGTTATGACTACTTAGATAGCTGCTTTGATTATTTATGCTGTTACAATCTCTGTCAATTAATTAATATGCTAAATCTTACGTTTTGATTATTTATGCCTAAATCTTACTGGTCTGAATGTGAAGTGAAACTGTACTCAAACTCCTAAAGCAATCGTTTGCCTGCTTAAATCAATCACAATACACAAAATAGATTGAGTCTTGTCTGGAGTGTTGAGTGTATGCATATGCATCAGCTTTATTTTTTTCTTTTTTTCTTTTAACCACCTTGAATTGCCAGCTAAGCATACCAAAAATAAATACCTGCTTGCTGCATCAATCTTAAATTGTTGGCGTGGCAAACCCTTTGACATGCTTTTGACATGCATTATCCTTTACAAGTTGATAATTGTCCAGCTCAGAGAATTTAGGCTCCTTTTCAGATTTTCCTAGAGTCTTTTCTGCAGGTTGATAGCCATCAGTATACTCCGTCTTTAACTCAGCATCTTGTCTCCCATCTAAACCAGAAGACATTACCTCAGTCTCTACTTTGGACAGCAGTATTGAGTCTCCATCAAACACCACATCCCTACTGATTAGAGTCCTTGAGGGCTTGCCATCTATGCACCAGATCTTATACCCCTTAGTGCCTTCTGGATATCCTATAAAGTATCATTTCACTGCTCTTGGTTATAATTTGCCAGGACTAACAGGAGCATATGCAATGCAGCAAAAAATTCTAAGGTTACTAAGATCTGGTGGTTTACCTGACCAGGCTTCTTGTGGAGTTCCGAAGTTTAAGGCTGATGAGGGGCTTCTGTTCACAAGATAAGCTGCTGTTGTGACTGCCTCAGCCCAGAAATGCTTAGATAGGTTTGCATTGAACAGCATACACCTGACTTTCTCAAGTAAGGTTCTATTCATCCTTTCGGCAAGTCCATTTTGCTGTGGGGTGTGTCTTACTGTTTTGTGCCTTGTTATGCCCTTGTTCTTGCAAAACTCATCAAATTCATTGCTTCAGTACACCAATCCATTGTCTGTCCTTAGCCTTTTTATCTTCTTACCAGTCTGATTTTCTACAAGTTTTGACCATTCTTTGAATTTCTCCAAGGCCTCACTCTTCTGTCTTAACACATAGACCCAAACCTTTCTTGAGTAGTCATCAATAAAGGTTATGAAATACCTAGCTCCACCATGAGAGGGAACTTGTGATGTTCCCCATAGGTCTGAATAAATGTAGTCCAAGGTCTGTTTTGTTTCTTTTCTTCCTGTGTTGAATTTCTGTCTTGTTGTTTTACCAAAAACGCATTTTTCACAAAATTCTAATGAGGATATGTGGTCTTCACCAAACAAACCTTGTTTCTCTAATTCTTTTAACCCTCTTTCACTGATGTGTGCTAATCTCATATGCCACAGCTTGGTTTTATCATTGCTCACAGTAGCTGTAATTCCAGGCAAAAGACAAGATCCTACTAGAGCATAAAGGGCATTCCTTCTAACTCATTTCATGATGGAGTACCATTTTTCATCACATGAATCTCACCATTTTCAGCTCTAATACTATAGCCAATTTGATCAAACATGCCTAGTGATATAAGGTTTCTTTTAAGTTCTGGTAGATGTCTGACTTGATCTAAGTTTCTGATTTCACCCTCAAACATTTTTATATCAATGGTCCCAATCCCAGCAACTTTACAAGCTAAATCATTTCCCAGCAAAACTTTACCACATTCAACACTTTTAAATGTCTTAAAGAAGTGCTTATTTGGGCACATATGAAAGGAGCATCCAGAGTCAAGTATCCACTCACCAGTTGGGTGTTTTTCTGTAGCTACCAGAACATCAGCACCCTCGGAGTCTCCTTCATCCTCTGATACTATAGTAGCCTTTCCATTTGATTCCTTTTGAAGCTTTTCTAGTTTCTTTTTCTCAAAGCAATCTTTTATATAATGCCCCTCTTTCTGACAGAAGTAACACTTTCTCTTCTTTTTATTCTTCTCTGATTTGTCTTTCTGACTAGCATTCTTCTCTTCTTTGTTGTTCTTTTTCTCTGGCTTTGACTTGACAGACAATCCTTTCCCGTAGCTTTGCTCTTTGCCATTTGATCTCTTCTTTAAATCTTTTGATTCCAATGCACTCTTGACATCTTTTAATGTGAGAGTCTGCCTTCCATATAGGAGAGTATCAACAAAATGTTCAAATGAGTCAGGTAAGGAAATCAACAGAATTAGAGCCCTATCCTCATCTTCCAAATCGATATTCACATTTTCTATATCCAAGATTAGTTTATTGAATTCACCAGATGATCCTTTATGGCAACTCCCTCTTTCATGGAGAAATTATACAGTCTTCTCTTCATATATAACCTCTTGGCCAGTGACTTCTTCAGATATAAGTCCTTAAGCTTTGACCACAATCCTGACGCAATCCTTTCTTTTTCAACCTCTCTCAGCACTTCATCAGAGAGATGTAGGATAATGTTACTGTGTGCTTTGTTATTAATGGTTTTCTGATCTCCCCCGATCTTGAGGAACCCTCTATATGGTCTTTCTTGCCCTTTAGATCTTCATCTGCATCATCAAGAGCACTATCTAGTCCTTGTTGGATGAGGATTGCTCTCATCTTGAGACTCCAAAGGTAGAAGTCGTTATCACCATTAAATGTTTCAAGATCAAATCTGGTGGTAGCCATTTCAGATCAAGAACAGCCCCAAAAAACCAGGCTCTGATACCAGCTTGTTGACGAAATGTGAATCACAAATTACTCGAACCAGTTAACCAATCTGAATTGACTAAGTACAATCAAGAACAAAGGAACATAACCCAACAACACAAGCAAGATTAACCAAGAACAAAGAATAAAGCAAGAAGAATAACACAGAAGAACTAACGTGGTTCAGTACCAAGGTACCTACATCCACGGCTGGAAAAACAGGAGGCTAAAGCTTTATTAATGGAGATGATTACACAAAGAATCTATGGAGTGCAGAGATTAAATCTCTTGTGGATAGAATTTACTATCTCTCTCTCTTATCTCTCACAAAATCACTTGTTAACTCTGCCACAAGCCAGCACTTGTATATGCATGCCTCTGTTTCTGGACTCAACCACTAATAATAACGGCTTTTAACTAACGGCAGGCCCGCATCACCAGCTCAGCTTGCCACGTCAGCAGATTTAATACTAGAATCAAACTAATAGCTTCACACTTCCAAAAGAAAAAAGAGAAAGAAAGAGACTGTAGGGAAAAGTGAGGTGGAAACATATTTTGTTAACCAAGTGAGTATGCATGCATGATAAGTTCGATATTTTAAGTTGGTGGAAGAACAATTACAGCAAATATCCAATTTTGTCACTTATTGCCAAGGGTTTGCTTGTGATTCCTGTTTCGACAGTAGTTTTCGAATCCGCTTTAAGTGCCGGTGGACATATTATTGATCCATTTCAAAGTTCGTTGAAACTAATAAATTAAAATTGGAACAAATGTCGACGCCGTGCAAGTTGACAAGTTGACCGAGTTAATTGCAGGACATTGAGAAGATACAAAACAATAAACAATACAGTTATGATGCAGTTTCTCACTTCGAAAACAGCATCATAATCAAATAGAATGCACTGTTTTAGACCGATTCTATAAACAATGCCAAAAATTCAATGAAAAACAGGGCAGGCATTACATTAATTGAGGACATAGACAATTGGGCTTTTGTCTGTTTATGGTTAAAAGTACAAGTTCCTTTTTATCAAAGTCATGTAAAAGAGGCTATGCACCCACACACGCACACTAAAGTCTTGACAGATACTCATTTAAGACCACATTGTTTTGAGTCAGTTTTTTGCAATATTTGATTCCCAATTTTTTTTGGGTTATATAAAATATAAATTAAGCTTTACTTTTATTGCTTCTTGAGATGGCAAATTAGTATTAGTTGTTAAATACTACATACAAATAATCATTTAGAGCAGACTTTTAAATCCAAATTTAATTTTTGTTAAGGAATCTACAAAAAGAATTATAGTATAAATAATTAGATATCGTAATCATCTACCCATAGTTGATTACCCATAGTTTTCTTCAGATTTCATATTAATGGTCAACGTTAATTGTCAAGTACTGCATTTAGTTATAATATAATGGCAAGATGATAGTTTGAATTATATATAAGGGAAGTTGGATTTAGAATATTGTTTTAGGAATAATTAATTACAAAATTTAAAATTTACTACTAATATGAATTTGACTTTTTCTTTAAAATTAATGAATTTTCTAGTTGTTGTTTTATTAAAAATTTTAGGCGCCAATGGGCTCATTCTAATGGGGATTTATTTGGCTCCCTGTATTAGGGGTAGTCTAGATCTCCCTTCAATATTAAAGTGAGTGTTACTTTTTGGGTTGTGCCGCCATAGAATAATATAGGAGCCCGATTGATTTCTCATTGTATAATATCAGTGGTATTCTGATTGTAATATATTAATATATCAAAAAAATGTTAGGCAGTGCACCCATGAAATAAATATATATTTTTCATAGTGGGACTCACATATTGGTAGGTGATCTTGAACTTCTCTTAACCTGAAAAGCTTGCTTAAGGGGTGAGGTTTTCCCTCACACTTATAAAGTTACCACCAACCCCCTTCCACAACTAATGTGAGATAATTCCAACAATCTCTCCCACACATATCTGGCAATGGGTCAGAGGTATAGACACCCATTCTCCATATTACATTGTTGGGTTGAGAGATGTTGGTTAACTAAGGTTTTGATTCTGGCACTAGGTTGTCTTGGGTTTCTCTCAACCCCAAAAGCTTGCTCGTGAGGTGAGACTTTCGCTCACACTTATAAAGTTACCACTAGCTCCTTCCACAGCCAATGTGGGATAACCTCAGCACATATGATAGGATCTAAAAATGAAAACTGAAAAATCACTTCCCATAAAGAGATCCTTTAGACTTATCAAATGATAGGTCATTATTAGATAGGTGAACCACCGCAGCGTCTATCTCACACAAGTGTCTATCGTCGTTGACTTTGCGCACGATAAAAGATGTATATTTTACAGTTTTTATTTGTTGCTTCTCTCTTCGTAACGGTAATTTATCACAAAGATATGATTTAATTAATTATGATATTTATTTATCCAAATGTAGAGTTTTGGTACCTATGCGTATGTTTTAATATAGGACTAAACTATGTTGCCCCCGTTGTAACAAACACTCAATTTTGACATTTTCTTTAGCAACCCTATTGTTTTCTATAAATAATAAAAACAATAAGTAAAAAATGTTACACAATAAGCCCCAATGAAAATATAATAATTTTAAAATTTTAAAAAAATTATTTGACATTTTCTTCAGCATTCGCTACTATTTATTGTAAATAATAAAAATTATAAGTTTCAATAATTTTATATAATAAGCCCCAGTATAACATTCTTAAAAAAATTTATTATCTCTATCTCCTTCTCAATCAATCCGTCCTTTTTTAAATCTTTATTTATTCATTCTCAAACATATAATTCTTCTAAAATATAAAAAGAATAGAGAGATTTTTAATGACATAAATTAGGTTAATTATTAAACACAAAACCTCATAAAAATAATGGTTGCATTCTTTTAAAAGATATCTACTGTGTTTATATTTTCTTCTTACCAATGTAATAAGAAAGGAGCGTCTTGCATTCCCTTAGACCCTACAGTTAAAAATGGCGGGATACACTTATTTTACTAAAATTTAATCATAATATTGTGTTTGACATAAATAAGTGAACTAAGAATAACACAGCTTGGACATACCAAATTATTATGTGATAATAATATTTTTACCTTAAAGAGGCGTATAGGATAAATTTTTAACACTAAAATTTTTATCTTATGTTAACAACCAAGATAAAAAAAATACATTGAAAGGCTTAAAAGTTAGTTAATTTTAAGTTCTTTTTGAAAGATAATTCTCCCATAATTCATTAATTTAAATTATTATTCATTCTTTACACAATTTTTTTTGTTAAACTCGTTGCTCGATAGAGTCGAGAGAGAGAGAGAGAGAGAGAGAGAGAGGGATTGAGCAAATCATGCTTCGTACTAGGTACTTATCAAAATATGATCCTCTGGCACAGCCTTGTATGTCTCTCATCGGCAACCAATATATGCTTACAAAGGTTGGATCCAAATCAGTTCAAAGAAGAATAAAAAAATTTGGATACAAAGTTAATAACCCAGCTCGTCTACAACCAGCATGTGCTCACACAGGTTGGATACAAAGTTTATGTTGCGTTATTCTACAGTGCCGTATGTCTAATGGTTACTTAACTTATCTTTTAATTACGACATGATAATTATAAGAAAATCACATATTTGTCATGTCAATTAGGATATAAATTTTGTATCCATTTTAATGGTAATATTACTCTTATTTGAATTTAATGTGATAAATGTATATCTTTTTGTCAATTTTAGGTCATGTTATATCGAAGGATGATGATGATAGATTGAAGACAATTTTAGGCTGTGTTTCCAAGGATGATAATAAAATAAAAACAATGTTATTAGGCCGTGTTAAATCCGAGGATGATAATAAATTGAAGATCTTTCAGGGTGGCTTCCTCAAGAATTTAAAGTCACTATACCGTTTTACCCGTCCCAACACTTTGAATGGCCTTGTGAGTTACTTGTTGCTGCCACTATTCTTTAGAATCAGTACTGTATATGCTTTAATGAATGAAATTTCTGTAGATTGACAGTTTTTTTTTTAAGTTTATCAGGTTATAGCGGTGACATCGATTTGTTGTCTTCCACTACAGAATCTTGGTGATTTAACTCCGACATTTTTTATGGAAGTATTTAAGGTGATTAATTTTGAGTTCCACGAAGAAACTAGTTTTAATTGTTATTTGAATGACATTATTTTTGTTGACGTTTCAGACCGTGGTGCCGGCAGCACTGATGGCCATTTACATGACGGCCATAAACCAATTGGTTGATGTTAAAATCGACAAGGTTATTTATTCATTAGAGCTGATCAATATCATTGTTATTTGAAGCTATATTATTTAAAATGTACTTACTTTTTTTTATTATTTAAATAAGATTAACAAGCCTGATCTTCCCCTTGTTTCTGGTGATTTCTTAATAAAAACTGGAGTTGCGATAACTTTAACATGTGCAATGATGGTAAGGAAATGTCTCACTATAGCTACTAATTTTTATTTATCAAGAGGAATATATGCTTGCTATTCAAAATTTTGTAACAATCATCCATTTATCTAAATTTTCAGAGTCTGGCTATGGGAATTATGATTGGATCTCCCCCACTTGTTTGGGGCCTCATCCTATGGTTTATACTTGCAACCGCTTATTCCATTGATGTAAGCACCCAAATGGTTCTCTATATAGCATATTTGAAGAATGTAATTGAAATTCAAGTTCATTTTTTATTTAAAAAGAAAACTGATATGTTATTATCACCAATCTACAAAATTTTAAAATCATAAATTCGTCTTGATCCTATCATGATATAGTCCGATTTTATATTTTTATATTAAAGGTCCATTTGGAATTACTTTCGGGAGACTTTAGAGTAAGTTTGAAAAGTTAAAAATTAATTTTGGTATTTGATAAATTTTTTTAGAAATTACTTTTGGTAAAATTATCACATCCCATAACGCATTTCAAAAAGGAGGGAAAGAGTAGATTTTCAAAATCTAATTTTGACAATCACTTTTATACTTAATACAATTCTATATATATCTTCATATTATTATATTTTATGTACATGTTTGAAAATGCTTAAATAAATTATGTTCAACATTATGACTATTTAATCATTTACATTCTTACAGCAAATTAACAATAAGATTTATTAATCACATACAACTATTTTTAAAACTTATAGTACTTTTAAAAATAAATTTTACTAAATTTTAATTGATTTTCTTCACAGCTGATTATTTATATAAGACAACTAACACAACTATTCTAAAAAGGTACATCATTAACAAATTAACCCTAAATGCCCTTTTCCCTAACTAATAGTAATTCAAAAACTTAGAGCCTACGGTGCATATTTATTAGAATTTGGAGCCATTGAATTATCCAAAAAATTTCCCAAATAGTATAATTTTTGCCAAACTTTTTCTTTTTATCTCTCTCAAAATTGATTACCTGATCTAAATTCATGATCTAATTGGTCTTTTTGATCTTGCAGCTTCCCTTTCTTAGATGGAAGAGAAATGCTTTTCTTGCTGCAATCTCTATCATGATTGGTTATGGAGTTGGAATTCAGTTTTCCTTCTTCATACACATCCAGGTATGTACAACAATTGATTATTCCTGTCTCTAATAAAAATTACATTAGTATGAATATTTGAGAAAAGGACAAAATTGTTATATAATTTTATAGTACATACAATATTATGTTAAGAAAGAATATGTAATAGATAAAACATTTCACAAATATACTCTAAAATATAAATCAATGATTGTGAATCTAAACTTAATATCGTTATTATATACAGAAATACTTGTTCGGCAGACCCGTAGTAATTACAAGATCATTGATATTTACCACTGGTGGCATAACCTCTATGTCCCTAGCAAAGGCACTTCTCAAGGTAATTCATAAGTTAATTATGTGTGCCTGCACAAGCTAATTGCATATATAGCCAGACATCAAAAGCAAAAATTGGTGGTTTCTAACTTATTTGCTTCGTACTTTTAGCAGGATTTACATGATGTAGACGGTGACAAAGAATATGGCATTCGAACATTTACTGTCATGCTAGGGAAAGAAAGAGTAAGTAAATTAAGTACTACGTTATTTATTGTTATCATTTATCTTTTCCAAGAAGCTTCAAGGGATTAAAGTTAGCTGCATGTGGCACACTAGAATGCGACAAGTGATTTATTAAATAGTTCTGACTGCATTTTAAGGCAAAATTCATAGTTGCTCCTAAAGTGCTTTTCCTTTTTCATTCACTTTCTATAATGTGTGTAATTCGACAAATCATGATAATATGCATATATATATGACAAAAAGTGAATGAATTAAAAAAGAATGTTGACATCAATTTAACAATTTTCAATCAGTATGACAAACTGTTTTTGGTATTCAAAATAGAAAAGTTGGTATGTATGTGTGTATATTTAGGTGTGTGTGTACTTTTAAAGCCTTCGCTCCCGTAGGTGGGTAATAGCAAGAAACTCATGTAGGCCCCAATTTCATTTGGATTTTAATTTTTTCATGTGTAGATTGGGCTGAATCGGAAGCTAGGGTTACTTAGGAAAAGAATGGAGCTTTTAACACTCCCTGAAAATAGTTATCAATTTTTTTTTGAATTTTATTTTCTAAAATACCCTTTGTTTAATTCATTAAATATACACATTTAAATTTACCATCTTCCCATAAAATTTTTTACCTTAAAGATGTATATTTTTAAAACATTTATTTATAGACTAAATAAAAAACTTTAACGTCTTGACTTATTTTCTTCTTGTTATATAATTTTTATTTTCGTAACTCTAAGTTGTTATATTTTAAAAAAAAATATTTTCTATTAAAATATAAATAAATAAAAATTATTAAATTAGATAGAAGTAAAATTTTTGTCTAAAGAATAATTTGTTTAAGTGTTTAATTGAATTTTTATTTATAAAATGATTTAAATCATATTTGGTTATTATGGTAATTTAAATTAAACACGGGTATAAGGTGTTTTGAGGGGTGTTAAAGGCCTAAACCAATAGAAGAATCCAACCTCGAGCTAAGATATTATTTTTAAATTTAAATGTTGGGCCTCGACATAGGATTACATAAAATGCCCAAACGGGGCTCGTTATTAATTTTTATTCTAAATGCACTTAATAACTAAATTTTTAAGCTCAATCCGAAAGGCCACTAGAAATATTTAAGCATTTAATTTTATTTTTCTTTTTCTTTTTCCTTTCTTTGATTGTAAAAAATATTTAAAATTTTTATTTGTTAAAAAAAATAATTGGGTTTGGAAGCCTTGCTCCGACCAGCGCGAGTCCGGCTTGTCCCGAGCCCAAACTTAGCGGAGATTGAGCTGCCATCAAATAATTTCATACCGAAACAAGGGCGCTACCAAACTGTGTTACCATCTACATCCCTTTCAATTGGGGTGTGTGTGTGTGTATTTGCAAGAAATTGCTTACAAATATTTAGAATTTTATTTATTTAAAAGAATTAAAAATATTTGGGCTTGGAAAAAACCTTGCTCCCCAGCCCAAACCTAAATTAGAGGAGATTGAATTGCCATCAACAATTTGATTCCCAAAACAAATGCGCTATCAAACCGTGCTACAATCTACATCCCTTTCAATTGGTGTGTGTGTACTTTTATTTGCAAGAGGTTACTTACAAATGTTGTTTCCTTCTCGAAGGTATTTCGTGTTGGCGTTTATATTCTGTTAATTGCTTATGGAGCTGCTGCAATATTTGGAGCTTATTCATCTTCTTTGCTAAGCAACCTTATCACAGTAAGAGTTGTATTAATTTTGACAAGAAATTTTATCACTCTTAGAAATTGTTTTCAGTACCTAATAAATTTCTAATACACCATTTCATCTTTAGTGTTAAAGTAACAACACAAAAGAAAAACTATTTAGTCACAAATATATCATTTTCGCAAACATATTAACTAGTTTTAATTCTTAAAAGCCACGGATATATTAATTTGCATGTGAAAATGGCAAATTTATCATTCAATGTATGTTCCACTAAAAATTTATCAGTGACCTAAATTGTAAAATTAATCTATAGGAAGGACCAAAGTCTCATTCTCCCAAACTTATACATTTTTTTCCCTTTCTTTCTTTCCCCCTTCCTTGTAGATAATAAGCCATTGCGCAATTGCTTCCTTTCTGTGGTTTCGAGCTCAAATGGTTGATCTCTCAGAGAATGCATCAATCCTTTCTTTTTACATGTTCATTTGGAAGGCAAGTGATTCTAATTTGATGTGTGAATACGGAATCAAATTTAATCAAGTTCGATAATCGTTTAATTATATACTGACTTCTTATGTTATATTGCGTTTGCAGCTGTATGAAGTTGAATAACTCCTTATTCACTTCGCACGCTGAGAGGAAAGAAGAGTTGAAGTTCTTGTTACAACACTGTTTTCGCGATTCTGCCTGCTCAAGCATTGCGTCGCTTATAACAAAGTAATACCTTTTTTTTTTTTTTTCCCGAAATGATGATTATGTACACGGTAAAAGAATAATAAGAGTCCAATAAACACAAATTGGATTGTTTTAACCGACACAGCCAAAAATGTTTGTATTTATTATTATTTTTCTTCCGGGCGAACCTTGCCAAAGCGAGGGACTTCGTTAAGAGAGAAATAAAGGGGTACGCAGAAATGAAGAGACACGACTAGTCAGCATGATGTCACGGCCTGCTCAAATCTCCCGCAAATAGAGGCTTCCCGTGACAATGAGCCCACACAGGTTGGAAACAACTGTCATGTGACTAATGGTTACTGGTCTTATCTTTTAATTAAAATATGGTAAATTGTATGAAAATCAAACATTTATCATATTTGTTAGGTGAGTCCTTCTCTAGTGGGGGCTTCATGATTTTTATTTTATTTTATTTTATAGACACACTATTAATTGTGGAATTTTATATAGTCAATTTTTAAATTTATTAAATCACTTAATTTTATAATGTATTGAAAATTAACTCTTTTAAACTGTACAATTTAATAATATATTTGTATTAAAAAAATGAGGTCCTGCACCTGAAAATAATTATTAGTTAGGATATAAATTTTATATTAGGACAGATATATTTTGTCCAATGCAAACAACTTAAATTTACTAAAAGAAGCCTCTTTTGAGTATGAAGGCATTAGAAAAAAGACAAGAAGAGCCTTATTGACAAGCTTTTGTTTGAAGACTTTTAGCTATGTTTAAAATTCTACTAGTTGGAAAATACTATTAAGTACTTGTAACCATTTTAATCATTATCCACTTTGTGCTAGAAAAAAGTAAGGTAGTAAAGACTAAAAGAGCAAAGAATATGTACAATAATCATTTAGGCAGCATAGGTATATGTTGAGCTGTTGCATAAAAGAGTAAATACAATAACCACTACAATACAAACTTAGAATATTTGTAATACAAACAACAAGGTGAGTTAGAGTAGTTATCATTTTACTTTTTATCAAATTATTGCAAAAATTAGAGCTCGATGTTTCTGAGTAAGAGATTGATTGCAGTAAAGAATGATTAATGGCTCACAAGAAAAATGATGGAACTCACTCCCCCGAAGTGCTACAAGTGGCTAAACGAATAACAAGTTTCTACCACTATTGTACATTTAAGAAAATGAAACATACAAATTGCCTGAAATTGAAAGTTAGCTGTATTATTTTATGATTCGACTATATAAGATAAAGCTATGTTACTTTTTAAAGCATAAACTATGTTGAACAAATATCTCATTTTCATGACATTTAAATTGTATTCCTAGAGACGTTCATTAGTAATTCATATATCCATCTACTGCTTTGCATTTGTTGATTATATCGTAATTGGTACAGTGCTTTTACGAAATTTCATAAGATTTATTTGTAATGACAATTAGCGTCCTATATAAGATTTAAGTCTTAAGTTCGAGTCTTTATTAATGTGCTTGCAATAATTGAAACAAGTGGAAAAAAAAGACTGTTATTAGCTATTGCATGCTTATAAGTTGTGTTCGTATATTTCAAGCAATAAAACAAAATTAATTGTACATAAAAAGTTGTCGATTTAATTAGTGTTTTATAATCACTAATTTTGACATATTACTCGCATCTATTAAGTTTGTTTGATTAAAAGCTTGCAATTACTTCTTCTTTTTTTATTGATGAATTTTACTGAATAATAATCCAAGCGCATCTAAACTAACTAGTTGGATCGCTTTGTTTCTTTTGATAAATGCTATTAATGACATGCATGTTTCAACTATCATCATGTAACTTTTTTTATTCCTAATTTTAATCAATCTTTTTGTATTCATTTTGTAGAGCGAGCTAAAAAGCCAGGTTAAGTAGTCGACATTGCAATCCCAAAGGCCAAATTATAACCTAGGCAAAACCTTTCATAAGAAGTCTAATAGGAGTCTGGTACAAGGATTAGGTCAATTCATCAGCCCATCAATGTACTTAAATATTCTTGATCCGACTAAGTTGGTGCAAAAATGGAGAATGTACCAGGAGAGTTTTCAATTTATGCAAGCTCGATAAGATAAAATGAATGCATGGATAAATAGCTGCAACAACAATGAAGTTGCCAGTTTCAACTTTATAACTCTAAAGGTGGTTTTAGTTAAGGTAGAGATGGAGATGAATCGTCGATCCTCCACAAAATTTACTTTAAACTTAGTGACCAATAACCTTAAACCTACTCCAAAGTCAGTAACCGATGACCTCACAGTTTGTCACATTTTGACAAAAACATCAACACACTTCCACTACTAGCTCTTACACATAATCCACTCCAAGTACATTGTAAAGCCACTTTAAAACTAATCCTAAAAAATCTTCAAGATTGACGCCAAAATTGGAAGGGACAACAGTTCAACCATCAAAGAAAAAAGTTGATGGCCCAAAGTCTCGTGTAAATGGTCTAATATATCTATATAGAAAGAAAGGAACAACAAAAGACCCCGTTATTGTGAACAGGTGATAGTAAGGAAACTTATTATAAGAAAGAACACTCATGGAACTGTGAAAGCAAGAAAAGAGAACAAGGGTGCACAAACGAGCATCTGTTCTTTGATGATTGAAAGCTCCCTACCACGATCGATTATGATTGCACATGATCTAAAAACTTTTGGTATCTGCTAGGAGAGCTGATTGGACAAATAAATTTGCAATGACCATTGAGTTTATAGGGCTCTCAAATTCTGTCATTGAGATATGAAAAGTAAGAAAAAAAACTTAATTTTTGTTTATGCTATGTTTTTAATTTTAGAGATATGTTAATTTATCCATTATATATATAAGTGGTATATGTTTTTTTTTTCCATAAATACTTTTTTAAGGAGATAGATAATGGTGGTGATGTCATTCCAATTGAATTTGGATGTATAGCTAAGTTACATTCAACTATATCTAAGTCATATTTTAGACCTTCTGGACAAGACATAGATAGCCTAGATCATTGCATTCCAATGTAAAAAAAGAAATAGTTTATTTGTTTTTTGTCCATATTCTTTATTTACATAAATTATTTAAATTTATCTTCTAATCTATTTGTTAATTTTCTAATTGTTTATTTAGTGGGCATTAGATGCTAGTTGTGATAGATATGATGATTCGCAAAGTATATTATCTTGATCCATTAGGTGATAATCCAGTGATGTATAACTCCAGTATGTCACGAAATAGCGAATACAACTCCCTGCACTCCAGGGTTACAATGACTCCCGAACAACTTTTGTGATAGCATTTATCACATTGTGGAGGTCGCGGGAAAGTCGTTTTAAAAAGCAGGACAGTGAGGCTTTTTTAAAATCTCCATCCGGGAATTTGCCAACAAATTCCCTTATTATGTCATTTACGTGACCCTCGAGATCGACGATCTCTGAGTCGGGCTCGACCCCTCGTTTTTGAATTTGGGTTTGCATGATGTCTTCCACAATTCTGTGTATGGCATCCCTCTTTTGAGAGATATTTTCGCGGAGTTGATTCTAAAAAAAAAAGGTTGAAGACAGTCCCTTTTCTTTCCCCATCGACATCTATAGGAGCCTGAATCTCTTCTTCTCCCCGGGGAGGGAGACTATTGAGATCAATCTCAGGCTCAGGTCAATAAGGAAGTTTCATTGGTTTACCTTTTTTTAAAAATTTTTTTATGTTGTGGATTAATTTATTGACATCCGTTATTTATTTCTGGGATAACAATGCATCAAATGAAGATTAACCAAAAGAAGGTTGTGCAATAAGCCTCCATCAAGGTATTAACGAAACAAAGTTATAAATATTCCTTGTTACTTTCATCAAATTTTTTGGAAACTAAGTTTTATTTTTAGTTTCCAAAACAACCTGAAACCTTTTAATGTGGCTATTATATGATAAAGTACCTCGGAGATACTGTCCGAAATTTGTATATTCTTGAAAACAACATAAGTTGTGGGATAAATTTGCTTAACAACTGTGTTTAATCGATCAATTGCCACTGTTTATGAGAAATTTCTTATCAATTATATGAATTGTGAAGATGTTTAATGGGTGAATTGTTTATTGCTTGGTGCTTGAAATTTGCAATATCTACATATATAGTAGCTAGGGGTACTTTGTATGTTTAGGATAATCACATGCACTTTACTTGCCATATGTATTATAGGTCAAAGCCACATCACTATATCCCAATTTTATCTTATTGTACTTTTAAATAGAGTAGGGAGATTAATTAGTTCAACATAATTGATCAAAATTTGGTTGAATGCAATCAGTATGGTCTTTGGCAAAATTGATGCTAATTTTTTGTGTGTTCTGTTATAAATTATTGAGTGAATGAAAATAATTATTATAAATTATTTGCTTGTAGTGATTTTTTGGTGTTTCAAAACAATTTCTTCAATATATTTATATATTTTGTTGTTTTATTTTGAAAAAGATATAATTATATATATATATATATATATATGGCTAGATGAGTTACTATAAACGACCTTTCATAACTTCGCGACGAGTGAGCCATGTATGCTGCAAAGTTAATTGCTCAATATACTACAAAAGGTTAAGTAGATGAGTTGGGGACAACTGATTCATTTCTGCAAACTATCAAATACAATATGTCATTATATTGTTTCCAAATTATATTTGAAAATCTTTTAGCTATATTTTAGATATTTTCTATTAGTCTTTCACTTGATACTTATTTAAATTTTAAATAGAATGTTATATTTAATTATTCTGATTAGTTTAGTTTAATTTTAATATTTTCTTTGAACAACATGATTAGATTATATTTAGTTGTTCAGTTTAGTTCAATTTAATTTTGTTATTTTCTTTGAATAACATCATTTGATTGGCAAAACTAAAAGAATAATTAAAATAGTATGCTAACAACAGAAATGCGAAAATACAAATTTAATTAAAATAGTCATTATCACTAAAAAATTTATAAGAACATACTACTCCACTTTGTCATAATACTAGTGATACTATAGTAATATTAATTACTAACAATAAAGTATTATTGTCATTCATTATATCATTGTTATTTAAAGAGTATCATAATATTCGTGATACTAGAGTGAAACTTACTATTGACATACAAAATTATTAGTAACTAGTAACACATGGCGTCATAGATGTTGTAATATTATATTAATAGTTATCATTGATACCATATTTTTTACAACACAAATAAGTATGACTATTTTTTTTTATTGCCAGATTACTGACACCGTGAGCAAGCGTCACTAGAAGTCTTTACTGACATTATTCTAATGATAGTGAGGACCATTTTCTACTAGTAATTATGTGTCTTCTGTGATGTTTGTCAGAAGGTGAAGAGCGACACGCTTTCACTAGCAAGACTTCAGCCATTGCTTATTCCATGCCAAGTAATGGGAAGACATCGCCATGGATTTTATCGAAAGACTTCATTCATCCAACAACAAGAATACGATTCTCTTTGTGGTCGATCGACTTAGTAAATCAACGCATGATGGCTCTAGCTCATCTTTTTTTATTTTTTTTTGGGTGCAATAACGAGCCTATCTAAAGGCTAAGGCAAAACAGAACGAGGGCATGAAACCCCAATACAATCATGCAGAAGCCATAAATCAGCCCCTACAGGAGGAGAATTGAAAATGTGCAAACCAACAGGTAAGGATAGAGCAGAGTTTGCAAGGAAGTCAGCTGCAAAGTAGTTTCTCTGTAGGCATGTTTGATCTGCACTTGCTAGCCTTTGTTTAACAAATCCTTGATGCTCCTGATAAGCGAGGCATACGCATTTGTCCTAACACCGATATTAGCCACCAATTGAGCAACGCAAATACTGTCAACATCAACTTGAAGCTGTCGAATTCCTATATTCTAGGCCAAGCATAATCCATGGTAAAGGCCCCATAACTCAGCTCCAATGATGGAGTCAACACCAATATTCATGCCAAAACCAATTATCCATTCCCTATCACAGTTCCGAATTAAGCCCCCAGCACTAGATAAACCATAACTTTTATGGTTCCATCTGTATTAAGTTTAAACCACGGCCAGCTCGGGGCCACCCATCAACTTGAAGCTGTCGAATTCCTATATTCCAGGCCAAGCATAATCCCTGGTAAAGGCCCAATAACGCAGCTCCAATGATGGAGTCAACACCAATATTCATGCCAAAATCAATTATCCATTCCCCATCACAGTTTCGAATTAAGCCCTCAACACTAGATAAACCATAACTTTTATGGGTTCCATCAGTATTAAACCCTTTATACTTCCACAAGTTCTTCAAATTATATAGCATCCAATCTCTGAGATTCAGATGAAAAAATTACTGCCTAATCTCAAGGGGTAGCAAAGCTAACCAAACATGCTTAGCACCAGGGCAGTCTCTCAAAGCATGAAGAGTATTCTCAATGAAACAGCCACATGTCGCACAACTCATATTAACTCCAATGTGCCTTCTGAAATGTTCAGCCTTAGTTTTCAGTCTGTT
Organism: Citrus glauca; assembly: GCA_029633175.1. Classification (NCBI taxonomy): domain Eukaryota; kingdom Viridiplantae; phylum Streptophyta; class Magnoliopsida; order Sapindales; family Rutaceae; genus Citrus; species Citrus glauca. The sequence goes on from JAQOOD010000009.1 coordinate 18,117,880, forward strand.
CTGTCCGACCACCCGCAGAAAGGTTCTGATATGTTGAGGTCCTCTCTAGTGCCAAACAAAGCTCTAAAAGGAGTCCTCATCATTAACCGTCATTTTTGACAAATCTAGGTATGCCGATTTGGTTGTGAATTCTCCTGATTTGGAATAAGCCCAGTACATTTGATCATCCTCATCATGCACGTTGGGAGGCTTTATCGCAGTAATTTTGAAAAGTAGATGATGAGGCAAAAAATTAGCAAAAAGCCTCCAGTTCCATGCTCCCCTTTATAGCTCAGACGTTGGCTGACAGATTTGTAGAGGGAGTGGTCAAACAACATGGCATGCCGTAGTCCATCACTATTGATAGAGATCCTATGTTTCATTCATAGCAACTTTTGGCAGAAGTTCTTTAAATTTTTTGGCACGCATCTAATTAAAGATGACTTCTGCTTAACACCCGCAAACCAGTGGCCAAAAAGAAGTGGTCAATATTTCGGCTATTTTATCCATCAATAGCGCAAAAGGTGGAGCTCTATGCTTTCTTGGGCAGAATTCTGGTACAATACTGTTGGATTATAAACTTTATCCAAGATGAATAAATTCAAGCCCAACTCATGAGTAGGTATGATTGGTGAGGTTTGAATTATTTGTGTTAAGTGTGGTTGGTGAAGTAGGCGAATGGTAGGTTTTAATTGATGGTGAGGATTAGTGTATTAGTTGAATAAATGAATGGTTGTGATTAGTTTGTTTCATGTATAAATACCCCCTCTCCCCTTTAGTTTAAGCATAAAGTGAAGTAACAAAATCTCTAAGATGTAGAGAGTGAAAAATAAGAGTTGTAATTGGTGAGGAGTGTTGTTGAAGAAATAAAATAGTGTGCTTTTTTATATATTTTATTTGTTAATTCTCCAACAAAGTGGTATCCGAGCTAGTGCGTGATGCTATATATAGTTATATAGCATATCAAATCGAAGATCTCGACAAGAGGAGCGTGACGCCGTAAAAATCATCCGGATCCGAGACTGGACGCGCCCACACTTGCCACCGAAAGCTTTCTGTCCTGAAGCTGAGTTGACTCACCGAGTTGAACCAAGCTGACCTAAGCCGAACCGAACTAAGCCGAGCTGAGCTGAACCGAATCAAGTCGAACCGAGCCAACTCCAATCGAACCAAGCCGAATCGAACCAAGACTACTAAGCCGACGTTGACCGTTGACTGGTGTTGACCAAAAGTTGGCTCGAGTCCCTTCCAAGGTTTTTCAACGTGTCGAATTCATCTGTGCATTCAGAATCTCTAAATTCGCCCTCAATTTGTGAGTTATGGCAAACAGTTTTATGATGTCATTTCAATTTTTACAATTAAAGGGAAGTAAGTTTGACAATTGGAGTATTAAAATGGAGGCTCTATTGGGTGCACATAACGTATGGGATATCGTGGAGAAAGGGTTTATTGTACCAGAAAATGAAGCCACTTTAACTGCGGTGCAGAAGGAGAATTTAAACGACTTAAAGAAGAAATAAAATAAAGCAAAGTATCTCATCTTTTAATCATTAGATGAAGATATTTTTGAAAAGATTACTAGTATAACCTCATCAAAAAAAGCATGGGAGAAATTAGAGACCTCTTACAAAGTAGCGGAGCAAGTTAAGAAGGTTCATCACCAAACAATATGAGGAGAATTTGAGTCCTTACACATGAAGGAGTCGGAGTCAATTTCTGACTACTTTACTCAGGTTGTGATTGTTTCTAATGAATTAAAAAGAAATGTTGAGGAGTTAAAACAAGTAAGGATCATTGAAAAGATACTTCGATCAGTAGACTTGAAGTTTAACCATATTGTTGTGACAATTGAGGAAACAAGAGATTTAAAGGATATGGCGATCGAGCAACTTCAAGGAAGGTTGCAAGCCTATAAAGAAAAACTAAAAAAGAAGCAAGAAATCAAAGAACAACTTCTCAAGATGAAGGTCAATCCAATGAAAAGAGAAGAAAGTTCCAACAACGAGAAAAGGCACTATGTCCAATGTCGAGGATGAGGACAAGGTAGAGGTCGTGGTCATGGATGAGGTTGGAATTTCAATAACAACTCCAATTATGCCAAAGGAGAAAGCTCAACCAGAGGACGAGGCAAAGGCAATCCAAGATCGAGGTATGACAAATCTCAAGTACAGTGCTATAATTGTCAAAAGTTTGGGCATTATGCTTCAAAATACAGAACTCTAAGCACTAGAATTGAGGAGAAAATGAACTATGCTGAAGAGAAAAATTGTGAAGATGGCACACTTTTACTAGCACGCAATGACACAAGTAGAGGTCAAGAAAATACATGGTATCTTGACACAGGTGCTAGTAATCATATGAGTGGAAACAAACGCATGTTCGTGCAACTAAGTGAATTTGTGAATGGCAGTGTCGCTTTTGGAGATGATTTAAAAGTACCAATAAAGGGTAGAGATAACATTCTTTTTCGTGCAAAAGATGGTAGTCACGAAATAATTTCGAATGTTTATTATGTGCCCAATATGAAAAGCAACATCCTTAGTTTAGGTCAACTTTTAAAAAAAATGTTATGATATTCACTTAAAAGATTGTAGTGTTTTCCTACGAGATGACAAAGGAAATCTAATTACAAAGGTGAAAATTTCAATAGAATGTTTCCTTTAAATATTTAAAATGATGTTGCAAAATATCTCAAAACTGTCACAAAGATCCATCATGGATTTGGTATCTTCGATATGGGCATCTCAACTTTGGAGTATTGGAGCTACTATTCAAGAAGAACATGATGAAAGGCTTACCATACATCAATCACCCTGATCAACTTTGTGAAGGATGTTTACTTGGCAAGCAGTTCAAAAAGAGCTTTCCAAAGGAGTCAAATTCAAGAGCTTAGAAGCCACTCGAGCTTATTCATACTGATGTTTGTGGTCCATTCAAGCCAAGCTTCCTTGGTAAAAGTAACTACCTTCTCTTCATAGATGACTTTTTAAGAAAAACTTGGGTGTATTTTTTAAAGCAGAAATCAGAAGTCTTTGAAACTTTCAAGAAGTTTAAAGTTACAGTGGAAAAAGAAAGTGGATACCAAATTAAAGCCATGAGATCTGATCGAGGTAAAGAGTTCACTTCCAAAGAATTTTTAGAGTTTTGTGAAGCAAATGGAATTCAACGCCCTTTGACAGTTCCAAGATCCCGCCAACAAAATGCTGTTGCAAAAAGGAAGAACAAAATCATCCTCAACATAGCAAGAAGCATACTTAAAAGTAAGAGACTATCTAAAGAATTTTGGGCTGAAGCTATTGCATGTGCAATCTACTTATCCAATCGATTTCTAACAAAAAATGTGTGGGGTAAGACACCACAAGAAGCTTGGAGTGGAAGAAAGCCCGACATCACTCATTTAAGAGTTTTCGAAAGTATTGCCATGTACATGTACCAGACGAAAGTATAGCTAAACTGGATGACAAAAGTGAGAAGTTCATCTTCATCGGCTATGACAGCAACTCTAAAGGATACAAGCTTTACAATCCAAACAACGGGAAAATTGTGATCAGTCAAGATATAGTTTTTTATAAAGAAGGAGAATGAGATTTTGGCTCTGGTGTGAATGACTTCAACTTCTTTCCCATTGAAGAAGATGATCATACACTAATAAAACAAGTAAAAGAACAACAAGAGCCAGCTACTCCACCTATCTCACCAGCATCAACCACATGTGGAGATTCACCGCCATCTTTCTTAAATAAAGAACTGAAAAATGTACAAGAAGTCTTCAAGATCTTTATGAGGTAATTGAGAGACATGATAATCTCACTCTCTTTTACTTCTTTGCTGATTGTGAGCCAGTCAACTTCGAAGAAGCTGCACTAGGTGAGAAGTGGAGAATTACAATGAATGTAGAAATCAAAGCCATTGTGAAGGATGATACTTGGGAGCTTACTACTCTTCCCAAAGGGCATAAGGCGATAGGTGTCAAATAGGTGTACAAAATAAAAAGAAATGTGAACGGAAAAATTAAAAGGCACAAGCTGAGGCTAGTTGCAAAAAGCCTATAGTCAAAAGGCTGGCATAGACTACGACGAGGTATTTGCTCCTATAGCTCGACTTGAAATTATTAGAGTTATTATTTCTTTGGCTGCTCAGAACAAATATAAGATTTTTCAAATGGATGTCAAGTCTGCTTTCTTGAATGGATTCCTTGAAGAAGTTTACATCGAACAACTATTGGGCTTTGTAGTGAAAGGACATGAAGATAAAGTTTTGAGATTGAAGAAAGCTCTTTATAGGTTAAAGCAAGCACCAAGGGCATGGAATAGTAGAATTAACAAGTATTTTCAAGAGAAGGCTTTACCAAATGCCCATATGAACATGCTATCTACGTGAAAGAAAAAGATGAAGATATTTTGATTGTGTGCCTGTATGTGGATGATCTCATCTTCACTGGAACTAATCCAAGCTTGTTTGAAGAGTTTAAGAGAGTGATGATCAAAGAGTTCAAGATGACTGACATCGGACTAATGGGATATTATCTCAGCATTAAAGTCAAATAAAAGGAAAAATGCATATTTATCTCCTAAGAAAGCTATGCAAAGGAGATTCTTAAGAAGTTCATGATGAATGATTGTAAGCCTATAAGCACGCCAGTGGAATGTGGAGTCAAGTTATCCAAACATGATGAAGGCGAAGAAATGGATCCAATATTCTTTAAAAGTTTGGTTGGAAGCCTACTTTAATTGACATGCACGAGACCAGATATCTTTGATGCTATTGGACTTGTGAGTCGATACATAGAGAATCCAAAAACCACCCATTTTAAAGCTGCAAAAAGAATCCTTCGCTATATCAAAGGTACAACTAATTTCAGCTTGTTATACTAATTTTCTAATGACTACAAGCTTGTTGGATATAGCGAAAGCGATTGGGGTGGAGATGTAGATGATCGAAAAAGCACCATAGTATTTGTGTTCTTCATGGGAGATACTGCTTTCACATGGGTGTCAAAGAAGCAACTTATTGTCATGCTATCCACTTGTGAAGCTGAGTATGTAGCTGCCATATTAAGTTTTTTTCATTCAATTTGGCTCAGAAATTTGTTGAAGGAGTTGGTTTTGCCACAAGAAGAGCCAACTGAGATTTGTGTTGATAACAAATCAGCAATTGCCCTATCCAAGAATCCAGTCGTTCATGATCGAAGCAAAGACATAGATACTCGCAATCATTTCATAAGAGAGTGTATTGCAAGAAAAGAAATGCAAATCAAGTATGTAAAATCACTAGATCAAGCAGCTAATATCTTCACTAAGCCACTCAAAAAAGAAGACTTCATGAAATTCAGAAGTTTGCTTAGTGTCACAGGATCAAGTTTAAAGGGGGTGTTAAATCATAAACTTGATCCAAGATGAATAAATTCACGCACCACTCATGGAAGGTTCCATGAGTAGGTATAATTGGTGAGGTTTGAATTATTTGTGTTAGGTGTGATAGGTGTGGTTGGTGAAGTAGGTGACTAGTAGGTTTTAATGGATGGTGAGGATTTGTATATTATTTGAATAAATGAATGGTTGTGATTAGTTTGTTTCATGTGTAAATACCCCCTCTCCCCTTTGGTTTAAGCATCAAGTGAAGTAACAAAATCACTAAGGTGTAGAGAGTGAAAAACAAGAGTTGTAATTGGTGAGGAGTATTGTTGAAGAAATAAAATAGTGTGTTTTTTTGTGTATTTTATTTGTTAATTCTCCAACAAATACGACTTATCATGCATCGATGGGAATGACATCATTCCAAGCTTTGTATGGTCTTTTGCCTCCCACCATTCCTCATTAACAGGCGGGCACCTCTCCAGTGAATGAGGTAGTCTAAAACCATAAGTCACGAGATGACTTACTGCTCCAACTCAAGGAACATTTACATGCTGCCAGCAAGCGCATGAAACAGACAGCTAATGGTCATCAATGCGACATCGAATTCCAAGAGGGAAACCTGGTTTACCTTAAGATTTACCGCCAACACACACTCTTCAAGAGAGCAGCTCAAAAACTAGCAAGCCGGCTCTATGGTCCTTACTTCGTTGAAAAGATAATTGGCAAGCTCGTTGAAAAGAAGCTGCGGGACTCCTGCACCCGAAGTCCTGACTTACCTCTTTTACTGACCAGAAGGAAATGATTTTAGAGCAAGAGGCTGTTGGAAATTTTTTTTAATAATATAGAAGCAAACGAGGAAAAGCAAATAGATAGGTTTGAGGTGTGGATAGACACTTGCCTTCTAAGATTTTGTTTGCCCTCACCATACTTGGTTTACTATAGAGTTGAATAGTAAATTACCCCCAAAATACAACAAACCTTGAATACAATCTCTAGCAATAAAATTATATTTCAGAACATGTTTTGAATCTGTAATAAGGTGGAGTATTTATAGAAAATAAAGTGTCTATTCATGAAGAGACTTGTCTACACACAAGTGACACAACCTTTTAATGAAAAAATACATCTATTTATAAATAATACAACTCTTCACATAAAGGCACCTTTTAGAGTAGATATATCTTTTCATTTAATTAATTTAAAATAAATTAACTAATTAATTATTCGAAGAGATATTACAATATTTCTTACAGAGGCTGTATTGGATACATGCTAGGTGAAAAGAGGAGCAAAATTCATCGAGGAAAGTTTGGTCAAATGGCGGGCTACCTGCTGACGAAGCCACTTGGGAAAATGCCAATGAACATCAAGGGAGGTTCATTAGCTTAGACCTTGAGTACAAGGATCCAATGAAGGAGGAAGGTATTGATAAGCTTCCATGTAGGTCTCAGCATGTTGGTGTGAAGAATCATAACTACGTGGGTTGAAGTTATTGTGCATTGAGGCATGCATGGAGTTGACGACAGCTTGTCAAGAATTATGGAGGACTTCGTTTCTATCCATTGGCTAGCGCGATTTATGCATTAGATTGCGTCAAGAGTTTGTTTACAGTTTTTAGCTATTATCTTGCTATTAGTTATTAGAGGCACTAATACGTATTTGGTTTAGATATTATTTGTAATTCTTATAATTGGCTACAAAAGCTAGTGGATAACTTGTAGTCCTAGTCTAATGCAAATTGCTTCTATATTATCGTAGAAAGTGGTTGCAATAGGGAGTAGTTGCAATTCTTTTCAACCAGATGCTCCTATTTGGTCAGATACGTGACAGCAACCTCCTATGTTCCTTTCATCGCAGTATTTCTAAACAAGTTCCTGAATAACAAGACTAATGATTTTCTTATTAATGATATCCATGATGACAGTAACGATATCAATGCTAGTGACCATATTAATTGTGACCTTGATATGGAGCTGGAGCTTTTTACTATGATGAATGCGCTGACTATTAATATGATGTCAGAAATAGGTCGATTTTAATATCAACCTTTAATTTGAATTAACAAAAGCAATGTCACCTGACATAATATGGGTTGCAAACATTCATGGTCAGAATGTGAATGAGAGAATTATTTATTCCACAGTCTATTGGTGGACTATCTCTAGAGATTGTGAAAGAGGTTATATTAGTAATATTCTTATTATTGTTTCAGACTCATATTCCCCAAAAAGTGGAAAAGAATTCAATCTTCTCCCTACTGCAACCATTTCCTACGATAATATAGAAGCAATCTGCAGGACTACAGTCATTCACTAATTTGAAGCCAATTATAAGAATTAAAAATAATAATTAAACCAAATACATATTAGCGCCCCTAATAAACGCCTGGGCCAATCTTATTATGCCTTACGTCTTCTTTTAACTCTAATTTTGCGCCAATCACGTATGCAAAGAATAAAACAAAAAAAATAAGGGTCACTAACAATTCATGTAAGACGAAAGGACCCCATTTCATTTGTCAAGGACACGGATAAACAAGGCAATTATGAGACCACTGTATATGTTCGGTCATAACGAAAAATGATAGTTATTATTATCAATAATAGTTACTATGATATTGGGTTAAATAAAACCTTCCCATTTTTTGAGTGACAGATTAATGCCCATTAAAGAGGGTAGCGTTGGGCAATGCTTATAAAGACTAAATTAAGGCATAACGAAATGACAGGTTACACTTCAACAAATTAACACAAAAATAATATCAGGCATTGTAACGGTACTAAATTATCTTATAACAAGATAATAACTATGTAGAGAAACTTTTTTACTGTTTTGCATTAAATCAGCATTGCATTTAAATTCCACTAGGAATATGAAGAATAATATTATATTTTTCAATCAATATTGTATTTTTGAATGTAAAATGAAGTAATTAATAATCTTATAAGATATAACATTAAAAATTTGGATTCTCTCCTAACTTAATTTTCCTTACATTTTATTGGAGATAATGACATATGTCATCTAAAACCTTGTACGATTTACTTTTGCTTTCATTATTAAACTCTACATCTTGTGATGGCTATTATCCTCTAATTATTTTCTGGTAATTAAAAAAATAGAAAAATGTTTCGATTGTCATACTTACAATAAGTATTTAGGAATTGGAATCACAATTAAGACTAATATTAGGAAATCAAAGGTTCGGAGCCCATAAAGTTGACCTTGTAACATTATACGTAATTGGTCCCTCGCGATTTGGGTAAAAGTTCATTTAGTTCATATATTTTAAGATTAGTATTTATTTAGTCCATATATTCTTTAAAATGTCTCGAAACATTTTTGCCGTTAAAGTATTGATACCTTTACCATTACTTTTTATTTCTTTGGTCTTACTTTTACAATATTGCCCCTTTATAATAATTTTTTTGTTTGGATATTAATAAAAAGAAAATAATTAAATTACTAATTTAACCCTAAAAAAATTAGATTAATTTTTAATTGTCAAAAATTGTATGCAAACTCCAAGTGTGCAAATGGTGCTTGCAAAAAATTAATATAATTTTTTTAATTTTTTAGGATTAAATTGGTAATTTAATTATTTTCTTTTTATTAATGTCCAAACAAAAAAATAATTATAAAAGGGTAATATTGTAAAAGTAAGTCAAAAGAAATAAAAAATAACGGTAGAAGTAGCACAGATGTTTCGAGATATTTTAAAAAATATAAGAACTAAATGAATACTATTTAAAATGCAAGAATTAAATTGACTTTTACCCGATTTGTAATATGCATGAGACGTGAGATACACGTGTGTCCTCTATGTTACCTACAGAGTACTATCGATTATTATATTCCTTCTAATAGTAAATGATATCACCGAGGTGAATACGTTTCTCTAATCCACCAAGGCAAAGTCGTAATTTATGCAAAAAATTAATAACATACCATATATGCATGCATCCTTACGAAATTGACAAAATATAGGATAAGAACAAAAATAAATCAATCTTCAATCCGCATGAGCAATTCTATTTAAGCATACTACGTCCTGAATTCCCAAAGACGTCCCAAACAATTGCAAAATTTAGAGAAAAAAAAATGGCTGCTTTCACCAAATACATGTTGTTGCTCACACTTTTTGTCCTCTCCATTACTTTGTCCAATGCTATTTATTTCAGTGGTAACGTGCACGTTCACATCACCAACGATTTACAGCCAGGCTTAAATCTAACCTTTCATTGTAAATCTGGGGATAATGACCTTCGAGAACGTGTTCTCTCTCATGGGCAGACCTTTGATTTTCATTTCCGAAAGAGTGTATACAGGGACGACACATTATTCTATTGCAGCTTTGCGTGGAACGGTGCGTTTCATTGGTTCGAAATCTACAACCAACTGAGGGATGATGATTATTGCGAAGAGCTGTGTGATTGGAAAATAAGAGAAGATGGTCCACGGTTGATGCTAAATGATGGTAAAATTAGGTTTATGGCTTATGAGTGGAAAGAGTGATGAATTGTCTATGAAATAAGACCATGTACTCCTTTACGTTCAATAATTGATCGTAACTATTGTTATCATAATTTGGTTTATTTTTCTTCTATTCTTTCTATATGATTTTTGTATTTAATGTCAAAGGATAGATATAGGCAACATCTGACTGATCGGTAGCAGTAGAGATTAAGGGACAACCGGACAAGGTTTCTCATCCCAATTCAGGCTATAAAAATAAAATTTTAAAAAATAGAAATCTGAACAAATGTATATACGACCTTTAATAGGGCGCAAGGGTTGGTGTATTATATAAGCTTATAATGAAATCCAGAAAGCTTGCAATGAACAGTTGAATAATCCCCAACGTTAAAAAACTTTTCTAATTTAACGAGTCGTAAGTAATTACCCACTGCGGACTTGAATGCCTAGTAAAAAATTATTTCAAAGTTGTTAGTCCCTAATGAGCTAAGAAAATTAATTCTTGAGCCCGCATTTGAGAGTTGTTTAATTCCTATTATTGCCAAATTCTAGACAAGCACACCTTTTAAGGAAAAAACATTGCAAACTAATAATCTGAAATTTCAAAGATTACTGTTTTTATTTTTTGGTTAAATTTTCAAGTTATTTCGAAGGTAATAATCTTATAAGAATTGATCTTGTATTAAATATATATTTTTGAAGCTTGAGACTAACCCCAATTCCTAAGATAGATTTTAATTTTTAAGTCTGAATTGAAATTTTATATATTATTAGAGTCAAATTTATGTATTAACTGACCCATTTGCTGCATTATGATCACGTCAGAAGAACATGACAAATAAGTTTGATCTAAACGTGACAAGGGGTGTAAAGGAACAAATTAATCCCACATCGCTATCAATTAAGATCAGCCGACACGTGATAGGTTCGTGGGTTTCTTGCGCATTTGGTCCAAGATCAACTCTTAGTTTTTCTCTCTATTGTATTTCGGATAAGTATCTATGTTGTCTCTGTGATGCTGTAAAACACTATCAAATCCTTAGCTGTCTGTGAGTATTAATCTTATTCATGTTAACAGCAAGCAGATTTTGGGTTATCAGGTCAAAGTCATAATAAATTTCCTATTTTGTTCCGTATGTAGTATTTACCAGGATGAATAAAGATTCATTCTTCATCTCTTTTTTGCGTATATATTACATATTTGGCATATCTAATTATTCTATATAAAAAGATAATTCGTATTCTCAAATTCCTTACAAGAAATAGTAATAAACTAATAAAATAAAAAAATAATCTTGAGGATTAGCGCAAATATTATTTTCAGGCCAAATCCAAGTTTGACCAATTTTCCAATTTCTTTCAAGTTTGTAATCTTTGGAATTAATACTGCGACCAACTATTTAAAGAAAGCAAAAGTTCAATTCGCTCCCGCTACAAATTCAAGAATTATGTGATGCGCAGAGCTACACCTTTGCATTTAATGACAATATTTGGAAGATCGCTATACTTTTTGTGGATTTGTATGGAGTGGCAGGTTGTATTGGTACGATATTTATAAAGGTAGTCACAGCTTGACCTCTAGGTAACTTAGGTGGCTGCTTAAGGTCCCATTTTATATGAAAGCGCCACGAGATAGTTATTTTTTATGTAAAAGGGGAAAGTGAATTTAAAAGTCATTATTATTCATTTAATTTATTATTATTTTATAATTATCTTTTCCTAAATAAACTATCAAATTCTTATAAAGTTTATTTAATGTAGTACTTAGTAGTTTTAATTTCTATAAAACCGATAAATTAATAGTTTTAATCCTAAAAATTTTCTAGTTCATTGTTAGAATTAATATGTTATATTTCAAAAATTTTATATTCATTTTAAACAATTATAAAAGCTCCACATTTTATTACTTATCCATTAAATTTTTCCTCCAACAATTAAGACATGATATGTTCTTGGTGTTTGAGAGAAAGAAAGAGGGAGAGGGAAAAAAATCCCGCTTCTTCTACTTTCCACTCAAGAAGAAAAAGAAAAAATCTAATAGTTTTCTCTATTCTCGATTATTGGTCATTGCTCAAATCCTCAAACAATTAATATAAATATAAGTTAATTTATTATTTCATCTCAAATTTCAGATTTTATCTTTTTATTATTCTCTCAATTAGTTGTGTTATTTATTTGTTCTTATTTCTTTTTAATATAATCTTTTATTCATCTACTTTTTTGTGTGTGCTTGTTTTATCTATTTTGAAAGAAAATTATATCGAATAACTTTAGAGAGTAGAGGAATAGAAAAATTAGTTTAATTTTGAAAAGGAGTAATAAAAAAGATATAATTTGAGTTAAAAAAAAGTGAAAATGTTATAATTAAATTAAAATTTCATGGATTAGCAACAGTAGAATAGAATTTTATTTAATAATTTTACATTTTAGAATATTTAAAGATTTTTTTCAATAATATATATATATATGGACATAATGTGCCTGGACCGTAGGATATGGTCCTACCCTTATATATATATATAATTCTAAAATTTATGAAAAATTAATTAAAACCATTTGCGTAAGGATATGGTTGAGCCGGCCCTGTATAAAAGTTGTCGGGATAGTTGCTTCCAATGTAACTGGACCGTAGTACCATGTGGTCCTTTTTTGACTCTGAATGAATATGACGATCTTACATGTTATCAATGGAATTCTTAATGAATATTGTTTGGAATATGTTCATAATGTGCAATAAAGTGCTCAAATTCCATTGAATAATTTGTACTCTCTATATTTTGTGCATGATTTTTTCTATTAGTTAACTTCCATTTCGAATTTTGAGCATGCAAGCATTTTTTTCATATGAAAGAAGGCCATATCACGAGAAAATTGTAATCCTTGTCCACTCGAGATAACTCGCTCAAGTTTCTCAAAAAATTAAAAAAAATAAAAATAAAAAGTTACTGTATCAAATCATCAGTACTGTTAATTTCCTTTTGGCCAAACGAAATTCAAGGACTTGTTAATCAATTTAGATGAGTAATGGGTGACACAGCATTTGATATATTTTTTTTTTATCAAAATTGATGTGTAATATTTCCATGGTTGAATTAAAAATATGTTAGCACCTACATAATTTATTTTATTTTTTATTATTTTAATTATCTAATTATATCTTATCACATCAATTTATTCAAGATTGTTTCACTATAACAAAAGTGGCTATTGGCTACCAATTATTTCCGAGGGACATATAAATCCCTAGGTGAAAAGTAGTTTTCTGATGGATTTTTATTCACTGTAGGTTAAATAGAAAAATGTGTTAGTTATTCCCTAGGCAAAATTTTCCGTCTCTAAAAAGATAAAAAATCCTTGGCTATTATGAATTATTTATCACTGGAAGGTTAGAGCCAAAATTTAGACTCTACTACAAAATTGGGTTTTCTTGACAAAATATTTTTGTCTCAAATCATGTTGCCCACATATTTTTATTCCATCAAAAAAGCCCTCGTTAGAATATAGTGACAGAAAATTCAATAATTAGTGACAAAATACTTCTGTCAAGGAATTGTGTTACAATTCTTTACTTCCATGACATCGGATGTGGCAAATTACGTGGCATCTTATTTTGCAAACATGGCATTTGACATGGAAAATAAATTTTATGTTTACATAACAATGCACTTGTGCTGATTAGTTTTTTTTGAGCTAAATTTTTGTAAAAAGGTCAATATTACTATTTATTTAAAATAAATAATTTCTTTCCTTTCAATTATCAACAACCCATATTTTTGCAGTACCCTTGCAATAATAAAATCATGTATCCATTAAATATTTTTAAAACGACAATGCAATTTAAAATATTTCAATTATTCTGTTATCAAATATTGATAATATCATACAAATTTACATACATATTGACCCAAGTTAATATAAACAAAATTTCTTTTTTCGGAACCTTAAATCATTCGAGACTGCATCCTCTCCCTGCACGAATTAAATCACTTTAAAAGGAAAAATTACGTTGGATCAAATTGAATCTAAACTCATGCTTGATACCAAAATCTCATCAGCTCACATAATCAGCAACAATACTTGATCCTGAAGGCATAACCCAAATCTTAGCAAGTTGAATCTGCAGCCACGACAGAAAATTGCATCAATACTACTCCGATATCTTAGCAAGCGAATCTAATGCCATAGGTTTTAAAAAAGTAAATATTAAATATTATTGAGGCCAATTAACATAATCTAATTTCTTCATGAGAATTATTACTATGTAATACTTAACAACTTTTTTATTATATTTCGTTAACACTTTATGTGCATTGTTGCTTTGAGATGAAATTACAATATATACATTTATAAACACTTAACGACTTTTTTATTTGTGTAGTAAATTGTTAAACTGGCTCATAAAATTAGCTAACAACATAAGTTGCTCTGAGATGAAGTATCGTACTTTTACTCTTTGGGAAATCAATTACTTTTATAAATTATCATACGCTCTAATTTGAAAATTGTATCAAAACGCTCTTAGTCATTTGTTTTGTTGTTTATAAAAAATTGTGTCCTGCAAAAAAAAAAAAATTGTCACTTTTATACTCATACTAAAAACAATCTATTGAAAATAACACAAGGCATTATAACAAACACTTGGTGTACAAATTTAATTGTTACTTAAATTTTAACATTCATTAAATCTTCATGCTCGTACATTGGAGACCAATCAGATGATCACAATAAGAAATATATAAAAAATTGCAACAAAAAAATATCGTAATACTGTCAATATCGAAGGCAATTCTGCAAGCAAGCCAATTTTACTATTCATATACCATGAATTTAATTAAAATAAACGAAGACCTTAAATTATAATGTAAAAACCGTGAATAAATTTATAATAAACAAAGAACAAGGCAAATTAATGTCAAAAGATAGCTCACCTGAGAAACCAATGATGAAAGCCAAACAGGAGGAAAAAGAAAATCTTGAGATGAAATTAGCTCTTCGGCCATCTGGACCTTAGCTGGGATTAAACAAAAGGTTGCTTCAGAGACAAAAAGAAGCAAATCTGGAGAGAAGAATTAAAAGACCCAACCCAAAACTATTAGATTACCTATTCGAATCTCGGTTGTTTCATTTTTGGATATGATTCCTCAGAAAATGATGAAAGCAAATGACTTATTTGTGAGGACTGGATCAAGAAAATTATATTTTGTATGTTACTTTGATGGTGAGTTTAACATTTATGAGAGAGAGAGACGGAGAGCCAAAGAGGGAGGCGAAGGCCAGAGAGGGAAGGGGAGAGCCATGAGTTTCGTTCTTTAAGTTTTCAAGTACAAAATGTTTTTGTCTTAAATTTATTTCGGTCGCACATAAAAATTTTTTTCCCGCTAAAAAGAAATAAAAAGGGGATTGGAGAGAGGGATTTCAATAATTGTGATTTGGGGCACTTTTTCGGCACTCATTTTACCACTATTTGATATTTTACTTGTTAACGCTCAAATTTATGCTTTAATTTTTTAAAACCTTTTTCATTGTATTTTATATAATTACAATTCATAAACTTTTTCATTAGATTAGTTATCAAAAGTTTTGTTAAAGAATTAAAAATTTAAATATATATTATGGATAGGTTAAGCAAATATTAAAAAGTGTATTTTAATTAAAAATAAAATATATATTCTTTCATTTTTTAAACATTTATGGGACCTTTTATTAAAATTTAAGCTTTTCGAGTGATCCACTGTAATTATTATATGGCAAATTCTTATTAGTCCAACACACCTCAACATGATGAGGTGGCCCATTTGGCCTATATAAGATTTTTGCTTTTGAGCATATTAAATTATATCATTCTAAATTATTGATGTGGCAACATAAAATAATAAATTGTTTGATAGAATTTTGTCATTGACTTACTATAACATATTCACATTAGTTAAGTGATTGAAATCTTTCAAAAACTATGTCATTTTTCAATGCCTACATGTAACTAAAATTTAAAAAGAAAAATCATTGATACAATTATGTAAAGAAAATTTAAAATATATTTTCTTAAAATATTAATATGAGAAATTTTATTTAAACCTTTTGATAGTGCTCTGTCAAGAATTACTTAATTTACTATATCAAGTGCGGTTGGCTCCATGGAAAGAAATCTTGTTGCCAAAACTCGTTTTTGTGTGCACTTCCTTAAACTAAAAGGACGAGGTGGTGCTCCATAACCGCGCCCCATTGAAGCTTTCAAGATGCTGAAACCTTCTTACAAACTAAAGAAGATTAAAGAGAGGGGGATTATGGAAGACGAGTGGTACAAGAAGGGATAGACAAGAGCTTGAGATAAAGGCGAAAATGGAGAAAGAATGGTGAGTTTTATTGAACCAATATCATGAGTAGTGTTGCTGCAAATAAAGATAGATTGGAAGAAGAATTTTAAAAGTTATTGTAACAAACCTTGGACATTTTTTTTAAATAAATTTATTTTTCTATCCCTATGTCCGTCAATTTGTTAAAAGTGTCTTTCGAATATAGAACATATAGGATGAAGATATATATGTTGGGAAAATATACTCTTTAAAAGCATATGTGTTTATTTAATTGTAATGATAATTCTTCTGATTAATAAAATAAATGAGGTATTTTATTCAAATATCTTAATTGCATTAATATTTTGAGTAAAAGCCCATTTAATCATATATTTATGTGATCACCATGTAGATTCACAGAAGATATAATTACAAGTTATCTTATGATTAAATAAATTAAGTTCGCAATTGATAAATAAAGTTGGACTCTTTTTGTGGGTATAAACTGTAATATATTTATTGAAGATTTATCTTAATTATGTATGAATTTATTGATGTAGTATGACTACATTGAACATGATCACATATGAGATTTAATTAATTTGGTAATAACTGTCAGACTTATTAAATCTCATAGGCATTTATTTTAATGTAACCTTAATCTTGAGTTAGTTATAATTTCATGATTGTAATTGTTATTTCATTTGATTTACCAATAGACACGACACACACTTGTTGTCAAGATTACCAAGTATCTCGTTGGGAGCAATTATGAGTATTGTAGTTATAGATTAACAATATAGAATTTGTATATCTCTTGATGGGTTTTCGGCACTTGATCACAGAATTCTCTGGCCAGAGTGTGTCAACATATTTATTATATTGAAAATGATCATTAAAAAAAACTAGTAAGTATCAAGGAATAAGATATAATTAAATTGATTTGACAGTTGAGATATAGATTTATTTACAATGTGGTACAAATGATTATACAGCAAAAAAAATCAATGTGGCATAGGTCGAATTATTATTCGAGAACACTATCTTAGAAAGCATACAATAGTGGAGGTCAGTTCCAATCTTTTAAAGGAGTAGATTTTGAATTAAATAATTTGGCTAGTTTAATTACAGACATAATTATTGTAGCCACAATTGTATGTACCAAAATGATCCCCAGGTTAGCTCATTTAATTGACTGCACTGCTACTAGATTAATAAGCAAGATAACTAGCTATTTGGGTTAAAAGGCTAAATATGTTTTTGTGTAAGAGACCTTGTGTTATTTTACAAGGTGGGCCCTTTAACAAGAAGAAGTAACGTTACTTTTGGTTTTCTTATTTTTTAATTTAAATTAAATTTGATTTAATAGAATTAAAAATAATAAATATGGACCCTAGGGTTTCCATTAAATAGAGATACAAAAAGACATGTTTTCTCCCAAAAAGAAGAGGGAGACCACATTATACAATTCAGAGAAAAATATTTTTTCTCTCTAATTTTGAGGGAAATAATTTCTCCTGCTAGTTGCTTTTAGTGGTGATAAATGAGCCCACACGTCAAGTGCAGATCAAATCTGGGTCATAACCTGAAAAATCATTTGTGATGGATCATGACCTAATAAGTTTAGTGGTGACAGATCGTGATCTAACGGGAGTGGTGGTGACGAATCGTGATTTAGAAGCCTAGATTAATTTAGCGAAAAAGCTAAATCAAATTGTCATGGTATGATTTTCTAGATTATGAATTCCTATGTATTGTATGAGATTGTTCCTAAAAGTTTTTATAAAAATTTAAAAAACTGATTTTCCCCAACAATATATTCCTAAAATCTCCTTAAATTTATTGTCATTTCTCTAGTTAAATTAAATGACATGAAAACTTAATTGATAGGTAATGTGTATACATGCAGTTTTGAGAAGGCAAATTGACTACTTATATATGTTGTATTGTTGCGCATTTTGGTCTATTATAAATGGAATTTTGTTTGTTAGTTTGTTTGCATTTCACATTATGTTCAGTTATCCTTTATAATTAGTAGGGATGCGGCTAATTTAGAAAATGGCATAATTAATTAATCTGAGAAATGAGCTAATAAGAGATCATCACGAGATGTCTGGAGCTGAAGCCATTTGATAAACTAGTGCTATTTTCCATGTGTATGAAAGAGCTTTGGTTCACATTTCCGGAGTATCTACAAGCAGCAACTGAAATACTTCCTACATATTTTGCATATCATATTTAGCATAATTTATTAACTATTTTATCTTATGCATTAAAGTAGAATCCAGATTTGTCCATAAGTTAGTTTGACAATACCTGGAAGATGGGATTTGACTCAAGTAAATATCGAGTGATCTTACATGATTGAAAAATATGCATTGAAGTAGAATCTAGATTTGTTCATATAGATTCTAGACTTGTTTCGTAGTGGTGTATGCTAAAAAAGTGCTAGTACACTATTAATATGGTTTTCAAATAATGTAAGACCTTGTTTTTATTGGGAAAATAAGCTCTTTAAAAGTATTTGTGTTTAATTGTAATAAATAATTTTTTTAATAAAATAAATGAGGTATTTTATTCAAGTATCTTAATTGCATTAATATTTTGAGTAAAATTTTATTTAATCATATTATATGTATTTATGTGATCACTATAGATTCGCAGAAGACATAAATATATCTTATAATTAAATAAATTAAGTTCGTAGTTGATAAATAAAGTTGGACACTTTATTTAGATATAAACTATAATAAATTCATTAAATGATTTGTCTTGATCATGTATGAATTTATTAATGTAGTACGATTACATTGAACAAGATCACATATGAGATTTAATTAACTTTAAAATAACTGTCAGACATATTAAATCTCATAGGTATTGATTTTACTATAACCTTAATCTTGAGTTAGTTATGATTTCATGATTGTAATTTTTATTTCATTTGAGTTACCAATGAGCACGACACACACTTGTTATCAAGATTACCCAATATCTCAGTGAGAGCAATTATGAGAATTGGAGTTATAGATTAACAATATAGAATTTGTACAACAAATTTCTTGGTGGGTTTTCGATACTTGATCATAGAATTCTCTGGCCAAAGTATGTCAACATATTTAGTATGTTGAAAATGATCATTAGAGAAAATCAATAAGTATTAAGGAATAAGATGTAATTAAATTGATTTGACAGTTGCGATATTGATTTAATTAACGATGTGGTACAAAAGATTACGCAGTAAAGAAATCAACGTGGCATGGGTCGGATTATTATTCAAGAGTACTATCTGAGACAGCATATAATTATGGAGGTCAATTCTAACCTTTTAGTGGAGTAGATTTGGAATGAAATAATTGGTCTAGTTTAATTACATGTCTAATTATTGTAGCCACTATTGTATATACCCAAATGATCCCTAGATTGGCTCATTTAATTGACTGCGCCGCTATTGAATTAATAAGAAAGATAACTAACTATTTGGGTTAAAAGCCTAAATTTATTATTTAGTCAGAGGCTCCATATATTATACTTGTGTCTAAGGGGCCTTGTGTTATTTTACAAGGTGGGCTCCTATGACAAGAAAGAAGTAACGTTACTTTTGGTTTAGTATTTTTTAATTTAAATCAAACTTAATTTAGTAAAATTAAAAAAATATAAAAATATGGAGCCTAGGGTTTCAATAAGATAAAGATGTAAAATAGCTTATTTTCTCTCAAAAGGAAAAGAAAAGCCACATTGTACAGATTAGAGAAAGATTTTTTCTCTCTAATTTTGAGAGAAAAATTTTCTCCTAGTAGTTGCTTTTAGTGGTGATAAAGACACCCCCACGTCAAGTGCATATCAAACATGAGTCATAACCTGGAAGATTATTGGTGACGGATCGTGATCTAACAGGCATGGTGGTGAGAGATCGTGATATAGGAGCCTGGATTAACTTAGCTAAAAAGTCAAATCGAATTATCAAGGTATGATTTCTTAAATTACGAATTCCTATAGATTATATGAGATCGACCCTAAAAGAATTTTTTTGAACTGATTTTTTTTCCAACAGTTCTTGAAGATAAAGATGAGGATTAAATTCAAAGCGATGAGCAGAACACTTAATGGAATATATAAGAAGAGGGAATGTACAATCCTTCTTCTTGAAGTGTAAAGTATTGGATTTTTATTTTAATATAATGAACTCAATTATATTTTTTAGTAATTATTTTATTATACTTCAATTATATAATTTGTGTAAAAATTGATTATGAAAAAAAGTTTCACATTTTTTAAGGACTATTCAGTATTTCTAAGGTTTAAAATATGGTTCGCATCTATTTTTTTTTCAAAAAGTTACATATTTTTACTGGTGGATATATTTTATTGGAAAAATATTATTACCGCGAAAATGTGTCCCTAAGAAATGTTCTTATTCGTCATTTAAACAAATTTTTTGATAGACGTATTTTATTTTTAGGGAGGAAAATGTTCCTCAATAATCCATCTTTCCGAGAGACCATCGGATTAATAAACTTAAGGACAAGCGTATTCACGATGCACTCCAATTATCATTTTTCTTGAATTTTTAGAATTAGTAAGGGAAATTTTCACTCGGTTAACAAGTTGGAGTTTAAATGTTTCTTTTCAAAATGCTAGGGAATTGTTTGTTCATTTCCCTAAACATTTGGGTGTACAAGTCCTTTTTCAATATATATGGAGAGAGAGAGAGAATAAGTATGCCACATTTAGAACATACTATATAGGATATGATGATCACTAGTCAATCGTTGCTTCTTATCCGAATTACAATTTTAAGGTATAGAAAAAATTATTATTAGCATTTGATATTTGTTTAATTATGGTTTTTTCTTATTTTGCTAGCACATTTGATGGACTTTTTGTGAATGCATGATTGTTTTTTGGCTGCAACTGACAATTCAATCCCTATGATCATGGTTTAATTAACTGTAAGTGCTATAATTGCTAAACTGAGTCTTCGATGTTGGTGAGTAAAAAAAAAATTAAAATAACTTAAAATAATTATGTTCGTTGTTCAATCATTTATTTGCTTTTATTTTAACGAGAAAGATCAGTGCACCCCAATCATTTGGAAAAGGGCAAAAAAACTCATTGACATTTTAAAAAAGATATTTATAACCCTGTTTTCACCAGATTTTGTTTATTTTTAACAAAAAAAATTTCAACTCTGAAAATGTCCTAAAAGATAAATACTGGTTGCCTAATTTGCCCTCAAATTTTTAATAAAATTACAAATATATCCTTATTGATAAGGATTGGAATTTTGACTTAGAGGTCCAATTTAATTTCCCAATTTCCTAATTTAACCATTGGTTTTTAATAAAATTACAAAAATACCATTGATAACTCTATGAAATAAGAGTTATCATGACACTTTTAGGCTTAAATCAATAATACTCAGAGAGTAAATAATGTGTTTTTATTGCATTTTTGTTATATTTTGTATAAATATTCATCTTAGTTTATTCGTAATAATTTTTTTATTTAGAATAATTTGTGTGCTAAGTTATATGTATAATTGTAGGTGTCTGGAAGCCCAAATTTTTCAAGGAAGAAATATCGATGCAATAGGCTTGCAAAAGATAGAAAAGAATTTGGCTGCAAAAGATAGAAAAGAACTTGGTTACAAAAGAATTGAAATAAATCTGGAACAGTGCAGTTATTGGAGCTATTATTGTAGCAACCATTGCTGAAGCAATCTTGGAACAACGACAAATAAAATTTCGTGCGGGATACTTACAGAATTGCGATCTACAGTTTCCTAATCTAACTTATGCGCGCCCTAGGCTTCCGTATCCTAATTTTCAGTTATAAAAGAATCACACATCATAAGGAATAAAGAGAGTCGTCACCCAAGGAAAAAACCACAAAGAAACAAAAGAAAACAAGATTCAAGAGAGAGATTAAGGGCTACACAAGAGGAGAAACTGCAGAGATCAATTGGGAGCTCAGTTATGTTTATTCTTGTCTTGTTTTCTTGTTTTCTATTTATTCATGGGGATGTGTTTCATGGCTAAAACTTTGTTATTTATTTTTCTTTTGCAAATCATGAACTAAATTTATTTGTAGTTGAGTCATAAACAATCTTGATGGTTTATTGACTGAAAATATGTATTGCTGCATGTTTATTGTAGCAATTTTGTTTTGATAGCATTTATTTTTATTCATTATTTCGGCTGATTATCCATTTAATAATACAAGTTAGGAGAGAGCCATAAAATGGCCTATGTTAGTGGAACATATCAGAGCAACACTTGGTGTTAGATTAGGTTTCCTGGATTAAGTTTAACTTATCCCAAAAGGGCCTTACATAATCTAAAATTAGTGATGAACTAGTCATAGAGATTCACCTTGTAGGGTAAATAGAACCTAAGTGTGTAATGCTATATCTTATGTTGGCATAATAACTTATCACTGTTAAGTTGCATATATATATAAGATATCCAACATGCGACGACTGATGATACATAAGGATTCTGCCCAATGCTGTAGCAGATGCTGCAGCAACCGAGCCAAACATTAGAAAAATAGTAATACCATTGAGAGAGTTTATTCACTCAACTACTCTATATTTTCATTGGTTTTATCCTTGAGTTTGACGTAATAATTTACTTTGTTGCATTTTATTTATTGTGCTTTTATTTTAGTTAGTATAATAGTTTCACTAATTGTTTTATTTTAATTAGCACAAAATCTGCACTATTAATATTGCTGCAGCAAACCTGATAACATCAATCCTTGTGGAGACGATCTTGAATACTTGTCATTTGATTACTTGTTGTGTACGCTTATACATTGACACCAATAGCATTTGAATTTATACCCAACATCCATCATTTATGGATATATGTAAAAATTAAAAAATAATTGAAGTGAAAATTGTGACAAGATTATTTTTTGGTCTATAAAGCCCTTAATGTATACTTTCTATAGTTATGCAAATAAAAAAGGCATGGCATCAAACATAATCATTTAACATTATAATAGGAGAAAATAAGTCCTTTATCCCTACATGTTTATGATGAAACAATTTAGTCAAAACTATAAATAAGCAAAATCGATGACGATGATTGTATTGTTTTTGATCCCAATGATTGGTAAGTTGATTAGTGGTGGAAAATGGCTAGAAAAGTGTTGGTGGAGAGGAGTTGTTTGATGCTGGTGATGTGGGTCAATACGTGACGGCATCTGGGAAATGGATAGGGTTGGTGTCTCACTATTTTTGACATATTCTGATGATTTTAGAGGCAAAATGGTTGTGACTTGGTTGGCTTTTGTCGGCCGACTCCTTTGAACGTTGGTGGAGGTCTTGATCGACAATGAAATGTCAAAATGTAGACCGGCTCCTTTAGTTTCACTTTTGCAGTAGTACTGATGATGAGTACGAGGTTGAGGGCTTGACCAACTGGGTTCAGGGATTTTGGGTTGACTTTCTCAATTGATTGATGAAAAAAAGTTGTTTTTAGCTATTTTTGTTGTTTATATTTTTTAAACAGACTAGGAGGGTTTTGTGATTTTTGGGAAATTTCACCAGTGATTAATGTGCAATATTAACCTTTTAATTACTTAAACAATTGAAATCTGTTAAGAAAAAACAGTGCAAATGTCTTTTTAAAATTTTAAAGAGTTAATTGTTCCCTTTCTTAAATATTGTGGTGTTTTAGTCATTTTCCCTTTAATTTATGCAAAATGTTTATTCAATGAGTTAGCAAAAGCGAAAATAAAATAGCGAAAGCAGAATAAAAAAATAGTGACATACTTTATTGACGCAGATATAGCAAGTTGTTGGATCATAAACTTGATCCAACATGAAGAAATTCAAGCTCAATTCATAAAAGCTTCATGTGGTAGGAAAAATTGGTATGGTTGATGTAATAGGTGAGTGGTAGATTTTGACGAATGATGAAAATTTCTATGATAACTGAATAAATAAATAGTTGTGATTGGCTTGTTTTATGTGTAAGTACCCCCTCTCTTTTTGGTTTATGCATCAAGTCTAAAAAGAAGAAAGCATAAGAAGTAAAATAAAGCTTTTGAGAGTGTGTGAATTGTTCTTGTAATGCGTGTTTTATCATTCAATTTTTTTAACGAAGTGGTATCAGATCTAGTAATCAATGCTTCATATAGTGGTTAACATATCAGACCAAAGAGCTCAATGAGAGGAGCACAATGCCACAAAAAATCAGCCTTATCTGAATCTGAAAGCAACCACAGTCACCGCCAGAAATTTGTTGTTTCGAAACTAAGTTACTCACCGAGTTTAACAATCTAAATCAAGTTGAACAAAACTGAACCAAGTCGACCTGAATCGAGCTGAGTTTAGTGATTTGAGCCAACTATTGAATGTTCACTAATCGTTGACTGTTGCCCAAAAGGTGACCATTGATCAAAAGTTGATCTAAGTCCCTCTTAAGTTTTTTCGACATTTCTGACTTATCTATGCATTTAGAATTTTTAATTCTCACTCAATTTATGAGTTATTACAAATGGTGGCATGATATCATTCTAGGTTCCATAATCAAAGGTAAGTAATTTTGACAACTGAAATATTAGTTGAAGGCTCTATTGGGAGCACACGATATATAGGAAGTCGTGGAAAGAAAACTTTATTTTACTAAAAAATGAAGCTACTTCAAGCTATGGCGTAAAAAGAGAATTTGAAAATTTTAAGGAAGAAAGAGAATGAACCAATGTATCTAATCTTTCAATTATTAAATAAAGATGCTTTTGAAAAGATTGTTGGTGCAATCTCCTCAAAAAAATGATCAAAGAAGCAAGAGACCTATTACAAAAGAGCAGAACAAGTTAAAAAAGTTCATCTACCAACATTATGAGGAGAATTTGAGTCCTTATGCATGAAGGTATTTTAGTCAATTTCTGACTATTTTACTTAGGTTATGACCATTTCTAATAAATTAAAAAGATAATGGCAAGGAGTTAAAAGAGTTAAGGATCATTAACAAGATGCTTCGTTCAATGAACTCAAAGTTCAACCATATTATTATAACAATTAAGGAAACAAAAGACTTGGAGGCTATGACAATTGAGAAACTTTAAGGAAGGTTATAAGCTTATTAAGAAAAATTGAAAAAAAAGAAAGGAATTGAAGAACAACTTCTCGAAATTGAAATCAATCCAAAAAAGAGAGAAGAAAGCTTCAACAACCAGAGAAGACATTATATTTGAGATAGAGGTCGAGGATGAAGTATGGGTCGTGGTTATGGATGAGGTTGTAATTGAATTATAGAAAGGAAAAAACTCAACCACAGCACGAAATAAAGGCAATCCAAGATCTAAATAAGACAAATCCCAAGTGCAGTACAATAATTGTCCAAAGTTTGTGTATTACGATTCAGAATATAGAGCTCCAAGTACAGAATTTACGAGAAAATGAATTATATTCAAGAGAAGGAGGATGAAGATGGTAAAGTTTTACTAGCACATAATGGCACCAATAGAGGTCAAGAAAATATATAGTATCTTGACACAGGTGCTAGTAATCACATAAGTGGAAGCATGAATATGTGAATGGCAATGTTGCTTTTGAAAATGATTCAAAACTTCCAGTGAAACACAAAGATAACATTCTTTTTTGTACAAAAGATGACAAACACCAAATAATTTCAAATGTTTACATGTGCCTAGCACAAAAACCTACATCCTCAATTTATGTCAACTCTTGGCAAAAGACTATGATATTCACTTGAAAGATTATAGTCATTTTCTAAGAGATGACAAAAGAAACCTAATGACAAGGGTGAGAATGTCAAATAATATAATATTTCCTTTAAATATTTAAAATAATGTTGCAAAGTGTCTCAAGGCTTGTCACAAAGTTTCAACATGGATTTGGCATCTTGGATATGGGCATCTCAAATTTGAATAATTAGAGTTATTATAAAGAAAGAACATGGTGAAAGGCCTACCTCCAATCAATCATCCCAATCAACATTGTGAAGGATTTTTACTTTGTTAGCCTAAAGGGCTACTCATAATGTAATTTTGATGATAACAAATATATGTATTAAGTGATTTAATAGATATTTTATTTCACATTTTCACTAGTTTTTTAAGGGTAATATTTATGCTAGTGAAATCAAGCTCAAGGCACTCAACGGACAAACAGAGAAATCAAGAATAAATTTTAGAGCTCAACGAATAAATTAGTGCGATAAATTCTTGTAAAGTCGGTATGATTTAATTGATGCACGATTTACCATTTGAGAAGCTTAAGAGATTAATTTAATTAAATAATTTTCATAAACTAAAACTTTTTTTTTATAAAGTAAAGTATTTTGCAGATTTAAGTAATTTGGACTTAAATGCTAAGATTTGAAATCTTTGATTTTAATAAGTATTAAATTTCAGAGTTGGATGATTTTACAAACATTTGAAATTTTTTGAACCATACTATAATTTATGAATATTTTGGACTAAACTGAAAGATTTTGAAAACTTTAAAAAATATGGGTAAAAGGACCTTTGTGCGAAATAATAAAATCATTAGAGCTATATCATAATTTCAAAAAGTTTGGGAAATGCCACTATTCTTAGGAAGTTCTAAAATTGGACATATTTATTAAATTTTATGACGTTTTAGACTATAGTACAATTATAGAAAGTTTTGGGCCAAAGTATATTTCAGCGAACAATGTTACTGTAGCAAAATTAAAAAAAAACGGTAATATCACTGTTCCTGTGCAGCTAATCGGATAATCAAGCGGCTTATCGCTTGGGCGCGGAAATTTGCCTATAACAACTAGTTTTTAGGCTTTCACTATAAAAACTCAACTCAAACTTTATTATAAGAATCAATGCAAGCAAATATAAGATCATACAACATATATTGAGCTTCAAAAACGCAAATCATTATAGATTGAATCATTGTGGGCTATTATTTGCATATCCACTCTTAAAGAGAGTTTTTGTTGTAATTTTCATTTCTTATTAAATTGTGAGTATATAATGTGAGAAACACTTGGGGTAAAGAGATTGGGCAGATAATCTCTTGATTGTAATTGATTGTAAAGGTTCATTGACCTTATAAGTCAATTGTAAGAACTTGAAGCCTTGGGAGGCTTGGATAGTAAAATCCCCGAGCTTGGTTAGCTTGAAGGCGTGGACGTAGGCAGGGATTGCCGAACCACGTCCGTGTGTTTGTTTTCTCTTCCCTTACTCTTTTATTTTTACGCTTGTTTGAATTTATTATTTTCTATTTCATTAAGGCGTTGGATTGATTTGTTGAGTGAATTGTATTGCATAATTTTTAAAATCCCAATTCACCCCCCTCTTGGGTTGCGTTACTTGTATTTCATACTTGGTAAATAGTGCCTTTATGTGGATAATCTCATCTTCACTGGAAGTAATCCAGGCTTATTTAATGAGTTCAAGGGAGTAATGATCAAACAGTTCGAGATGACTACCATCACATTAACAACATATTATCTCGGTATTGAAGTCAAGTAAAAAGAAGAATGCATATTTATCTTTCAAAAAGGCTATGCAAAAGAGATTCTCAAGAAGTTTAAGATGAATCTTTGCAAGCCTATAAGCATGCCAGTGGAATGAGGAATTAAGTTATCCAAACATAATGAAAGCGAAGATGTAGATCTAACATTTTTTAAGAGTCTAGTTGAAAGCTTACATTATTTGATATACAACATTATTTGATATGCACGAGACCAAAGCTCCTTTATATTGTTGGACTTGTGAGTCGATACATAGAGAATTCAAAGATCACAGATTCTAAAGTTGTAAAAGGAATCCTTCCATACATCAAAGGTACAATTAATTTCGGTTTGTTATACTTATTTTCTAATGACTACAAGTTTGTTGGATATAGTGATGACGATTGTTGTGGAGGTGTAGATGATCGAAAGAGCACCACATGATTTATGTTCTTTATGGGAGACATTGTTTTCACATGGATGTCAAAGAAGCAATCTACCATTACACTCTCAACTTGTGAAGTTGAGTATGTAGATATTACTTTATGTGTTTGTCATGCAATTTGGCTAAAGAATTTGTTGAAGGAGTTGGGTATGCTATAAGTAGAGCCAACCAGGATTTGTGTTGATAACAAACCAACAATTGCTCTATTCAAGAATTCAGTCTTTCATGAACAAAGCAAACACATAAATACTCACTATCATTTCACAAGGGAGTGTATTACAAGAAAAGAATTATACCTTAAGTATGTGAAATCACAAGATCAAGTAGCTGATATCTTCACCAGGCTGCTCAAGGAAGAAGACTTGGTAAAATTCAGAAATATGCTTGGTGTCACAGGATCAAATTTAAAGAAAGGTGTTGGATTATAAACTTGATCAAAGATGAAGAAATCCAAATCCAATTCATAAAAACTTCTTGTGGTAGATAAGGTTGGTGTAGTTGGTGAAGTAAGTTTGGTAGGTAAGGTTGGTGTGGTTAAGGAAGTAGGTTTGGTAGGTAAGGTTAGTGTGGTTGATGAAGTAGATGGTAGTAAGTTTTGATGAATTGTGAGAATTTGTGTAGTAATCGAATAAATGAATGGTTGAGATTGATTTGTTTCATGTATAAATACCCCATCTCCCTTTGGTTTATGCATCAAGTCTAAGAAGAAGAAAACATAAGAAGCAAAACAAAGCTTCTAAGAGTAATTATGAGAGTGTGTAAATTGTTCTTATAATGCTTTTGAGCTTTCTCTAATAAAATTCATATTTTTATCCTTCAAATTCTCAAACATATGTATAAGTATTGTTATAGAATGCATCAACTCAATGAACAAGCAGAAAAAAAAAAATTACCTCACTATGAAACTAATAACTAAATTGTATTTTTGTCAAAACCACTCAACAACACAAGATATAGATGAACAACCTAGAGCCCTACACTAGAGACTAAGAAAGACAATTATTTGTTAACACTACAAGAAAACAGACAATAAATGACGGGAAATAACTGCATAAAAGGGGGTGGTACATGACAGACAGTTCATCCGTTATCTATGTCACTCTTATTAATTTATGACATAATATTTTCCATCATAAATTTATGATGGTATTTTATAATCATATATCTGTCACACAATATTTTAATATAAGAAAATAATTAAATTAAAATTTGAATTTAATAAAATTTTTGTGCAATTTTTTTAAAATTTTTTGTGGGAAATTCAATTATTATTTAAAAATTTATTATTCAATTTTGGCTGGAAATTATATGATGGCTTTTTCCATCATAAGGTTTGGATTTTTTAAATTATATTATAATTATATTTATTGAGGAATTCCTGTTTACAAATTTATTTAATTAATAAAATAAATATAAAAAATATAATATCAATTAACATTCATTCAATCCAAAAATTAATTTAAAAATAAATACATCTGATATCCAATGTGATTTCCACCAATACATAATAAAACATCCCAAATTGAACAAAGATGTGCTACATGAATGAAATTAATTTCATAATGTTTGGATGAGACAGCTGATCAAAAACATGCTAAGCAACATAGAGGACATAACATTAAGGGGTAATAAAATATTTTTAAGGACAACTTATAAAGTGTAGCATAAGTTTTTAAACTACCAACAATATTTTTCACACAACAAGTAACAAAATTAGCCCATCCCGAAAGAAAACTCAGTGTACCATTTCCAGTGACAATATGACGCCAAATTTCAACAATCATTAACAAATTCCAGTGTAGCTTTTGCTCAAGCTCGGTACTTCACGGACTTTATCAGCTCTACGAAATCCCTAAAAACTGCAGCAAGAACACAAGTCAATAGGCTGGCACAGAGAATTTTATGCAACAAAATAGAAAATTGTTAATGAACAATAGAAGCATAATCAAGAGTGGAGTCCTCAAATTATAAGCTTTCCACCCATTATGAAATTTCTTCAGATCTAGCACTATATTTTCTTTTAGCACAGATCATAAGAAATGCTTGAACAACGAAAAGTGGGGTATGTTTCAAAAATAATTTCTGAAAACTAAATTTATATGTAAAAGATAGATGGTATCAAAAAATGCATTACCGCAGTCTAAATCATGAGGTCCTACGGATGCTTCAGGGTGGTATTGGAGGGACATGACATTTAGTGTCGGATAAGCAAGACCGACACAGGTACCGTCATTAAGATTGATGAGTCACTTCCACACCTTTTGGAAGTGTAGCAGGGTCAACTGCATAGTTATGATTCTGCAAAATATAAAATTACGGTGTATAAATGAACAAACTAAAAAGGGGAAAATAAATTATAGAAAATTTTCAAACTAGCACCCAATTAATGAAAGTTAAGTCCAAAGTTTTGAACTTTAAGAACTTTAGGAGAAAAAGAAGCACTACGTTATCTGATTCATTTCTACAAGTTTAATATCCCCAAGAATAGGATACCTTCCACTAAATTTTTCCAAATAAAAACTTTTGCTGTAAATGGAAATTTCTAGAAATCAGGCCATTAGCATATAATCAAGTTCATTTAAACACACCTGAGCACTAATCTCTACCCGGCCATTTTAAATGTTATGAACAGGATGATTCCCTTCATGGTGACCAAACTTCTTTTTCTTTTTTCTTTTATTGACATTACCTCACTTCCATCTCAGATGGTAAGGGCCTTTACCAGGTTGAGCAATGAGCAAATGAAAACCCTTCCTGCAAATAAAAAATGATTAAATAAAAATAGGACACAGCTAAAAAGAACCACTCCAGATAAAAGCAAGAACCACAACGCAGCTTAATGTCACGGACCGCAATCGTGACACCCAAGATATGCGCTTGTACGCTAGTATCGTTGCTGGTTGTGCTGATTGTTGGAGACGTGCTTCAGGGGCGTGCGTGTGGGGAATACAATGGTCCTAGACTCTTTGGAGTTCAGGCAGACCGACCCAGTTGAGTTTGGGGAGTTTGTCGCTGAAGGACAACATTTGTCCATGAGGTTCCTAATAACGCAACTATTGCGCAGTAAAATTAAAACAGATGGCGGAAGCTCTAGAAACCTCGGATCGACTTCATTCAAAAACGAAAATCAAGAGGAAAGATTGAAGTTTAGTTACCTCACTTGCAGTTTCAAAAACGACCTCGTGAAGTGGGAGAAAACGACTGAAAACAGCAAGCTCCGAACACTGTCCAGAAAAACAGCTCTGCACGAACAGCTTCTGTTTTGCCACGATCTGAGATCCTTTAAGCACCCCAATTGTGATGCCTCTAATCAGTCCACACTTAGAAATGTTCTAGGAGTTCAGAGGATTTGGAATCTCGAAATTTCATTAAGAAATGAGAGAGATAATGAAGAAACATGAGTGCTAGCTCATTTGATTCCATCCACCAAATAAAGCCCCATTATCTCTAATAATGGAACCAAACATTATCATGTGCTTAGACCCACCCACTTAGCCATTATTTATTGAAATTGATCTCATCACTTCAATAAACTATTTAATCAAATAAATAAATAGCTAATATTAATTAATTTCGGAATTAATTATTTAACCCCATTTTGATCACATCAAATGGTTAAATGTGGGCTTCTCTTGTGACATGTTCTAATGCTTTCTCTTAATCCATATTGGATCCAATAAAAGCCCATAATTCTAAACCCAAAATTGGTCTAGAAGTCCATAATCATATATGAACCCGAACATGTCCAAAACGGTCATTTTACGTGCTCGACATTCCATAATGTTTAATTGAGGATTTATGAAATTTATTTTGTTCCTTAAACTATTTATGGAACATCTAAATTTCTATCTTAAATCATATTTAAGATGTATTTATATTTATATTCATTCTCAATGAATTATAATATAAATATTGATTTTCCTAAAATTAGGAAATCTAACTTCTCATTTTCTAGTAACTCCTTTTTCATTTCTATATTGTGTGTGACCTTTTAGGTTCTTAGTTATAAGGTAGTAGAACTATTTTAATGATAACTCTTTATTCATTAAATGATGCTAAACTCTTTAGTCATCAATTAGAACCTTTCTAATGACCTTAAGATGCATTGGTAATACGCTTTACCAATATTGATCATAAGGTTTCTACAAGTCATGAGTGACACCTAGCAGTATATCACGACTATCCAAATAACAAGAATTGTTGGATCTATAGAACCTATTCCATTGTATCTCTATGTCTTGGTCTCTTCATCATCCATGTCCAGAGAAAAGCACGGCTTATGGTTTATTATGTTAAGCAGTTGTGCTTTATCTCAAAATAAATATAAATGAACTTGGCATGTTAATATAATTTGAACTCCTTCAAATATATTTCACCTTGGCCAAGGATTTCTCATGCCAATTCATATTATCTCATAGGGACATCCTTTTTGTATATTACAAAGTGATGAATTCCATATTGGCCATCAACTTGTCTTCATACATAGCCAACCATGACAGCTATTGCTAGATCTCTTCCGTGATTAGGAATCAATCGTTATGCATTCACATATCAGAGATGTCTATGTATAAGACATCTGTTATGCCTCAGGTCTAAAGACCATTACTAAACATAGTGTCTGTAACAATGTATAATAAGCCATTAACACTCACGACCATATGGCTTACTATATTCGGTCAAGTTCAGTAAACTTGTTCTTTTAACAAGTACCTATGTGTTTGACTTGACATCTCATGTCAATGATATGAAACTCACCATCCATTTTAGTATCACATACCATAAGGAGTCATAACACATACTAGTGTTTATAGGAATTTATAATGTCCAATCATAAATCCACCACTAGGAACTATTTAGAAGTATAGTACAAAGGATACACGTTTCATATTCTCGACATACTCGAGAATGTGTTCCTTAACTATTTTACTTCTTGGACTATATTCATTAAATTAATATATGAATATTGATAACTTTGCCATTTTATAAATATCAAAATGCTATTCAAATACAATCATTCCCTAAACAATCAAATCACCATTCGATTGGCCTTTAGGGCATATTACTAACAATCTCCCACTTGCACTAAAGCCAATCGCTATGGTATCTCATACCCATCTTCTCAAGATGACGATCTAATTGCTGTTGAGTAAGTGCTTTA
The DNA here is from genome assembly GCA_029633175.1 of Citrus glauca. NCBI lineage: Eukaryota > Viridiplantae > Streptophyta > Magnoliopsida > Sapindales > Rutaceae > Citrus > Citrus glauca. The sequence continues at coordinate 18,151,059 of JAQOOD010000009.1, forward strand.
GTCAGAGGATCCGCAGTGTTATCAGCGGAGGCTACTTTCTGCATAGTGATATCACTCCTTCCAATGATTTCTTTAATAATGTTATATCTTCTCTCAATGTGTTTGGACTTCTGGTGAGACCTTGGTTCCTTAGCTTGTGCTATAGCTCCATTGTTGTCATGAGATTGGCAACGCAATGGTTGGAACCACTTGAAGTTATTGAATAAACTTCCGTATCCAAACAACATCTTTTGCTGCATCTGATGCAGCTATATATTCCGCTTTAGTGGTAGAATCTGCAGTAGTTGCTTGCTTGGAACTTTTCCAGCTTACTGCTCCACCATTGATAGTGAATACAAATCCTGATGTAGATTTTCTGTCATCTACATCTGACTGGAAATCTGAATCTGTGAAGCTTTCAATTTTTAGCTCACCCTCTCCATATGTTAAGAACAAATCTTTAGTTCTTCTTAAGTACTTAAAGATATTCTTAACTGCGGTCCAATGTTCCTCACCCGGATTACTCTGGTATCTGCTAGTGACACTCACTGCATGAGCTATATCCGGTCTAGTACATAGCATAGCATATATAAGACTTCCAATTGCAGAAGCATATGGAATCTTATTCATACGCTCTCTCTCATCATAAGTTTTAGGACTCATGCTTTTAGAGAGATGAATTCCATGTTTGAAGGGTATAAAACCCCTTTTGGAATTCCACATATTAAATTTCTTTAATATCTTTTCTATGTACTTAGCTTGACATAGACCTATTAATCTTCTGGATCTATCTCTATAAATCCTGATTCCCAAGATATGCATTGCATCTCCTAGGTCTTTCATGGAGAAGTTTTGAGAAAGCCAAATTTTGACAGAAGACATTTGTCCAATGTCATTTCCTATAAGCAATATGTCATCTACATATAGCACAAGGAAAGTTATTGCACTCCCACTGACCCTTTTGTAAACACATGGTTCATCCTCATTCTTGATGAAACCAAATGATTTGATTGCATCATCGAATCGGATGTTCCAACTCCTGGAGGCTTGTTTTAGCCCATAAATGGACCTTTTTAGCTTGCATACTTTATGAGGATTTGTCTTAGATTCAAAACCACAAGGTTGCATCATATAGATATCTTCCTCAATGTATCCATTAAGAAATGCAGTTTTGACATCCATTTGCCAAATCTCATAGTCATAATATGCTGCTATAGCCAATAAGATTCTGATGGACTTTAGCATGGCTACTGGTGAAAAGGTTTCCTCATAGTCTATACCTTGTATTTGACGATAACCTTTAGCTACCAACCTTGCTTTATAGGTCTCTACCTTTCCATCTAACCCTATCTTCCTCTTAAAGATCCACTTGCATCCAATAGGTACAATACCTTCGGGTGGATCCACTAGAGTCCAGACTTGGTTGGTTCTCATAGAGTCCATCTCTAAATCCATGGTTTCAAGCCATTTCTTAGAGTCAATATCTGATATTGCCTCTTCGTAACTAGTAGGATCATCTCTATGATCCGTATCACCCAATAAAAATATATCATTCATCTGATGAAGAAAACCATATCTTTCTGGTGGGTGAATTATCCTACTAGATCTACGGAGTTGTTGTGTTCCTTGTGTTTGTACTTGAACAGGCTCTTCATTGGATTTATCCTCATTAGAATTCTCAATAAATTCTAATTTTCTTCCTTGCCCACCTTCTTGAATAAACTTTTTTTCAAGAAATATGGCATTTCTACTGACCAATACCCTTTGATCAGATTGGATGTAAAAGTAATAACCCAAAGTTTCCTTTGGGTATCCAATGAACCTCCCACTATCCGCTTTAGCTTCAAGTTTCTCACTCTTGAGTCTCTTGATAAAAGCAGGACATCCCCAAATCCTAAGATGATTTAGGCTTGGTTGTTTACCATACCATATCTCATATGGTATTTTAGGTACAGACTTGGAAGGTACTCTGTTTAGTACATATGTTGCAGTAAGGAGAGCATATCCCCAAAGAGAAATTGGTAAGTCTGTATAACTCACCATTGATCGCACCATGTCTAACAGTGTGCGATTTCTCCTCTCAGATACTCCATTAAGCTCTGGTGTACCTGGAGGTGTCCATTGTGAAACAATACCATTTTCTTTAAGGTAAGACTGGAATTCTCCACTGAGATATTCACCACCTCGATCTGATCGTAGGGTTTTAATAAATTTTCCAGTCTGTTTCTCTACTTCATTTCGGTATTCTTTGAACTTTTCAAAGGCTTCAGATTTATACTTCATTAAGTATACTGAACAATACCTTGAGTGATCGTCGATAAAAGTTATGAAGTAGTAATATCCACCCCTTGCCATTTCATTAAATGGCCCACATACATCAGTATGTATAAGTTCAAGTATATCAGTGGCTCTTGTACTTCGTCCAACGAAGGGTGCCCTGGTCATTTTTCCTTGAAGACATGATTCACAAGTTGGATAAGGTTCTAAACCAAATGGACCGATTAGTCCATCTTTAGCCAATTTTGTGACTCTATCTTCTCCAATATGACCTAGCCTTAAATGCCACTTATATTTGGGGTTTATTTCTTCTCTTTCACGTTTATGTGTTATGGTATTTACATTCACAACATGCTCATTATTTTCTTTCATGTTTAGTACATAAAGATCATTATCTAAAGTACCATGTGCAACATATTTATTCTCATAATAAATATTACAAATTTTATTTCTAAAATAAAATTCATAATTGTCTTTGCATAAACATGAAATTGAAACTATGTTCCTTACAGCAGAAGGAACAAATAAACAATCATTCAAACTTATAACATGCCCAGATGTCATTTTTAAGAAAAATGTCCCTATAGCTGAGGCAGCAACCATTGCTCCATTTCCCACTCTAAGAGACATTTCTCCTTGTTTAAGCCTTCTACTTCCTTTCAGATCCTGCATTGACATACAAATATGTGCGGTTGCAGCAGAATCTAAAATCCAAGAAGTAGATTGAATAATTGAAATATTAGTTTCAATAATGAGCATACCTTCACAAGGATTCTCTTTAGGCTTGACTTTCAAGCTGTTGAGGTAAGCTTTGCAATTCCTCTTCCAATGCCCATCCTTACCGCAATGGAAACATTTTCCCTTGTCATTGGGCTTATTAGCTTTCCCCTTCTTAATCCCACCTTTAGCCTTGGGTTGAAACTTTTTCTTTTTACCCTTTTTAGTTGAGGGTCCTTCTATAGCCATAACATCTTTTGGCTTCTTTATGCAAGTTTCAGCAGTATTAAGCATCTTTAGCAGTTCAGCAAGACTGCACTCAATTTTATTCATGTTAAAATTCATGATAAATTGAGAGAATGAGTCTGGCAAGGATTGTAGGATAAGATCGATAGCTAATTCCCCATCCATTGAGAAATTAAGAGCTTCCAGCTGCTCTATGTAATCAATCATTTTGAGTACATGCTCATTGACCGATCCTTCAGTCATTCTCATTCTAAACAGTTTCTTAGATATCTCATATCTAACTGTTCTGCTTTGTTCACTATACAACTCTTGTAGATGAAGTATCATGGAACTTGCATCAGGCATATTTTCATGTTGCCTTTGTAGCTCATTGGACATCGATGCCAATATATAGCTTTTAGCAGTGAGGTCATCATCTTGCCACTTCTGATAAGTGACACGTTCTTCCTCACTTGCTCCCTCAGGAATTTCATTTGGCTTAGGTGTATCAAGAACATAGCTAATTTTCTCATAATTAAGAACAATTCTTAAATTCCTTAACCAATCAACATAATTGGGTCCCGTCAAACGGTAGTTTTCCAGAATTCGTGCTAGCGGATTATTCATTATTAAATATTTCTGCAGAAAGTATAAATTAAATTATTAGCATTTTATTATAATCTATTTGATTTTGGTCTTTAAATCAAATAGTACCTCCCACTATTTTATCATTTCAATACACTCCCATATGTAAGAAACGGAAACTCTCATTGGTAAAAGTTTCTAGTAGGAATCGGATTCTCATTAGCATAAGTTTACCTCACCTAACAGTTCTTGGCTTACTTATTTTAATGAGTAGGTAACTCTTTACCAAATGCATCTCATGCATGTACCGATTATCCTTCGGCCTCTAAATCGTTAATACCTCACCTAACAGTTCTTGGTATAAATGATTTAGTTAAGTTTACCCTAATACCCTTGCACATTTTCAAAACATCTTACTAACCTCACCTAACAGTTCTTGGTAGCTTAATGTATGAATTATGCATCATCTTATGATATATGGTTTATTTTCAACATTTTAATGAATGAGTAGCCCATGTATCCATGTCGACTAGCCCAAGCATAAAATATTTTAAATATTCCATTGGTATTAGTAGGCCATGATGAATATTCTCAATATCCATCATTACAACTTAACAATAATTATTTTTATTTAATTAGGGAGTATTTGGGCATTATTATGGTCTCACTTTTTAGCATGTTATTCCATTTACAATATTCAAATATGTCTAAGCACCCTAATATACATCTCATGCATATTATAGACAAACCAACTAAGGATGATCATGGAATTTTCTAATAAAACCAATTTGAGCCAAAATTGGTTTTAAGGTCCACCTAGGTATCAAGCAAACAATAATGACTATGAGACATCTTATGCCTCAAATTATTACAAATATTGATTTCTATTTGAGAGGCCAAAATTACATTGAAAGTGCTGCAACGATCCATGAAGTCTTCTTGCTCCAATCGTCCAACGCACCGTAAATACGCCGTCCCTCCTTTGGCAATCATCTCACTTTGTAGTAATTACATATTTAGAAGAATTGGGGTACAAATCTCAGGGGTAATGGGATACAATCAGATCTTAATAGAAGGAGGAACATGCAAGTCCCTATTTAAAAATATTACAACCATTTAAGCCTTTAGAAATCGGCCAAATCAACAAATGAATCAATAGCTCATTCAATCATGCATATATTCAATCATCACATGACATAAATATATCTAGGTCTTTCCATGATCATCCTTCATGCTATTATAAATGGAAATAACATAAATCATGCTTCAAAAATTCGAAATTGAATGAAGATGGCTCTGATACCACTTGAAGGACAACATTTGTCCATGAGGTTCCTAATAACGCAACTATTGCGCAGTAAAATTAAAACAGATGGCGGAAGCTCTAGAAACCTCGGATCGACTTCATTCAAAAACGAAAATCAAGAGGAAAGATTGAAGTTTAGTTACCTCACTTGCAGTTTCAAAAACGACCTCGTGAAGTGGGAGAAAACGACTGAAAACAGCAAGCTCCGAACACTGTCCAGAAAAACAGCTCTGCACGAACAGCTTCTGTTTTGCCACGATCTGAGATCCTTTAAGCACCCCAATTGTGATGCCTCTAATCAGTCCACACTTAGAAATGTTCTAGGAGTTCAGAGGATTTGGAATCTCGAAATTTCATTAAGAAATGAGAGAGATAATGAAGAAACATGAGTGCTAGCTCATTTGATTCCATCCACCAAATAAAGCCCCATTATCTCTAATAATGGAACCAAACATTATCATGTGCTTAGACCCACCCACTTAGCCATTATTTATTGAAATTGATCTCATCACTTCAATAAACTATTTAATCAAATAAATAAATAGCTAATATTAATTAATTTCGGAATTAATTATTTAACCCCATTTTGATCACATCAAATGGTTAAATGTGGGCTTCTCTTGTGACATGTTCTAATGCTTTCTCTTAATCCATATTGGATCCAATAAAAGCCCATAATTCTAAACCCAAAATTGGTCTAGAAGTCCATAATCATATATGAACCCGAACATGTCCAAAACGGTCATTTTACGTGCTCGACATTCCATAATGTTTAATTGAGGATTTATGAAATTTATTTTGTTCCTTAAACTATTTATGGAACATCTAAATTTCTATCTTAAATCATATTTAAGATGTATTTATATTTATATTCATTCTCAATGAATTATAATATAAATATTGATTTTCCTAAAATTAGGAAATCTAACTTCTCATTTTCTAGTAACTCCTTTTTCATTTCTATATTGTGTGTGACCTTTTAGGTTCTTAGTTATAAGGTAGTAGAACTATTTTAATGATAACTCTTTATTCATTAAATGATGCTAAACTCTTTAGTCATCAATTAGAACCTTTCTAATGACCTTAAGATGCATTGGTAATACGCTTTACCAATATTGATCATAAGGTTTCTACAAGTCATGAGTGACACCTAGCAGTATATCACGACTATCCAAATAACAAGAATTGTTGGATCTATAGAACCTATTCCATTGTATCTCTATGTCTTGGTCTCTTCATCATCCATGTCCAGAGAAAAGCACGGCTTATGGTTTATTATGTTAAGCAGTTGTGCTTTATCTCAAAATAAATATAAATGAACTTGGCATGTTAATATAATTTGAACTCCTTCAAATATATTTCACCTTGGCCAAGGATTTCTCATGCCAATTCATATTATCTCATAGGGACATCCTTTTTGTATATTACAAAGTGATGAATTCCATATTGGCCATCAACTTGTCTTCATACATAGCCAACCATGACAGCTATTGCTAGATCTCTTCCGTGATTAGGAATCAATCGTTATGCATTCACATATCAGAGATGTCTATGTATAAGACATCTGTTATGCCTCAGGTCTAAAGACCATTACTAAACATAGTGTCTGTAACAATGTATAATAAGCCATTAACACTCACGACCATATGGCTTACTATATTCGGTCAAGTTCAGTAAACTTGTTCTTTTAACAAGTACCTATGTGTTTGACTTGACATCTCATGTCAATGATATGAAACTCACCATCCATTTTAGTATCACATACCATAAGGAGTCATAACACATACTAGTGTTTATAGGAATTTATAATGTCCAATCATAAATCCACCACTAGGAACTATTTAGAAGTATAGTACAAAGGATACACGTTTCATATTCTCGACATACTCGAGAATGTGTTCCTTAACTATTTTACTTCTTGGACTATATTCATTAAATTAATATATGAATATTGATAACTTTGCCATTTTATAAATATCAAAATGCTATTCAAATACAATCATTCCCTAAACAATCAAATCACCATTCGATTGGCCTTTAGGGCATATTACTAACAGTCGCTAGTCGAGGACTTAACCTTGAAGAGGGGTCTAGGCGAAACCCTACACACACTGGTTGGGAACTGGAGCCGTTCTTCTGATGAGCCCAAGGCAGGGCGAAACCAGTCGATATTGTGCCACTTCCACTAGGCTTACTCTCGTAGTATGGGATGCGGGAGTGCCGCACGGGTTCGTAACCTCTCGTCCCGTGACATATGGTATTAGAGCCGCGCTTGTCATCTCTCGAAGCCCTCGTTGCGAGCTCGCCAAGCGCTCCAATGCCGCACCACGCAGGTCCCCACCCTTTTGTCCACAAGGATCGACAAGCGGGACGAACATGCGGGTTCTCACACCCCCAAGCGTTCGCACTAAGTAGGACAGTGTCTGTACGCGAGTCCTCTCCCCGAATTAAGGACGAGTAGGCAGGGAGTTCATGGGTGAGATTGGCAAGCCGATCTTCACGTTTTCGCGCGGAAGTGCACATTTGCGAGGCGTACTCTTCATGCACGAGGACGTGCATGGTCATGGCGGTGGGAGAATGTCACGGACCGCAATCGTGACACCCAAGATATGCGCTTGTACGCTAGTATCGTTGCTGGTTGTGCTGATTGTTGGAGACGTGCTTCAGGGGCGTGCGTGTGGGGAATACAATGGTCCTAGACTCTTTGGAGTTCAGGCAGACCGACCCGGTTGAGTTTGGGGAGTTTGTCGCTAGTCGAGGACTTAACCTTGAAGAGGGGTCAAGGCGAAACCCTACACACACTGGTTGGGAACTGGAGCCGTTCTCCTGATGAGCCCAAGGCAGGGCGAAACCAGTCGATATTGTGCCACTTCCACTAGGCTTACTCTCGTAGTATGGGATGCGGGAGTGCCGCACGGGTTCGTAACCTCTCGTCCCGTGACATTAAGATCAGAAAAGTCTTCCCAGAAAAGAAATTACCCAGTTAGTATCATTACTATCCAAGACTGTATTTTGTTGTAAGATATATCGGAAAATTAAATAGGACACATATTAGGATATATTTAAATAACATATATATATATAGTCAATTCATTGCCGATTTAATTGAAGCCAAACACCCATCTGAATGGAGCCCATCACCCCTATCGGGATGCTTTCATCTCTTTCTAGTAGCGGTAGTAGGTATTTTTAGTAAAAAGTGTATAAATAGAAATGTATCCAACGAACTTAACAATATAATTGAAATAATCCTTTCCTCAGAGGTAGTTTAACAAACACTTGATGTGTCGTTTGTGACAATCTAATCTTAACAAAATTTAAAATTTTTCATGCCCAGTACATGTCCCAATTCCTTATTATAACATGTATTCGTCAAACAAATAATTTAATCAGCAATTAAAAAATAAACCATGGAAATATAACAACACCTTGAAGTGAAGCCAAGCAAAACTGTGAAGTAAATCCGATCAAAACCGTAAAATGCAGTTGACCAAAACCATAGAAGGGTCGAAGGAAGCATGCTGCTTTCGATGGAAGCTGTCATTGTCTTCGTGTGCTCACCAAAGACATGTCATAAACAGCCCTGGCCTTTGGATCCGACAGCGTCTCGTAAGCGTTGTGGATCTCGGTGAAACCCCAACCGTTATTCGACAAATCGTGATGATAAACCTTCGCCAAACTCCGATACACCGTCTTAATCTACTAAATCATCGCCGTTGGCTCTACCCTCAGCACCTCGTACAAGCTCCCTCCCATCCCCGGCGCCATCAACGGCATCTCCACTGAAACCGCACAGGGACTCCTCTTGTTCCATCCCGAAGCGGCAGTGAAATCGAAGAGCAGCAGGGTAGCAACAGCAACAACTTAACGTGTTTAATTAGAATAGATATTACTTTTTCATTTTATACTTTAGAAATTATCTAGTGTAATTATTATAAGTTAATATGTGGCTAAGTAAAAAATAATAATTTGTGATAAAAAATAACTCTATCATAAAATTATCATTAATTCATGATAAAAAATAATTCTATCACAAATTCATCATAAAAAATAATTCTATCATAAAACTATCATTAATCCGTGATAGAAAATAACTCTATTACAAAGCCATCGTTAATTTATGATAGATTAAAAATTATACACAAATCCATCATAATTTTATGATATACTCAGAATTTATCATAAGTTATATGTCATCTATTAACAGTTTTTTTGTAGTGTAAGACATAAGAATAACTAATGACATTACAATCCTATTCGTAAGTGTCTAAACAGAATACAAATCAAATTATTAGTTAATCTCCAACAAATTTTTCTACATTAATCTTTTTTTTTTTCATTTTGGCATTTTCTTGTACGTTCGGTAGTCTCGTGTATTATGGTTGGATTTTATCAAATCAAAAAAATTCTTAAGATTTACAATATAATTATTATTACTTATTAGGTTAAAGTTGTTTGTACTCTTCCATATCCTTTAACGTTGCACAAAAAGGTAGATGGATGAACAAAACAGTAATCATCAATTTTATAATCCCTACCTTCCCATGATTCAAACTCAAGTCACCAGCACAATAATAAAATTACTTAAAAAATCATTTGAGGATACCTATGAAGGCTGTTCACTCTTGCATATCTATTTGCAACAAAATAACGAAATCTCTCATTCATGGACACACCCTAATTTTGGAGTGAATTTTGTTAAATTTTTGTGTCTCCTTATGATTAGTTGTTGTTGTTGGGGAAAGATCAGTTTTTAAAATTTTTTACAAAACCTTTTTAAGATCGTTCTCATATAATATATAAGAATTTGTAATATATAAATGGTACCTTAAAAATCCGATTTAGATTTTTCCGCTGAAGTAATTTAGGCTCCCAGATCACGATCCGTCACCACCACACTTGCTAGATCACGAATTGTCACCAATGATCTTCTTGGTTATGACTTAGGTTTGATCTGCACTTGACGTGTGGACGCCTTTATCACTACCAAAGCAACTAGCACGAGAAATATTTTCTCTCAACAATAGAGAGAAAAATCTTTTTCTCTGATCTATATAAAGTAGCTTCACTCTTTTTCTTTAGAGAAAATAAACCTTTTATATCTCCCTTTAGTGAAAACCCTAGGCTCCAAATAATCAAAAAATTAAAACTCACGTTACTTGCTTTTTCTATAGGGGACCCACCGTGTAAAATAATATAAGACCACTTACACACAAGCTAATTAAATGGAGCCTCCCACTAAAAGATATATTTAGGCTTTTGACCCAAATAACTAGTTATCTTACTTATTAGTCCAGTAGTGGTGCAGTCAATTAAATGAGCTAATCCGGGGATCATTTAGGAGCATACAATAGTAGCTATAACAATTAGGCCGATATTTAAACTAGCCTAGTTGTTTCATTCCAAATATACTCCACTAAAAGATTGGAATTGACATCCATAATTGTATGCTCGAATAATAATTCGTCCCAAGCCACATTGATTTCTTTACTACACAATTCTTTGTACCACGTCGTTAATTAAATTGATATATCAATTGTCCAATCTATTTAATAATATCTTGTTCCTTGATACTTACTGGTTTTATCTAATGATCATTTTCAACATACTAAATATGTTGACACACTCTGACTAGAGAATTCTATGATCAAGTGCCAAAAACCCATCAAGAGATGTGTTGTACAAATTCTATATTGTCAATCCATAGTTCAAATACTCATAATTGCTCCCACCAAGATACCAGATAATCTTGACCACAAGAACGAGTCGTGCCCATTGATAACTCAAATGGAATAACAATTACAATTGTGAAATCATAATTAACTCAAGATTAAGATTATAGTAAAATCAATGCCTATGAGATTTAATAAGTATGAAAGTCATTTCAATATTAATTAAATATCATATGTGATCTGTTCAATGTAGTCGTACTACATTAATAAATTCATACATGATTAAGATAAATCATTCAAGGAATTCATTACAGACTATACCTAAATAAAGTGCCCAACTTTATTTATCAACTGCGAGCTAAATTTATTTAATCATAAGATAACTTATATTTATGTTTTCTGTGAATCCACATGGTGATCACATAAATACATATAATATGATTAAATAGACTTTGATCAAAATATTAATGCAATTAAGATATTAAGAAAAAATGTTTATTACAATTAAATAAACACATATGCTTTTAACGAGCATATTTTCTAAAAAATCTCCCACTAGCTCTCAAAACATATTTGGCATCTCACATGTCCATGGATTCTAAGTGCGAGTTAAAAGGTTTCCTAGGTATGGCCTTAGGAAAAGGATCTGCCAAGTTTTGCTGTGACACAACCTGAGTAACCTGTAGATCACCTCTCTGCACTATATCTCTTACAAGATGATATTTTCTCTCGATATATTTTTGTTTCTTGCGGTTCCTTGGGTCCTTAGATTGAGCTACCGCACCATTATTATCGCAAAATAGTTTAAGGGGGTGCAGTTACAACAGGTACCACCTCAAGATCTTGTAGGAACTTGCGGTGGCATACAACTTCTTTTTTATTTTCGGATGCAGCCACATATTCAGCTTTGGTTATGGAGTCTGCGATACAAGATTGTTTCATACTCCTTCAACTAATAGCTCCACTTCCCAATGTAAACACATAGCCAGAAGTTGATTTTTTGGAATCCTTATCTAACATAAAGTCAGAATCAGTATAACCTACTGGAATAAGTTCATCACTAGAATACACAAGCATATAATTTTTAATTCTTTTCAGATACTTCATTATATGCTTGACCGCAGTCCAGTGTTCAGGTCCAGGATTAGATTGATATCTACTAGCCATCTCTACCGCAAAATAGATGTTTGGCCTAGTGCAAAGTATGGCATACATGAGACTTCCCACAGCTTCTACATAGGGAACTCGTCTCATTCTCTCTATCTTTTTAGATGTTTTAGGTGATTGATCCTTAGAGAATGCAATTCCATGTCTGAATGATAATAAACTAGTCTTGAAATTTTCTATGCTAAATCTAGCCAATATCTTATCGATATAGACCGCTTGAGACAATGCTAAAGTTTTATTCTTCCGGTCTCGTAGTAACTTGATACTAAGACTATAACTTGCCTCTCCCAGGTCTTTCATATCAAATTATTTTGCTAACCAACTCTTTATAGTAGTCAATACTCCTATATCGTTTCCAATTAAGAGAATATTGTCTACATAAAGAATTAGAAAGGCTACAGATTTTTCTTGAATTTTCTTGTACACATATGGTTCATTAATGCTCTGAATGAATCTAAACGATTTAATCGCTTGATCAAATCTGATGTTCCATGATCGGGATGCTTGCTTTAATCCATAAATGGATCTCTGCAACTTATATATCATGTGTTCTTGGCCTTTTTATATAAATCCATCTGGTTGCTGCATGTAGATGTTTTCTTCAAGATGTTCGTTAAGAAAGGCAGTCTTGACATCCATTTGCTAAATTTCATAATCTAGCATTATAGCAATGGAGAGCAGAATCCTGATGGATTTAAGCATAGCAACTAGAGAAAAGGTTTCCTAATAATCGAATCCCTCTTTCTGAGTAAACATTTTAGCTACTAATCTTACTTTAAATGTTTCCACCCTCCTGTCTACTCCTTTTTTCTCTTATAGATTCACTTGCACCTTATAGGTTTTACTCCATTTGGTGCCTCTACAAGTTCTCAGACTTTATTGGAATACATAGATTCCATTTCTTGATTCATGACATTTTTTCAAAATTCAACATCTGTATCTATTAGAACTTCGTTGTAACTATTGGGATCTTCTACATGTTTATATGAGATAGTCGTATAGGTTTCTCCCAAAAGCATGTATCTTGCAGGTAATCTAGTTACCCTCCCACTACGATGAGGTTCTAAAGGTGATGGTTATTCAGGGATAATCATGTGTTGATCATCTGGCTGTTGTTGTTCTTTCTATTTTGTAACAGGCATTGAAAGCTGAGCATCAACCTGATCACCAACAGTTCTTCAAATATTACATTACTCTTAAGTTTGAAATTATTCATATAATCTTTCTTGAGGAAAGTGAAATGTGTGCTCACGGTCACTTTCCTATCTTGAGGACTATAAAATAAACTTCCCATTGTTCCTTTATGATACCTCACAAACATACAAACCTCAGAACGTAAATCCTTTTTGTCTGCCTTTGGTTTCAGCACATGTGGTGGTGATCCCTAAATACGGACATGTTGTAAACTTAGTTTGCGACTTGACCATAATTCTATTGGGGTTTTAGGCACTGACTTAGATGGAACTAAGTTTAAGAGGTAAACTGTAGTTTCCAGTGCCAATCCCCAAAAAGAGATTGGTAATTACGAATAACTAAGCATAGATCTCACCATATCTAAAAGAGTTCTATTTCTTTTTTCAGCTACCCCATTTTGTTGTGGTGTTCCTGAGGTAGTCAATTGAGATATAATCCCATTTTCAACCAAATACTCTTTGAAATCTCCTTAGAGAAATTCACAACCTCGATCAAATCGAAGTTTCTTTATTTTCTTATCTAATTGCTTTTCTGTCTCAGCCCTATATTCTTTGAATTTCTCAAGAGCTTCAGACTTATGATGCATTAGATAAACATAACCGTATCTCAAGTTATCATCAGTGAAAGTGATGAAATACTTATAACCTCCTCGACCTTGTACATTGATTAGTCCACATACATCTACATATACCAATTCAAGTGGTAATGTTGCACGGACTCTTTTAGCCGAGAATGGGCTTTTGGTCATTTTCCCTTCTAAACAGGATTCACAGAGTGGCAATGATTCATTTTCTAATGAACTCAAGAGTCCATCTTTGATCATTCTCTGTATCCTATTTTGGTTTATATGATCCAAGCGTAAATGCTAGAGGTAACATTGGTTGGAAGAAATATTTCTTTTCTTAGATAAATATGTATGCTCATCATTATTGATCACTGTGTCATGCATAGAATGAATCATTGGACTTAAATGAGATAAATTATCTTCCAATGTATCAGAACAAATAAGTCTCTTATTATGAAAAATAGAAATAGGAGATCCAAAATTTACAGTGTACCCTTGCTTTGACAAACAAGCTACTGAAATTAAATTCCTCTTAATGTTTGAAACATAAAAATAATTATTCAAAACTAAAGTCTCATTATTAAAAGATAATAAAACAGATTCAGTCTTCATTGCTGACATAAACTGTCCTTTCCCTAACTGCAACTTAACGCTTCCTTCACTTATTTTCCTGGTTTTCTAAAACCAATAAAGTGAATTACAAATATGATTAGTTGCTCCTGAGTTCAACACCCAAGTGTCAATAGGATTCTGAACTAAGAAGGCCTCAATGACAAAAAGATTTCCTATACCTGATTTTACAATCTGAGGGCAATCGTTTTTCCAGTGACCTTTCTGTCCACACTTGAAGTATTTGCCTTTCGGCTTGCCATCTTGCTTGGTAGACAGTCTCTTTTTCCCAACTTTCTTCTTACCTTTGCTTTTCGGCTTAGGCCCAAAAGATGAACTTTTTTTCAGTAATATTTATGCTTCCCAGAGATTTCTCAGCACGATAGATCTCTTTAGCAGAATGGAGTTTGTTCATCAATTCAATTAAGGTCATGTTCTTTTATTCATGTTATAATTGACCTTAAACTCCTTGAATGTTTCTGGCAGAGATTCTAGCACCATGTCAATCTTTGAGTTATCATCGATTTGTTCTTCCTGAATCTCAGCCTCATTCAAATAGTCCATCATTTTGAGGATGTGATCACGAACTCTTGTGCCTTTCCCCATTTTACTGTTCATAATTCCTTTCAGCATTGCTTGTCTCATAGAGCGAGTACTCTGCCCAAGCATCTGTTGGAGATTATCCATTATTTCAGTGGTAGTCTACAAGTTCTGATATGATCTGCAGAATATTAGAAATTGAGGCTAAAATGAAGTATTTTTCCATTTTATTGGCCTTTTTCCATTTCTTATAAAGCCTCCTCTGATTTTTATGAGCATTATCCGCTGGAATTGGAGGGCATGGCTGGGTTAAGATATATTTATAATTTTCAGCGATCAGAACAATGAATAGATTTCTTTTCCAATCTATATAGTTCTCTCCAGTGAGTTTGTTTTGACTCAGAATAATAGTAAGTAGGCTTAGGGAAGACATTTTCTGAAAAATAAAACATCCATGCATAAATAATTTGAAATAATATTTACAATAAATAAAAAAAGCATAAAAACATAAATGCATTTTAATTTATTGTAACGATAATATAGTTCCGTTTTGACAAGCTATCCGTTGGGGAAGTCATGTCTATACTTACTAGACCGAATTACCCATTGGATTATTTACTTTCATGTAGAGACATGATAAATAATTATCATTATCCTTTTTTGGTCTAAATTTATTAACAGAGCTTCATTGGGAAGGTTAATAATAAATTTTAGTTAAGTGTATAACAATTATTTCAATCTTAGTATTTTTATATCAATAGTCACCGTTGGGGTGAACAATCAATTGAAAAATATTTTTTGTATCTTTGAAGAAGTTCATCAAATAAAATATCTAATATATATACCCTCCGAATGGAGCATCACCGTATCATGAAGTCGAGGTATATATATAATTTTATTATTGAACTAACAATGGAGCCCGTGGGAAAATTATCTTGAATTTTCCCTCTCCCACTCAATATTTTAAAATTGGGTTTTCCTTTTTAAATCATAGATATTGTTAATTGCATGCTTCCTATAATATTATCTAGATGATATTAAATATTATTAAGCATATGCAAATTTCAAACAATATAATGAAATTCATAATTAATGAATGACATGTATCATTATGCATAGAGTGACACTTTCTGTTCTATATGACATGTTATCATAGCATGTTATCATCTAAAACATAACATATAGAAAAACAATTAAATAATCTTAATTCATGGCTTTCCTAATAATGAAAAATACATTAACCCTGAGCCTAATCTTCATTGGGCTTCTTGTTAATGTCCATCTTCCATAAGCTTGTCTTTGTTAATAGACTAGGGGAAATTGGGCTTTTAAATTTATAATTGGTTCAATTTTAATTTTTGAAAGGAAATAAATAAATAATTAAAGTAAAATTTATTAAAATAAAACTTCTGGACAAAAATAAATTTAATATACTCAATTTTATCGATGCATTGTAATCCATTAAGCCCAATTAAAATTGGGTATAAAACTAGGATTAATTAAGCCCAAAACTATGTTTGAACTTAAATGCAAAAAATTAAATTTTTTGCCCATGAGAAAGAATATGAAACTATAGGGACCTCCATGATAAAAACCATGAAAACCATAAAATCACAATTTTCTTTTCCTTCTCCCCAGCCGCCATCTCCACAATCCAGCCACTGTTCAGATGCCAGCCGACCTTCGAAGCATCTCTGACGGCGAGCCACCCGCCACTGCCTTGTGGGAAATGTACTAAACCCACGCGTGCATCTAGAAGCCCTTTGCTTGCGCTACTGGTAGTGTTGCAGCGCGCGTTGCAGCTGCTGGCCGCACGCGTGGCAGCTGCTGCGTGTGCAATGCCTGGCAGCGTGTGCTGCTGGGCTATGCATATAGAGTGTGTTTCTGGCAGCGTGTGCTGATGGCCGCACGCTACTACTCTGGTTCGTTGCCGCAGTTTCCAGCAAGTTGCCGCAATTTTCCAGTGATTAATTTACAAATTTCCTTCGCCAATTTTGGCTTACAAAATTTCTATAACAGTAAAATAAATCAAGAGGGAAACATGGTGATGAAAAGCCACCCCTCTTGTTACAGATCCAAAGAAAAATACAGTGTAAAATCTAACCATGAATTAATACAAACCATGAATATACTTTTATTTATATATCAAAATAATAATATATATCTGAATAAATCGTGCCACTCTAATACATAAAATTAAGAGTGATTTCATACGAAATTCTTATATATTAGTATGAGAAAGCTCTGATACCAATTATTGGGGAAAGATCAGTTTCTAAATTTTTTTATAAAACCTTTTTAAGATTGCTCTCATATAATATATAACAATTTGTAATCTAGAAATCGTACCTTAAAAATCTGATTTAGATTTTTCCGCTGAAGTGATTTATGCTCCCAGATCATGATCCGTCACCACCATGCTTGTAAGATTACGATCCGTCACCACCACGCCTGTTAGATCACGATCCGTCACCAACACGCTTGTTAGATCATGATCTGTCACCAATGATCTTTCACCAATGATCTTTCAGGCTATGACTCAGGTTTCATTTGCAGTTGACGTGTGGGCACCTTTATCATTACCAAAGCAACTAGCACAAGAAAATTTTTCTCTCAACAATAGAGAGAAAAATCTTTTTCTCTGATCTGTATAAAGTGGCTTCACTCTTTTTCTTTAGAGAAAATAAGTCTCCAAATAATCAAAAAATAAAACTCACGTTACTTACTTTTTCTATAGGGACCCGCCTTATAAAATAACTTAAGGCCCTTTACACACAAGCTAATTGAATGAAGCCTCCCACTAAAAGATATATTTAGGATTTTGACCCAAATAGTTAGTTATCTTACTTATTAGTCCAGTAGTGGTGCAGTTAATTAAATGAGCTAACACGGGGATCATTTGGGATCATACAATAGTGGCTATAATAATTAGGCCTGTAATTAAACTAGCCTAATTATTTAATTCCAAATCTACTCCAATAAAAGATTGGAATTGGCCTCCATAATTGTATGCTAGAATAATAATTCGTCTCAAGTCACATTGATTTCTTTACTGCACAATTCTTTGTAACACATCGTTAATTAAATTGATATCTCAACTGTCCAATCAATTTGATAACATCTTACTCCTTGATACTTATTGGTTTTCTCTAATAATCATTTTCAACATACTAAATATGTTGACACACTCTGGCCAGAGAATTCTATGATCAAGTGCTGAAAACCCATCAAGAGATGTGTTGTACAAATTCTATATTGTTAATCTATAGTTCAAATACTCATATTGCTCCCACCAAGATACCGGATAATCTTGACCACAAGAACGAGTCGTGCCCATTGATAACTCAAATGGAATAACAATTACAATTGTGAAATCATAATTAACTCAATATTAAGATTATAGTAAAATCAATGCCTATGAGATTTAATAAGTTTGAAAGTCATTTCAATATTAATTAAATATCATATGTGATTTGTTCAATGTAGTAGTACTACATTAATAAATTCATACATGATTAAGATAAATCATTCAAGGAATTCATTACAGACTATACCTAAATAAAGTGCCCAACTTTATTTATCAACTGCGAGCTAAATTTATTTAATCATAAGATAACTTATATTTATGTCTTCTGTGAATCCACATGGTGACACATAAATACATATAATATGATTAAATGGACTTTGATCAAAATATTAATCCTCATCTTTTTTTAATCAAAAAAATATTTATTACAATTAAATAAACACATATACTTTTAAAGAGCATATTTTCCTAACCGTTGTAACACCAATAAAGATACTTTGATGTGCTACCAATTAATGAATTAAAATTTTCTCAAGTGTTCTCCCCCAAGGTTATTGATTTTTTTCTTTTGAAAAAAGGATCCTGATACCCATTTTAATTTATTTAACTTATCGCTTACAAACAACAATTTCTTGTATACATAAATGAGTTAAAACAAAGATCTTGCCCAATAATAATATAATAGTACTTTAAATACACACACACACACACACACAAGGACCATTCCTAATGATATTGATGACAACCAACGATGCTGAACGAATTGTCAACCAAACAAGGATTATCTTGTAAAATAATCCACTTACAATCATGGCAGGAATCTCTGGACTGATCATAAATGTCAAACCAATGAACTGTTGGGAAATTATGCTCTTTAAAAGCATATCTGTTTATTTAACTGTAATAAACAATTTTTCTGATTAATAAAATAAATGAGGTATTTTATTCAATATCTTAATTGCATTAATATTTGTATTAAGTCCATTTAATCATATTATATGTATTTATGTGATCACCATGTGGATTCACAGAAGACATAAATACAAGTTATCTGATGATTAAATAAATTTAGTTCGTAGTTGATAAATAAAGTTGGGCACTTTATTTAGGTATAAACTGTAATAAATTCATTGAATGATTTGTCTTAATCATGTATGAATTTATTGATGTAGTACGACTACATTGAACTGGATCACATATGAGATTTAATTAACTTTGTAATAACTGTCAGACTTATTAAATCTCATAGGCGTTGATTTTACTGTAATCTTAATCTTGAGTTAATTATGATTTCATGATTGTGATTGTTATTCCATTTGAGTTACCAATGGGCACGACACATTCTTGTGGTCAAGATTACCCGGTATCTTGGTGGGAGCAATTATGAGTATTGGAGTTATAGATTAACAATATAGAATTTGTACAACACATCTCTTGATAGGTTTTCGGTACTTGATCATAGAATTCTCTGGCCAGAGTGTGTCAACATATTTAGTATGTTGAAAATGATCATTAGAGAAAACCAGTAAGGATCAAGGAATAAGATGTTATTAAATTGATTGGACAGTTGAGATATCAATTTAATTAATGATGTGGTACAAAGGATTGTGCAGTAAAGAAATCAATGTGGCTTGGGACGAATTATTATTCGAGCATATAATTATGGAAGTCAGTTCCAATCTTTTAGTGGAGTAGATTTGGAATTAAATAATTGGGCTAGTTTAATTACAGGCCTAATTATTGTAGCCACTGTTGTATGTTCCCAAATGATCCCCGGGTTAGCTCATTTAATTGACTGCACCACTATTGGACTAATAAGCAAGATAACTAGCAATTTGGGTTAAAAGCCCAAATATATCATTTAGTGAGAGGCTCCATTTAATTAGCTTTTGTATAAGGGGCCTTATGTTATTTTACAAGGTGGTCCCCTATTGGAAAAGTAAATAACGTAAGTTTAATTTGGAGCCTAGGGTTTCACTAAAAGGGAGATATAAAAGGCTTATTTTCTCAACAGAAAAATGAGAAGCCACTTTGCACAAATCTGAGAATAAGATTTTTCTCTCCATTATTGAGAGAAAAATTTTCTCGTGCTAGTTGCTTTGGTAGTGATAAAGGCGCCCACACGTCAAGTGCAGATCGAACCTGAGTCATAACCTGGAAGATCATTGGAGATAGTTTGTCATCTAACTAGCGTGGTGGTGACGGATCGTGATCCAACAGGAGTGGTGGTGGCAGATCGTGATCCAGGAGCCTAAATCACTTCAGCGGAAAAAGCCAACTTGGATTTTCAAGGTACGATTTCTAAATTACGTGTTCTTATATATTATATGAGAGCGGTCCTTAATAGGTTTTATAAAAATTTAAAAACCTGATTTTTCCCCAACATGAACTTTACCATTCCATTTAAAACTACAATAAAATAGAGTATTTCCAAAAAAGTTACGTCGGAAATTAATGGGAAAACTCTCGTCTTGAGAAAGCAAATGTTCGCCAAGGTCATCATTCTTGGACTTGCAATGAACGGTAAGATCCAATCCATTTCCTAACTTATTGTAGATGTTTACATGGATTTTAGGGCCAATAGCAGCATCGCTCATGGGCATGTACAAAACAAGAAGAGCCAGTAAAAGCATAATTTTTGTAAAAGAACTCATTTTCTACTTGTTTTTTTTTAAGTTTGTATAATAAGAAATTGAATTGCAACTCCCACTTTAAATATGGTGCAAGGTTTGCCAAATATGTCACGTGAAAAAAATAAACGTGAAGTTGTGCTTAATTTTCTATATATAGATCACACAGCCTGCAACAAAAGGTGGAAACTTCATTATATATCCTCACTGTAGATCATTGTTGTTTCAATTTTCCTTTTCGGCATGGTAAATATCCGTGTTGGATTCAAGTTCCAACGATCCATTTTAATCCAATAGAAATTAAGATGCCAACTGTTGCATACTTTACAAACCAAATCTGCAGTGTTCTTTTTTTTACACTGAATAAAAGTATGCCAAATAGTTAGACGATGGTATTTCATTTTCTATTATTTTTTCCCCTCTTCTTTGTGATGGGCTGGGAACAATTAGACGAACAAAATTGAAAGGGAAAAGGTGACGAATTTTCCTGTTCGAGAGCCTAAGGAAACCAACATCGAGTCACCTCCAATCCAAAGATATTGAACAAGTGACGAGAATATGATTGCTCTATACCTTGAACAATGCTATTTTTTTCACTTAAAATCTATACCTGTCGATTGAATGGGATCCAATGGATAAAAATTAATGGATTCGCTTGGAATGTAATTTAGAGTGGATTGTGTTAAATATTGCGTCTCCAACTTAGATGTCCTAATTGTGATATTTTCATAAGCGTTGGTGAATTAAAATTTCCACGAGTTTTCTTATTATTAAAAGCACTGTCGGGATTGAAATTGGGCAGTTGTATTTTAAAAATATACTACTAAAGTGTTTAGTCACCTCTAACCAAAGTGTTTGGTCGGCTCAAACTACTATAAATTGAAAGCTAAATTAATTTAGTTTTACACTTGTGTGATGAAAAGTCTAATATATCTTTAATAATTTTGATAAAATTATTAGTTAAAAATTTTATTTACCACATATTATTAATTTTTATTTTATAATTACAGTTGTTTTCACAATTATTATAATTTAAAAGTTATAATACCTCAATTTCAAACATGATCTGAGTCAATTTTACTCTTATTTGAAAAATGATTCTACCAACCATTTAAATTTCCTCAAGAGTAAATTGTGGATTTTCCCTCATAAAACAATAATATTTAAAATATTCTTCAAGCTATTATAAACATCAATTTATCTCTACTGCTGTTTAAATGATAAAGAGTAATTTTCATTGATCGCCCCTCACACTCGTACTGACCTCCCTTGGTCTTAATTGAATTTTGCTTTGACTTTAGATGATGTTGTGAAATTTTAATATATTCGTAAGCGTATGAATCTGGAGATAGAATAGTGGTAGCGAGGTCGATCCCACATGAATTGTTATAAATTGAAAAGTCTAATTTAAATCTAAAATTAATATTAATCCTAACCTAGTTGAGAAAATTGAGATTTTAAGGGAAATCAAACTAATTAAACTAAGGAAGCAATTTAAATAAAGGAGAATTCAATAAGATAAGAATTACCAAGGTTTCAGAATTCACCACTATTAAACTAGTAATTATCTAATTATTAATTAATCTCCAATTTTAGAGTGACAACTCGAAATTAATCTATGTCATCTCATGAATATAACAATTAAGCCCAAGTAATTAATCTTGTGTATGTTCTTTTTCTGCTTAATAGTATGACATCTAAGAATCTCATGTAAGCATATTGAATAACAAAGAGCCAAAGTTTCCTAAGTACTCCATGTCAATAATTTAATGCAAGACAGAATTAAAGATAATCATGTATAAACTTTATAAATCCAACCATAGATTTAATCGAATATTAATCCTAACAATCAATAATGCATGATAGAATTGATGAAAAGATTTTAATAACATCCTAATAATCATGTGAAATAAAAATCATAATCATTAAAGAACATATATAGGGAATTAAATAAATAAAAAGATAATTATTTCATCGAATAGGGTTTTATTCTTGACCTCAGTAAAAGAAAATTAGCTAAACATACTTAAATTGGGAGCAACAAAATAAATAAAATCACTCATAGAAGCCGAACTGCTGCTGCTACCCAGCCTCGTGTCTTGTGTCTGTAGCCCTCCTCTTCCTCTACGGCTACCTCCTTTTATAATGCAAATTGACCGAATTCTTCTCCAACAATTCTAAAGAAATCTTTTTTCAATTTTGATTGAAATCCTTTTCCAATTTAACGCCACCAGAAGCCATTAATTCCAACTTTTGAAAGTCAAGTGTGGATCCCATTTAAATTGCTTTCCACTTTTGCAATGTCATGCACGTGCAACCCAATTGGAGAATTGAAATTCAATGCAAATTGCTCTTGGCTCTTAACTCTGTCACGGCTTCAACTAATATTCCCCCAAATTATTATTCTTTTTGTACTTTTTATTTCCAATCTCCAATTAATTCCCTATGCAATAAAATAATTCAATTAATTAAAAATAACAAATAAAAATAACCAGTAATTAGATAATAAACTGTAAAATATGTATATAAATTATACTCAGATGACGAAGTGACCAAATGTAAAAATGCCCCTAATTTGATGGGTGTACTAGATAGCCTCTCTATTACATGTATATCATCATCATCATCATCATCATCATCATCTAAAACATAAGTCTCAAGCCAAATAAAGACACGGGCGTAATATCAATACAAAAAATAAACATGTAAGCAAAATCAAAATTTAGTGGTCAGCATAAAATCTAATAACCTCCATTTTCTTCACTTTTATCATTACGTTGTTAAAATGTAATTATTAAATTTATCTTCACATGCATTAAGCAAACAACGGAATATTCCAGTTATTTATAATTTCCTCTGTTGCAATTGTTTGGACATGCTTTGACCCATATGTGCGGAGCTTTGTGGTAGTGTTAGGAAATTGATGGATGAAGAAGGACCGCAGCTAAAATAAAATTGGAAAAAAATAAAAAACAAGCACAAAAGAGGACACTAGAAATTACGTGGTTCGGCTTTTAGTTTACGTCCACGAGCAAAGACAGAAGAAAAATATTTCACTAGTTATATGAGAATTACAAGTATTGTAATATTTTGGCTCACTTTCCAAAAACCCAATACACCCAATTTCTTACTCACTAGACTCACAAGAGCTTTATAATTTTAAGCTCTTAAAATCTCTCAAGTTGTCTCCTTGTTATTCTCTCACAAATTGAATGTACAAAACAAAATGGGAAGCTCTCCCTTTTATAGTCAAAATTGGCTATTAAATTATTATTATTTGTTTTAACCACCTTTGATTTTTCTTTATTCTTCTTACTTTTACTTTCTTCTTTCTTCTTTGTCAAAGTTTCCTTTTTCTTTTTTCTTTCCTTGGGCGGCACCTCCTTGAACTTCAATTTGGGTGGCCAATTTGAAAAAAAAGTTCATGATTTGGTACCGCCCAACCATGACTTTGACATTTCCCCCACTTGGAGATTAGATTGAGAATCAATGAATCTCCACACTATCCTTTTTGCTTTGTTGCTATCATGTTGCCTACGTTTCTACTAGGCCACAAGAGGATCTACCCTAAATAAACTTGTTAGCATTGATCGGCTTAGTCAAAACATTTGCTAGACTCTCCTTGGTATGGATTTTCTGCAAATCCACACTTCCATCTTCCACTACTTCTTGAACGAAGTGATACTAAACCCTGATGTGCTTTGTCTTGGAATGAAAAGTTAGATTTCTTGCAATGTGCAAGGTACTCTGATTGTCACAAAACACATGAATTTTTTGTTGTTTGTGCCCGAGCTCCTCCAATAACCTTTGTATCCAAATAGCTTCCTTGCAAACTTGTGCAGTTGCCATGTATTCTGCTTTTGTTGTAGATAGAGCCACAACGGTCTGTAGTTTTGAAACCCAACTTACAACTCCTTTTTGCAAGTGTAAACACAAAACCAATAGTGGATTTTCTTTTATCAAGGTCTCCCATAAAATCTGAATTCACGTGGCCCCTGACAGTAAATTCTGATCCTCATAACATAATGCAACATCGGAGGTTCCTCGTATGTACCTTAGAATTCTCTTCACAGCATCTAATCCTCTCTACTAGGATTCTCCATGTATCGACTGACAACTGTCACTGCTTGTGCAATATCCAGTCTAGTACATATCATAGCGAACATCAAACTTCCCACTACTGATGCATATGGTACTCGAGACATCTCATTCCTCTCTGCTTCATTGCTAGGACACATACTTAAGGATAATTTGAAATTAACAGGAAGTGGGATAGAAATTGGCTTACAATCGTGCTATTGAAGCACCATAAGATGTTCTTCAAGTAATTTTTTTGAGAAAGTCAAATATTCCTATTATTTTTGTCTTGATGAATTTGCTTCCTTAGAATCTTGTTTGTTAGTCCCAAGTCCTTCATTTCAAACTCCCTAGCCAACTGTTCCTTCAATTCTTGGATTCGATCTTATTCAGGGCCATCTACCAACATGTCATCCACATACAACAACAAAATAATGAAATCATTATCTTTAAACCTCTTGTAATATGCACAATGATCTGAACTGAGTCTGTTATATCCAAGGCTCATAATGAAGGAATCAAATCTCTTATACCAACACTTAGATGCTTGTTTGAGACCGTATAGAGATTTGTTCAACCTGCAAACCAAGTTCTCCTTTCTTGTTTCTGCAAAAGTTATTGTTGGAGCATAAATATTCCTTTTTCAAGTCCTCCATGAAGAAATGTTGTTTTTACATCTAACTGCTCAAGATGTAAGTCAAATGTAGCACACATTACCAAGACTACTTTGACTATCGTAAGTCGAACCGCCGAAGAAAATATCTCATTAAAGTCAATACATTCTTTCTGAGCATATCCTTTCACAACCAATCTTGCACGATATCGCTCCACTTGATCATTGCCATTATGTTTAATCTTGTAGACCCATTTGTTTTCAATGACTTTTCTTTTGTGTGGTAGTGGTACAAGATCCCATGTCTTATTCTTATGTAGAATTTCAATTTCTTCCTACATTACTGTCATCCATAAAGTAACATATCAGCTACTTAAAGTTTTATGGAAAGTTGATGGCTCTCCATCCTCTATTAGAAGACAGTATGCTACATTGATCTCTATGACATACTCCAAGTGCCGCGCTGGCAGTTGTCTCTCAGGAGTTGGCCAATGAACTTCTGGAGTCTCGAACTTGAATGGTTCTTGTTTCTCGTGCTCTGGTGTTGCTTCAGAAGAATCTGAATATTTTTTTTTTCAGATTATTTTTCACATACACCGTTACAATCTATGAATTTTCTTTTATAGTACTATCAGCCTCATCTCTCCTATGCAGTTGATCTTCTACAAAGATAACATCTCTGCTGATGACAATCTTGTGGGCAGTGGGGTCCCACAGATGATACCCCTATACTCTATCAGCATACTCTAAGAAGACCTTTTAGATTTTGAATCTAACTTTGTTCTTTCTTGGGTATTGTACATCACGTACATAGGACATCCAAATGCATGTACATAAGAGTAATCAACTGGCTTTTCAGTCTATATTTCCATCGCTGTCTTCAGCCTAATATTTGTGGATGGCGACCGATTTACTATATAACAAGCAGTTTTGACTGCTTCTGCCTAAAATGAATTGGGAAGACTAGTAGTCTTCAACATAGCTCTTATTCGTTCTGTAACCGTCTTATTCATCTGCTCCCCCACTTCATTTTATTGAGGAGTGTATGCCACTGTGAACTACCTCTGAATACCTTCTTGCTTACAGAAAGTAAGAAACTCGTCGTTTGTATACTCTCCATCATTATATGTCCTTAAGCACTTAATATTTTTTTTTTCAGATTTAAGTTCAACGCTTTGTACTGTTTGAACACTGAAAATCAAAGGATATGTCAATCAATTGTCCATAATCTATTTGATATAATACTTTAGAGAAATGCCTTATCTTTTAATCAATGAAAAGGACAATTGCTCAATGATGTTAGTTAGGAAATTGATTAAGAGTGGGAAATATTAACGAAAATGATTTTTGTACTCAGTCATTATGAATTAATTAAAGCAAATAATAAAATAAATTTTTTAACATTTTTCCTTTTTATAGCAAAATTCAACATTCTGCAATGAATAAATAAAGACATGATTTTGATTTTTTAAGTTAAGTTACGAAACAACCATTATGAAAACGGTCAAAGCAAAGTTTGCTTAAGTCTAAGGGAGGTCTGTACTAATTTGGATGTCAAATCCATCTAAGAGTGGGTTGGTCATATTTGAAGAGAGGAGAATGAAAATTACCCGAGATTAAAAAAAAAAGTGGGGGATCGTTAATGAATTTTTTTTTGGTCTTTCAAACAAAAATGATGATTAGTGGATGTTTAAAATAATTTGGAAATGTTTTCAAGATTATTATTTCGTGAGCGCAAAATTTGAAATTAACTCAAACAAGTTATCTCTTACCAATAAATTCCTACATGCCATAGTTCATGTATATTTCAAAATAAAAATTCAATTGGATGAGATGTATAACAAAAATCTTCTCCAACAATCATCAAATAGTTTTTATTTTTGATACGCTGATATATTACAATTATAGCTCTATTGATATTTATAATCAGACGTCAATCGAGACTCTCCTTAATAATCCTATTGTAGCACAGCGCGAATGTCAACCCTTCGCTTAAAGTGAAGGGAGATCTACCCTCACTATTAATACCGGAGGGGGATCAATTCTAACCCAATTTGGGGAGACTATTCAACCCCTATTATTTAGGGGAATGAAGTCCCAGTGAAGGGAGATCTACCCTCACTATTAATACCGGAGGGGGATCAATTCTAACCCAATTTGGGGAGACTATTTAACCCCTATTATATAGGGGAATCAAGTCCCAACGCTCTGCAAGCACTGTGACTTGAACCTAGGACCTTAACATTGTTGAGGTTGTGGGTGTGTCAATAGGCTACAGGCCCATTGGCAATTGTCAAATAGTTTTTATATCATATAAATAACATACAAGGAGCATTAATTAACATTAACAGAGTCTCAGCCAAATTTAATTAACATTAATAGAGTCTTAGCCAAATTTAATTAACATTAATAGTCTCAGCCAAATACGATCCATCTTGTAAGATACTCTAGTTAAAATTATCGACCCCCATCTCTAGGCCCATCACATATGTCAACCCAATGAATTTTCCAATTTCATTTGAAACTACAGTGGAAAAAAGTCTTTCCAAAAATGTTAAGATGGAAATTAATGGAAAAGCTCACATCCAAATGAAGCAAAAGTTCATCAAGCACTACAAGAAAAGTAATATTTTATTATATAAAAAAATGCTTGTTGTATCCTGCAGCAACTCTAGAATTTAATCAAAGTATCACACACACACTCTGGATAGAATAAAACTTAAGACTAGAACTGAAATTGCTGACGATAATTTTGCATGTTTAGAAAATGAGATTTGCGGGTTGATAAATCCTAGCAAGCTAGATGACAGAGGTAAATAATTTATTGTATGATTGTATGAGTGAAGTATTAGTATTATTGTTATTATTTGAGGACAAGTAATAGTTAAGTTTAGGGGTGTGATAACCCTATGAAATGAGAGTTATCATGACATCTTTAGAATTAAACCAATTTTATTTCGAGAGTAAATGATGTGTTTTTATTGCAATTATAGTTACATTTTGCATAAACAGTTGTTTAAATTTAATTTTAATCAATTAATTATGTTTTAAAACACTTTTTACTCTGATTATGTACATGATCGTGGGTTATCAAAAGGCACAAGTTTTAGGGATGCAATGTTGCAGTAGCAGACTTGCAAAGATGACAAAGAAGTTGACTGCAAATGAACTAAAATAAATTTGGAACAGAGAAGATGATGGGGCCATTACTGTAGCAATCCTATAGCAATTGTAAATAAGATTTGGCACATGTTAACTGACAAAGCAGCGACAGGTGCAAAAAAATTGTAATACGAAGTTTCTAAAAAGGGGAGACATTCAGCTACACGATTTTGGTTGCCCTAATTCCAAGATATAAAAAGAGCACATGTAAAAAAAGGGGATAGGATCGTTATCTAAGAAAAATAACAGAGAAAACAAAAGAAAAAAAGAGAATAAGAGAGAATTGAGGGCTGTAACAGGTGACTCAAGGAAAAAAGAAGAAGAGATCACAAAAACCTAGCGGGAATCAGTTCTACATCTGTTTTTTACTTTTTTTCTTTTCATCATGGGAATGTACTCGATGGATAAAACAATTTATGTTACTATGTTATCTTTCATCATGAACTAAACTTTGTTGTGGTTAAGTGCTAAACAAACTTAATGATTAATTGTCTTATATATGCATGTTGTTCAAAGTCTGTTGTATTATTTTGTTTTGATTTTACTTATTGCAATTCCCTATTTTAGTTAACCATCCATTTAGTTGAACAAATTAATACAATATATGATTTTAGATTGAGTTTCCCAAAGTTTGGTTAATCTTTATTTGAATAGAGCTATACTTAATCTAAGATTAGTGAAGAACTAAACATAGGAATTCACCTTGTAGGATAATCAGAACCTAGAACGCATAATGCTATATCTAATGTTAGCTTAACAACTTGTTACTGTGAGGTTGTATTTAGATATAAGATATCCAACAGGCGACAACTGATGATGTATTAGAGATTCTATCTAGTGTTACAATAGATGTTGTAACAATAGAAGCATAATTAGAAAAATAGTCAATACCATTAAAGAAGTTTAATCACTCAATTATTACATTTACATTTAGTATATCCTTGAACTTGACTTAAGATTTTCATTGTTGCATTTTGTTATTTGATTTTTAATGTAGTTAGTTTAATTAATTTCATTAATTCTTTTATTTTCATTTAGATTGAACTTGCATTGTTAAGGTTGCTGTAGCAAACCCTATAACATCAATCCCTATGGAGACGATATGAATACTTATCATTATATTACTTATTGTGTACACATGCACATTGACACCTATAGCATTACTTATACCAATAAGTTTTTAGCGTTGTTGCCGGGGATTGAATGCTTATTATGATTTGTGAAATCAATTTTAGGTGGTGCAAACATTTTAGCTTTCTTTTAATTTGTTTACTGTGTTGAAAAAAGTGCTCTAGCAACCCTTGCATGCACAAGTACAAATCTGTTGAATTCTAATTTGATTTAAAAATTAAAAGAACTGCAAAGATATTGAGAAAAGCACATAGAAATTTAAGAACTATTTATAGACATGGATGATTTGCAAGATATGAGAGTCTAAACTCCTGAGGATAAGTACAACCAGTCAATGCACAAGGAGATCAAGAAAGTTAGAATGGAAACATATTCATAGGCAACAAGAGAACAACAATATTATTTACATAGCAGATGATGAGACAGAGCCATTATAGATTATGCAGTGTTGACTCCTCAAGCCATAAATCCTGGAATAGTTAGACCTGAAGTACAAGTTGATAATTTTAAGCTCAAACCAGTGATATTTTAAATGCTATAGACAGTGGGGCAATTCAATAGACTGCCATCAGAAGATCCACATCTTCACCCTAAACTATTTTGGAGGTGAGTGATATTTTCAAGATTGCTAAAGGATCACAGGAAGCATTGATACTCGCGCTCTTCCCATTCTCTTTAAAGGATATAGCAAGAGAATGATTGGACTCTCTACCACCTTATTCCATTACTATATGGAATGACTTGACTGATAAATTTCTAATAAAGTATTTCCCATTTACCAAGAATGCAAAGTTGATAAATGAAATCACATTCTTCCATTAACTTGAAGATGAAAGCATGTATGATATATGAGAAAGATTCAAATAGTTACTCAAGAGATGTCCCCATCATGGTATTTCTTATTGTATATAGCCAGAAACTTTCTATTATAGTCTTAATCCAAGTACTAGATTGATGGTAGATGCTTCAACAAATGAGGCATTGTTATCTAAAATCTTACAATTAAGCTTATGAAATTTTAAAGAGGATAGCTAATAACAGAAGAGCAGCAAGAATGCACAATGTAGATGGCTTGACAAAATTATTAGCCCAAATAACCGCATTAAGCTTATGAAATTTTAAAGAGGATAGCTAATAACAGAAGAGCAGCAAGAATGCACAATGTAGATGGCTTGACAAAATTATTAGCCCAAATAACCGCATTAAGCTTATGAAATTTTAAAGAGGATAGCTAATAACAGAAGAGCAGCAAGAATGCACAATGTAGATGGCTTGACAAAATTATTAGCCCAAATAACCGCATTAACAAACATATTGAAGGCTATGACTACTGCACCAATAACTAACAAATAAATTCCTGAAGTATCTTGTATTTATTTTAAAGAATGACATGTGTTTGATAATTGTGATGGAAATCCTGCTTCAATCAACTATATGGGCAACTTTAACAGACAAAACCAGAACAATCCTTACTCGAACACTTACAATCTAGATGAAGCAGCACCTAAACTTCTCATGGAGTAATCAAAATCAACATGTTACAGCATTTAGTGGACAAAACAAGCCGACTCAACCATCTAGATTTCACCAGCAAAATTAAGGGTAAAGAAACATCAATAATAATCAATTCAGTTATCTTAAAGATTTGATTAAAGAGTATATTGTAAAGAATTAAGTAGTTATCCTAAATTAAGCTACATCCTTAGGAAACCTTGAAAATCATATCAGACAGTTAGCTACATCCTTAAGTAAAAAAAAAAAAAAAAGGAAAAGAACATTGCTAGGTGATTAACTTAAGATCTGGAAAGGATGTTCATATTCTAGTTGGTGACCAAAAGGAAGAGTTTAACTTATTTCAACACAAGAAGAAACTTAAGTTGAAGAAGAGATAAGACCTTCCACATTTTAGCATACTAGTCAGAACAGCTAAGCTACAACAACTGTAGAAAATAATAATCTAGAATCTGTTAATAAAGTTGTTGCAGTACCTGCCACATCAGTCCAAAACATGGCACATGAGAAGTAGTTTTTTCGCCTATAATAGTACAACAATTTAGGCACCTACCAGCCTTTCCACAAAGTTCTAGAAGCAAAAATAAGACAAGAAATTTGGCAAATTCTTAAAAGTGTTGGGAACTACATATCAACATTTATTTTTTTGGAAGTTTTAGATCAAATGCATAATTATATGAAGTTCTTCAAAGATATTTTGGTGAGAAAAAAAAAAGATTTGGGGAGTTTAAGATAGTTGCTCTAACATAAGAATGTAGCCATATGCTTCAGAAAGATCAAGGAAGTTTCACAATTCCATGTTCTATAGGAACTAAATAGATTGGCAAGACACTTTGTGATTTATAAGTTAGCATCAATCTCATGCCTCTATTAGTATTCAAGCAGTTGGGAGTTGGAAAAGTTAAAATAACAACAGTGACTTTACAATTTATTGACAGATCTCTTGCTTATTTAGAAGGCAAGCTTGAAGATGTATTAGTCATGGTGAATAAATTTATTTTCTCAGTGGATTTCATAGTGTTGGAGTTTGAGCAGATAAAAAAGCACCACTTGTTTTAGGCAAAACCTTCTTAGCCATATGGAAGACTCTAATTGATATGCAAAAAAAGAACTGACTACGTAGGTTAATAATCAATAAGTTACATTCAATGTGGTAGATGCCATGAAGAATCCTAATGACATTGAAGACTATAATTTTACTAGTGTTTTAGATTTTTATGTAGAAATGAAGAAATCCAAGTTGTAACATTTGAAGAATTTGAGGATGAAGATCTTAAAACAATCAACATAGCGTGTTAGGAGAGAAGCAACCCGTAAGAAATGACAAGCACTTTGAATCGTTAGGTCTTTCAAACAAGGAAGTAAAACCTTCTGTTTCCTCTATTGAGTCACGTTCTATTTTTGAATTAAAATTTTTTCCTCCACATTTAATGTATGTTTATCTTGGTAACAATGACATACTTCTTGCAATAATTTCATCTTTTTTGAAGGCAAAATAAAAAAAATAGCTTAGTAGATGTATTAAAGAGATACAACAAGGCTATTGGATGGATCATACCATATATAAAAAGAATCAACCCCTCCATATGCACGCACAAGATTTTGCTAGAGGATTACTACGGCAACTCTATAGAGTAACAGAGAAGATTAAATCTCATTATGAAGAAAGTTTCGAAGAAATAGATAATTAAGTGGCTTGATGTTGGAATATCAGACTCATAGGTAAGTCGATACAATATGCTCCAAAGAAAAGTGCTTGACGGACTTACTAGAAAAGAGTACTGCTATTTCTTAGATAGAGAAGACAACATTCACTTGTCCCTATGGAACCTTTGCCTTTACAAGTATGCCATTTGGCCTGTAAAATGCTTCAGCAACTTTCCAAAGGTGTATGATGTTTATTTTTTCAAATATGGTCGAGCAAACACTTGAGGTATTCATGGATGATTTAACTTTTGAGAAATCATTTGATGACTATTTGCATAATCTATAAAATATGTTTAACAAATATAAAGAGACAAACTTGGTGTTGAATTGGAAAAAATGTTATTTTGTGGTACAAGAAGGGACAGTCCTTGGTCAAAATATATGTGACTGATAAACTTCCACCACCCACTTTAATTAAGGGCATAATGAGTTTTTTAGGACATGCTAAGTTCTATAGAAGGTTTGTTAAGGAACATGACAAACCCTTTAATTTAATGAGAACTACTTAAAGGCATTTTTTTAAATTGAAAAGCTCTTGTTATAGAACTAGTTGTTTTAGCACCGGATAAAAAGTATGCTATTTAAGTTGATGTATGATGCTATTAACTACTCTGTTGGAGCAATGTTAAGTCAAAAGAAAAATAAGATTTTTCATTCTATTTATTATGCCAGCAAAACCCTAGCTAATGCACAACTCAACTATACTACCACTGAAAAAGAGTTGCTAGCAGTTTTTTTTTTTGCATTTGATAAATTCAGATTTTATTTGGTTCGCACCAAAGTGACTATTTAAACAGATCACTCAGCCTATTTACATAGATCACTCAGCCATAAAGTATTTCATTTCAAAGAAGGATGGACAACCAAGGTTGATACGTTGGATTCTTTTGCTATAAGAGTTTGACTTAGAGATTAATGATAGAAAATAGATTGAGAATCAACTAGCAAATCATTTTTAAGGCTTGAAGCAGATACAAGCACATTGAACAAGCAAGACATCACATAAACATTTCCTAATAAGCACTTACTAATAATACAACATGCACAGATGCTATAATAATTTGGATTTCTATGGTATGCAGATTTTGCTAATTATTTAGTGAGCAAATTATTACCATTTAATTTGAGCTATCAACATAAGACTAAATTTTTTCATGTTGCTAGAAGCTATCAGTGGGATGGCCTCCTACTTTTACAAGATGTGTTCAAACCATGTGATCAAAAGATGTGTTCCTAATGAAAAAAATTTAAACATTTTGCAATCTTATGATGTTGTAGTATATGGTGGACACTTTAGAGGACACAGAATGATAGCAAAAGTTTCGCAATCGAGTTATTACTAGCCCTTTATTTTTAAAGATGCTTATGAGTTTGTTAAATGTTATGACAAGCGCCAATGAATAGAACATCTCTTAAAAATATGAAATGCCATTAAGCAACAACTTAGATTTTGAACTTTTTGATGTATAGGGAATAGATTCATGAGACCATTTCCACCCGTTTTTAGGAATATAGACATCTTAGTAGCTATTTATTATGTATCCAAGTAGGTAGAAGCTGCAACATTGCCCACAAATGATGCCAAAACAATGTGAAATTTCTTTAGAATAATATTTTCTCAAGATTTGGCACTCTTAGATTCATTGTAAATGATGAATGAACCATTTTCTACAACAGGATGTTTATTGTAGCATTGCTTAAGTATGAGATCAAGCATAAAATTGCTATACCGTATCATCCATATAAATGATCAAGTAGAGGTGTCTAACAAGAAGGTAAAGAGGATTCTGGAAAAAGGTGATAAATTCCAATAAAGAGATTAGTCTCTTAGATTAAATAACTTCTTATGGGTTTACCACACATCTTATGGAACAACATTTGGCATGTTCCCATACAGAATTATTTACGCGAAAGCTTGTCACTTACCCTTAGAGCTAGAGCACAAAGCATATTGGGCAATAAAACACTTGAACACGGATATGATTGCCGCAACAGAGCAAAAGAAGTTACAACTTTATGAGCTATAAGAGTTATGGTTATTCTTCTATGAAAATGCAAGACTTTACTGGGACACAATTAAATAATGGTATGACAAGCAAATCCAGCAAAGGGAACTGATTCCAGGCCAATAAGTATTACTTTACATTTCTGGGCTGAAATTTTTCCCTAGAAAGCTTAAGTATAGATGGTTAGGACCTTTTAAACTAATCAAAGTTTATCCTCATAGGACTGTTGAATTTCAAGATAAATGGACAAGTTAGGAATTCAAAATAAATGGGCAAAGAATGAAGCACTTCATTAGAGTTGTTGGGAACAATTCAATGAAGGATAAGTTCCTCAAGGATCCAGCTTGAGTAATTAGGGATGGTAAGGCTAAAAGACCTAAAATTAAGTGCTAATTGGGAGGCAACCTAATGAAGAAAGTTGTTTCAAATTTTAAAGCACTAAATTTAGTCTTGAAAATTGTTTAATC
Source organism: Citrus glauca (assembly GCA_029633175.1). Lineage (NCBI taxonomy): Eukaryota > Viridiplantae > Streptophyta > Magnoliopsida > Sapindales > Rutaceae > Citrus > Citrus glauca. The sequence goes on from JAQOOD010000009.1 coordinate 18,186,507, forward strand.
TGTCTTTTTTTTAATTTTAATTGTGCATCTAATTTTTTTCTTTTTCGTGTGTTAAATTGCAGTAAGTAGAAGTTAATTTATAGAAGCAAGAAGGAATTGCTATCACATCACTTATAGCATGGCATACAAAAGAAGGTTATCAAACAACAGAGGTATTTACTATGATTGTCTATTTGGTTATTACCGTTGCACTGTCAGCTTTGGATTTTACCATTTGGACGCTGACACATTTATGTTAGTGGATCAGAATTTATGATAAGGAAGATTGTGTAATCCTTAATTTGCCGTGATAAATTTCTATTCTTTATCATTTAAAATTTGTTTCTAGAATTCAAAATTATTTGAAAATTTATCACTTTAATTACCTCTCTCTTTCTACTTTCCTTTTGCTATAAATTAGCTATTTACTTTCACTATTTCAATTCCAATACTACTATTTCTCCCCCATCTGTAAATCTCAATATCTTTATATTCTTTTTTCATATTTTTATCTTTTTAATATCACAAGACTCAATTTGACTTGTTGCAGCAATGCCGAAAATTAAAGCACGTGTTAGTAGATTGAAGGACCTTAAACTTTTCTAAAGCTATAAAGCCGAGGAAAAATATGAAGAAATTATTGAGTCTTAGAAAATTATGGAAGAAAAGAGTTTCCAATTTCCAAAACAGCTAAGAAGGATGATGAACAATATCTATACTATTATTGCAAGGAGAGGATGGATCAAGTTTTGTGCTCACCTGTAGGACTTGGTCTTCTCAATCATTGAGTTCTACTAAAATATGTTACAGTAAGACCAATACAACACCTTGAGAGGCAAGTTCAACTACCTTTCGATTCTCGAGTTATTAAAACTTTTATGACTTATGTCATGTTATTGAATGTGAATATATTAAGTTTTCTAAAAAACATGACTGTAAAGAAGTAGGGGAAGTTTTTAAAACCCTGACCATAACAAGTAGTGAATGGATGAATGAGGAGGGTAGAGTAATCCATAAGAAAGATTTGAAGCTTACTGCTAAGGTTTGGTAAAATTTATGAAATCTAGATTGATGCCAACCGGCCACACAACCATCGTCTCCTAAGATAGACTTATGCTACTTTATACTATGGTAAAAGTTTTAGCTATTGATGTTGGCAAGATCATTGAATGAGAAATTGTAGAGTGTGCAACAACGAAGCAAAAGTCTACTGCATTACTATTTCTTTTACATATCACGAGTATTTATGAGGCCTCGGTGGTAAATTTTGAGGCAAGTGACGAGAGAGCAAAGAATCAAGGGGCTATCACAGTTAGGACAGTCAAAAGGATTGTTGTTGAAATAACTGCTGTAGCAACCCCAAAACACCTTACTGCAACTAAAACAGGGCAAGCTGCAAGGATTGAGAAGATATTGCAGGAATTTAAGGAAAGCTTGAATGCATGTTTCTAAGCATAGAAAAAAGAGATCCAAAGCTCTTGGACTTACTTATGGCATCTCGAAGCACAGAAGCATCAATTTGCCATATATACGAAGAGCAAACATGCATATTTCCCTGAGTTAATGCTACAATAGTTTAATTTCCAAAGAGATGAAGAGACTGCTCTAGTAGAAGAAAATAAAGAGGTAAAAACTAAAAGAGTGGCAATAGAAGAGCAACAGTAAGACAAAGAAGAAGCTGAAGAGCATGAAGTAAAGGAGGAGCATAAAGTACAGAGAAGGAATAAAAATAAAAAAGGAAGAGGAACCACCAATTGTGACTCCCAACAATAAAGTAAATAGAATAAAAAATCTTGATCGATGAGGAGTCTGAGTCCGAGTTAGAGTGATAATGGGATGTTGATGCAGCAATTGAAAAGTCCATTAGCAAACCTGCAAGGATAGATGACATAAAGATAAGTCTGAAGGAAATCGTTGCAAGCATTACTACTGAATGACTAGCAACAACTTCTCTACCGTCCATTACAAAGAAAATTCCCATAAAGTCTCATGTCACAACGCAAAAGACATCCAGCAAAGAAAAAAGGTACAACATTTGAGAGATGCTACAACATCATAAACACTATAAGAGTCAAAACCCGAGAAAATAAAGCCAACTCTACTCAAAGCTACAGAAGCCACTGGAACTCCTCCAAATAGTCCAACTAAAAGCCAAAAGAAAAATATAGCCAGTTGTACTTCTAGGTCCACCAAATGAGTTTTTAAGAAAGGGATAAAAAAGAAGTGACCCTTTATAGTATGTGCTACAACGTAGTTTCCAACAATAGGGGAGTATCCCCTACCGGCCTAATTTTACTTTGCAATTTCTAAAAAATTTCTTTACTTTTATATTTTATCTTGTTTATTTTGCGCTTCATTATTTTGAGTGTGTGCTTGTCTTTCCTTAATTTATTTTGTCTGCATGTGAGAACACAATACCTCTCAAGTTTAAGGAGGGAGGATTGTGCCATTTTGAAATATATTTGTGTTGAGTGAATATGTATTGTCTGGTGGACTTTAATTTTAGATAATGAAATAATAATAATATTTTTAGTGTTATGAATGTTTGTGTGAATGTGTTTGATTGTTTGTAGCTCTGGGTACCTAGCATTGGTTTTTGGATTAGGAAACTTAATGAGGATGAATTGAGTGACAAAATGTAGGATGAATGATTGTCAAGGAGAGACAGATCATGGATGAAGGTTGAAACTCTATCTTAATACTTAGGCTTTGGTTGACTTTTGTGAGTATGTTGTTGCAAAACCAGGCAGAGCAATAAGGTTAAAACTATTTTAAGTTTGGGGGTAACCTATAAAGTTTTCATAATTATCACATAATGTGCTAGATATGTACAATTTTGCTCTAATGACTTAGTTGCTAAATAACCAGTGCCGAATATGTACATCATATATAGACTTGAGTAAATAAAGGCAACAAGAGTTATGAACATTGTTGTAGCAATGCAAAAAGCAAGATAGGTCCCCTGTCTAAGATATTGAGTAGGCATTGAAATACTAAATAGGCAACCCAAGAGGGGAGTGAATTAGATTTCTAAAACTTTGAACAATCAAAACCACACAATAATATAAATTAATGCCTTAATGAAACAAATAACAATATATTTAATAATGCACAAAATTAAAAAGGATAAGGGAACAGAAAATCAAATACTGAGATTTTTACGTGATTTGGCCAACCTTGCCTTCGTCCATGCCGCCTAGCTCGCCAGGCTTGAGGATTCCACTAATCAAGCCTCCAAGGCTACAAGAAAACTTACATTTGACTTCACAAGTGTCAATCAACTTTTATACCAAGAGATTATCCCCAATCTCTTAACCCAAGTGTATCCCAACACTTACAATCTCTCAAAATAAAGATTACAAATGAATTTTCTCTTACACAATGTATATGATGACAAATGATAGCTCAAAGTGTGAATAAATGAAACAAGAACAAGTTTAAGGCTTAATGAAGGTTGTATTCTTTATTGCAAGCTCAATGATAACTCTTCCATCACATTTTGTTTGAATTTGATTGAGCCATTTTATAGTTGGAGCTGAAAACTAGCCGTGTTGACTTTCTGCACACAATTGGATCACCGTTTTGACTTGAGCAAGTGACCATTTTGCCAAAAATTCAAATTGTCAGATTGTCGTTATCATGATGTCGGATCACCATTAGCATCCAGAGTCTAATTTTCAATTATGTTTGATGTCGGTTAGTCGTTATCAAGATGTTGGATCGTCGTTAGTGTCTAGATGCTAATCTTTAATTCTGTTCGATGTTGGTTAGCCGTTATCAAAATGTCGGTTAACCGTTTGATACAATGACTGCTATAGTGAACTATTTTCTAAAATTATAGTTTTGCCTAAAATTTTATAAAATTATACTATGGCGTATTTCTTTATGAAACTTGTCAAATAAGTTCAATTTCATAATTTTAAGTAATAATAGTTAATATCAAAGTTTTTAAAAACTTTTCAATTTGATCATGAGCTTAAGAAACAAGCAATTTCATAAAATCATTTTCCATTTACGTATAAAACCTTTACTACATAAGAATAAAGATTTATTTAAAACGTATGAAAATAATTTGAGCTTTTTAAGAAAATAATTCTAAATCTTATTTGTTATCATCAAAATCATTATTATAAACACATTCATGTTAACATTGTCCCATTTTTTGATGATGACAAACCTTATACGATAAATAAAGAAACACAAATTTTTACTCTATAAAAAAATTGTCCAATTTTACTCCCTTTAAATATGTGCTCCCCTTAAGTATATGGCCAATCAATTTTTAACCAAAATAAATTTATCCAACAATATCATATATCTCCCCCTTCACCATAAAAAAGAAAAGAACTCGAAAAAATTAAACAGAGAAGTGCAAATAATACCCATGTTGTGTAAAAATGAGCACATCATCAAACAAAGTAGTTAAAACATTGCTATATAAGATTCAATTAATCAACCAAACTCCATATGCATCAATTGTCCAACCAGATAAGCAACATATCATTAAAATAATCACAATCACAATCAAAGCACAAATAATCAACATGTCATCAAAATCCATACCGATGATCATAAAGCACAACAATAAAAGAAAAGGTAAGAGATCCATGAATGTCTGTGCGAAACAAAGAAAAATATAAACCATCGAAGTAGAAGCTAAGAAGGTGGCTGTGATGAAAACTTTGATGGAGGAAAACCAAGGGCAATAAGGATGCGTTTCCATCCATCATGAAGCTTCTGCTGCTAATCTAAGATGAATTGCTGAAAAATATCAAAGCAAGACATAAGTTGTTGCTGCTGTAGAGAAAGAGTGTGAACCTCGCTAATAATTTATTGCATCAATCCCTTAGAGATTGGGGGCATCTCAGAAACATGAGGCTCATTATGATCTGTTGGCTACTCACCCTGAACTTTGTAAGGTGTTCGAGGTCTAACTCCTAATCTAAAGTTTGGCAACTCCTCCTCAAAATAAATATCATTAAGCATTTGGTTATCCTCCGGCACTACCAAAGTGTTCGCATTTTTAGAAGATGGAGCCTTGACCCACTTACCGCGTTTCTTATGGAATCCAATCATAGAAATAAGCTCTCTGCCTAGCTTTCAGGTCTCGATATAAACAGACTCAGTGAGAAGTACATTAAAGTGCCTCAACATCCTAGTAATGATACTACCATAAGGAAGGGACCGATTGGTCACTGTGGGTGTGGACAACATATGACGTAAGATAGTGTATGATAAGTGATAACTCTATAAAATGAGAGTTATCAGTGCACTTTTAAACTTAAGTCGATATTACTTAGAGAGTAAATTATGTATTTCTATTGCATTTTTGTTATATTTTGCATAAACATTCATTTTAGTTTATTCATAATAAATTTTATTTGATTTAGAATAATTCATGCTTAAATTGTGTACATAATTGTAGGTGTCTGAAAGCTCAAGTTTCAAGGAAGGAATGTTGTTGCAATAGGCTTGCAAAAACGAGGAAAGAACATGGCTACAAAAGAATTGAAATAAATCTGGAATAGTACAGTTGTTGTAGCCATTGCTGCAGCAACCATTATTGTAGCAATTACAGAACAACGATAAAGAAAATTCTGACCGGTATACTTGCAGAATTGCGATCTGCAGTTTCCTAAAATGACTTATACACACCCTAGGCTTCCGTTTACCCTAATTTTCAACTATAAAATAAGCACACATCAAAAGAAAAAGAGAGGGTCGTCACCCAAGGAGAAAAACCACAAAGAAATAAAAGAAAAAAAAGATTCAAGAGAGGGATTATGGGTTGCACAAGAGGAGAAATTGCATAGATCAATTGGGAGCTCAGTCCTTCTTATTCTTCTCTTGTTTTCTATTTATTCACGGGGATGTGTTTCATGACCGAAAGCTTGTTCTTTATTTTCCTTTTGCAAATCATGAACTAAATTTATTTGTAAGTGAGTAATAAATAATCTTGATGGTTTATTGACTGAATATATGTGTTACTGCATGTTTGCTGTAGCATTTTTTTTGATAGAATTTATTTTTATTCATTATTTTGACTGATTACCCATTTACTGATACTAGCTAAAGAAGAGCCACAAAACGGTTTATCTTATTGGAACATATTAAAGCAATACTTTATCTTAAATTGGGTTTTTCGAATTGAGTTTTACTTGAGTCCTAAAAGGGTCATGCTTGAATTAAGATTATTGATGAACTAGACATAGGGATTCATATTATAGGGTAAATAGAACCTAAGCGTGTAATGTTATATCTTATGTTGGCATAATAACTGATATCCAACATGTGACGACTGAGGATTCATAAGAATTCTACCCAGTGCTATAGCAGATACTACAGCAATCGATCCAACCATTAGAAAATAGTCAAAACCTTTAAGAAACTTTATTCACTCAACTATTCTATATTCCCATTGGTTTTATCCTTGAGTTTAACGTGATAATTTACTTTATTGCATTTTATTTATTGCATTTTTATTTTAATTAGTATATTAAGTTCATTAATTGTTTTATTTTAATTTAGAACAAAATCTGTACTGTTAAAATTATTGTAGCAAGTCTAATAACATCAATCTCTGTGGAGACGATCTTGAATACTTATCATTATATTACTGGTTGTGTACACTTGTACATTGACACTAATAGAATAAGCTCATTTGTCGTCTTCGGATGAAGGAATCTAGTAAGCTAACATCAAGCCTAGTTACCTCATCACTATGATCCTTTGAAAGTGTGACCATGTGTTGGATTATACTATGAAGTATGCGAACCTAGAAGAGAAGAAGCTGAGACTAAAAGGACAAAGAACAAACGTCAACGAAAAGACCACAACGCCTATAAATGTTCCTCACACCATCCACATGACGAAAATCATTAAATTCAAGCTCTTTTCTAATTGTATAAATATCTAATCCCTCATATAGAATCCCAAGAATACGACTTAGGTTAGCCTTATCAAACTCAATACAAAGTTCACTTACAAAGTTTATTATCTTTTTTTGCCAGATAATGGAAAGTTCTATATTAGAGTAAAATACCCGGAATAAATTTTGATAAACATTTTCTTCTATACTCAAAGCTTCTTCCGATTGAATGAAAATATCTCCAATGGAATTTTTACAAATAATAATGTCATCAAAAAGAGTAATATCAGTGCAGAAAGAGGAAATCACGGGCTTACCCATAAAATGCTGATGAAACTGAGTAAAGGTAAAGGGAAATAGACGCGCTCAAATTCTCGAGTAGTAAGTCAAGAAGTGTCATGTGATCCCTGACCAGTGTGTTTGGCTCTCTTTCATCAATTTGAAGGTTCACCACTAGGCATTATAGAGAGATTTTGGGGATTTTGTGATGAAGTGTATTTAGAGGAAATTGAAGTGACTAAAAGAAAGATAGACGATAGAAGAAGGATTTAAGGATTCAATTTATTGAAAATGAGAGAAATTTAGGTCAAATTGAGTGAACAATGCTCCGTAAAAACTAGGGTTTCAATTTGGGATTGTTTGGTTCTTGGGCTTGAAAAAAGATTTTGATCGGATATAAATGTTCTAAAATTATTTTAGAGTGTTCTCATGACTTCAATTTGGAAGAAAATTGCAAAGAAAACAAGTAATTTTATATAGAGAGGGAGTTGCAGTCGTGGTTTAAGGCGAAACGGTTCGGGACCAAAGTAAAACGAGGAAAAAGACGGTTCACTGTGGTCTCATCGCGCAATAACAATGAGCCATTAACATGATAACAGGGAGCCTACATTGTCCAAAACCTTATTCTATTTCCCACACGATATCGGTTGACCGTTATTTGGTTAATGGTGAACCAATAGCAGATAGAATGCACGCCCAAAATTTCTTTAAAAAACGGTGAGCCGTTATTATTAAATCAGCAAACCGTTAGCTTCTAGAATGCATACAAAAATGTCTACGAAAACAGTGAGCTATTATTGTGAAATCGGTGAACCGTTAGTTTCCATAATGTTTTCCTTGGTTTTTATCCAAAAACGATTATCCATTTATTAAGAAAACGACAATCCGTTTTCTACAACTTATGATTTTGCATATCTATTTTAGTTTTTGGCCAACAATTAATCCATTCTAAGACCATTTCATTGATCCAAAATGTTTTAAAAGACTATTTATGCATGATTCATGAATTCACACAATTCAAACAACCAATTCGAGCAAGTAATCACATCATGAAAATAAAATAGACTTGATATCATTAAAGCTATGCTATTATTTCCAAGCTCATGCCTAATTTCAGTAAATTGTTCTTCACTAAGGGGTTTAGTGAAAATATCTGTATGTTATTTTTTGGTTGAAACATGATCTCTTAAGAAATGCTTGGTTCTTGACTGTTGGGTAGGATTCTTTAAAAGATTTATGGCACTAGTATTATCATACATGATAGGTAATTTATCAAGGTAAATGTTATAGTCTCTAAGAGTTTTGTTCATTCATAACACTTGAGCACAACAACTTCCGATTACAATATACTTAGCCTTGGTAGTTGATAGTGCAACCAAATTTTGTTTCCTACTAAACCATGAGACTAGAGAGTGAGCTAAAAAGTGACATGTTCTACTAGTACTTTTCTTGTCAACCTTATATCCAACAAAGTCAGCATCCCAATAACATGTTAAAACAAAATAATTCTTAATCTTGTTTGTTATCATCAAAATCATTATTATAAACATATTAATGTTAACAGGCATGCTTGCTCATGAGCCCTATGTTTAGCATTAAGTTAAAAGTGTCTAAAGATAAGATTATGTTATAACATCTTTGACGTTTCTATTGTAGCAACTCTGAGCTGTACATTGATCAAGTAGTTAGGTGTCATCATTACAAATGATAGACATTCACATAAAAAATAATGTTACTCTAAAGATTATTTGACTTAAAAAAATGATAATTGTTGTAGCACAATGTGAAGTCATTTTTTACTCATATTCCTCCATGAATGGAAATGCCTATTGTTTTGTCTTTTAGTGATATTTGATGCTTGTGGGATGCTTCAGCAACTCTGGAATTTGATCAATATAACACGCACACACTCTAGATAGAATAAGACCTAACCTTGGAATTAGAATTGCTGATGATAATTTTGTAAGTTGAGAGAATGAGATCAGAGAGTTGATGAATCCAAGCAAGCTAGATGACAAAGCTAAGTTGTTTATTACATGATTGTGTGAGTGAAGTGTTAGTATTGTTGTCATTACTTGAGAATAAGAAATATTTAAGTTTAGGGGTATAATAACTCTGTGAAATGAGAGTTACCATGGTATCTTTACACTTAAACCAACTTAGAGAGTAAATGATATGTTTTATTGCATTTATAGTTACATTTTACATGAGCAATTGTTTAAGTTTAATTTTAATAAATTGATTGTGTTTTAAAATATTTTGTGCTCTGATTATGTGCATGATTGTAGGTGATCAAAAAGCTCAAGTTTTAGGGATGGAATGTTGCAACAGCACTTGCAGGGATGATAAAGAACTTAGCTATAGATGAAGTAAAACAAGTCTAGAACAAGAAGATGTTGTAGCTATTGCCACAGCATTATTGTAGCAATTGTAGACAATATTTCATACATGTTAATTGATAAAGCAACAACAGGCATAAAAATATTGCGATCTGAGGTTTCTAAAAATGAGAGACATTCAGCCACATATGTGGATATTATGGTATCAGGAACTCACTAACTCAATAATTTCAAAAATTATTAATGTCGTTTTAACTATTTATTGCTAGTGTTTATTGTAGTAGTGGTAGCAAAATATGTTGTATAGGTTAGACGTTTCATTAAAGAATCAAAACTTGATTTACTAAATAAGTGATAACTCTATGGAATGAGAGTTATTATGACACTTTTCAGTAATACTTAAATAGTAAATGATGTGCTTTTATTGTATTTTAGTTATATTTTACAAAAATATTCATTTTAGTTTAATTTTAATAAATTGAGTTGTTTTAGAATAATTTGTACTTAGGTTATATGTATAATTGTAAGTGACTGAAAGCTCAAGTTTTAGGGAAGGAATATCGCTGCAATAGACTTGCAAAAATAATAAAAAGAACTTGGCTATAAAGGAATTAAAATAAATCTAGAGTAGTGCAAATGTTTTAACCATTGCTGTAGTAATCCTTGAGCAATGACAGACTGGATTTTGCGGACCACAACTAAAAGATTGTGATCTAAAGCTTCTAAAAATAGAGGATAGACGCCATATACTTTCAGTTGCCCTAATTTTGAGTTACCAAAGGAGCATGCATGAGAAGAAAAAAAAAAGAGTCATCACTCAAGGAAAAACCATAGAGAAAACCGAAAGAGAAATAGAAAATAAGAAGGATTTGAGGGCTACAAGAGAGGAATCACAGTGAATAAGGAGGAAAGATCACAAGATCAAGCAGACTTTAACTTTCTATCTCGTTTTCCATTTACTTATGGGGATGTATTTGATGACTAAAACTATTTTATTTATTGTTCTATCGCAAATCATGAACTGAATTTGATTGTGGTTGAGTAATAAACAATCTTAATGGATGTTTGACTGACATATATGGGTTGCTCTGTGTTTACTATAGCATTATGTCTTAATTGTATTTATTTTGATTCCCTATTACTAACCACCCATTTTGTAGATACTAGTTAAGAAAGAGTTTAAAAAAGGTCTGACTTAGTGGATGTCATAGTAACATGAATTATAGACATAGAAATCACCGACACTAGAAATTAATGTCAGTGTATTTTGATTTAAGCATTATTGACGCAACTAACAAGTAAGAAAGGTAATTATTGACTCTAATTTAGTGTCAGCAAAGCCCATTTATATAGTGGTAGCAACAACATATGTTGTATGAATTGGATGTTTCATTTAAGAATCAAAACTTAATTAACTAAATAAGCCAATCAATTGTTTTATGATAAAACCTACTATCTCTTTAATAAAATGCACATAAAATAGTTCCAAATTAAAACACATTGATGTTAGTTATCACTATATACATGATATAATGGAATGAGGAGAAAGAAAAGTTGACTATATTTCTTGGCAAGAGATGCTAGTTTATGACCAAGGAGTTAAAGTTGAATAGTTTCCGGTAAGCATGTAGATGCAATAGGATAAAATTCACTTAATTGTTCCATAAATGCAAGAAAATTCTACTTTAAAGGTTCTTGGGGACTCCTAAGAAATTAAACTAAAAAATGTGCCATTTTAGCTAATTAAAATAATTTTTGGTCAAAATGACATATAAATAACGGATATTAGAAAACAACTAAGAATATAGGTATATCTTAATGGTTGTTTATGATCTTTGAATTACTTTGTCTAGAATAATAAAGATGAATTGGATCTAAGAAAATTTAATAAGTTATTATTGGACAAATAATAAAGCAAGTTTTATATATGTCTAATTAATAAGTATGGATAAATGGGAGCTGATGAATGTTATTAATATTTATATTTATATATAACATTTAAGAAACACAATTATTAATAAAGGATATGTCTCTTGAAGTAAACTAATACAGTTTTAATAAAATATAATCACTTTCTTAAGTGATATGACTACTCATGACTATACACAGCTTCCCTTGTAACTTGAGAGTCATGTACGCGTGAGAAGGTTCGATTAATCATGCATCAATAGTCTATAAATAGACCCGATTATATGTATTTCTTATCATTCACAATTTAGAAATTTAAGACATTAAGAGTTCTTAGAAACTTCTTTGTCTCAATGATTCTTAACTATGACTGATTTCTGATTTAACAAGAATTCTCTTAAGATTACTTTTATAAAGACCAACAATTTAAAATTACAGTAGAATAGAGTTTTATGAAAAGCGTGAAAATGGAAATGAATGGAAAGACTCTCTTCTTGATCAAGCAAATGTTTACCAAGATCCTCATGCGTGGACTTGCAATGAATTGTAACATTTAAGCCATTTCCCAACTAATTGAAGATGTTTACACGGATTTTGGGGTTTAAAATAATCACTGTTCACGGATGTACGTGAAACAAGAAAAAGAGCCAGTAATAGTATAACTTTGGTGAAAGAACCCATTTTGCTTCTCTTTTATTTTTTAATTGTATAAGGTAATTGTAACTCTCAATAAATAAATAGAGGAAAGTGTACCGATAAATTGCAACTCTCACTTTAAATAGGGTCTAAAGTGTGCCAAATATGTCATATGAAGAAACGTGATGCATGAAAAGTGGATAATTATTTTCAATATTTTGGACTTGTATTTTATATCTTTCTATAGATTATGGTCTTCTTTTTTTCTCTATCTTTCATAATTCTTTTCAATGGATAGGAAATATTGAAATTTCTTTTTTTTTTATACAAAATAATTAGATATGAATGTTATAGTATGGAATAAGAAATCAATCTTATGTCAAAAAGCGGCCATCTAGATGGTATAACCATCCAGATGGTCAGCAATTAATTCAAAGAAAAGGTTGTCAAAGCCAACTTCAAATTGGCTTTGACAGCAGCCCAAAGAAGAAAAACAAAAATTATTTAATAGCCATTTTTTGGCTATAAATAGAGGGCTTTCCACCCTCATTCATTCATTCCATTTTCATCGAGAGAATAAGAGTTGAGAGAGTTTTTGTGGGCTTGAATTAATAAGCTCTTGTTATAGTGATTTAGAGAGTTTGGGTGTATTGGGGTTTTGGGAAGTGAGCTAAAATACTACAATACTTGTAACTCTTTTTCACTAGTAAAATATTTCCTTCTGTCTTCGCCCGTGGACGTAGGCTAAAAGTCAAACCACATATTTTCCGGTGTCCTTTTTTACACTTGTTCTTTATTTTCTTACAATTTTACTTTAGCTGTGTGTCTGCTTTCACCACTAATTTCCTAATAGCGGTATCAGAGCGATTGGTTGTATTTTTGGAGTCGGGTACTGTTCAAGTAAGGGGTATTGACGTATACGATATTGTTCACGTATATAGTACTATTCACATATACGATACTATTCACGTGAAATGGTGGGATTGATACTATTCACGTATACGATACTATTTACGTATACGGCACTGTTCACATATACAGTACTGTTCACAAGAAACGGTGAGCGATCAAAAAATTTAGCGGTGCAAAGCAGGGAATAGTGGTGTAAGTAAAACAACTGTGTGATTTTTTGTACATGTCTAGAAAAGTTCTGTCACAAAGGTGATAAGAGCTTAAGGAGTCTGGGTTTTAAATGAGACCATTGTGACCCCTCTAGTCTTTCCTGGGAACTTTCCTGGTGTGCATTCTCACACATACTCACAACTATTCAAGGTGATATACTAGCTTGTGTGCGGTATTTCAATAAAATAGCAGCAAAGTATGAAATTGAGAAATTTAATGGAAATAATTTTTCGTTGTGAAAAATGAAGATGAAAGCTGTATTGAGGAAAAATAATTACTTGGCAGCAATTGGAGAAAGGCCCATGGAAATAACTGATGACAGGTGAACGAGGTAGATGGCAATGCCATTTCTGATCTACACTTGGCACTTGCAGATGAAGTATTATCTAGTATGGCAGAGAAAAACACAGCGAAGGAAATATGGGATACTCTCACAAAATTGTACGAGGCCAAGTCACTACACAACAAAATCTTCTTGAAGAGAAAACTCTATACTCTTCGAATGGCGGAATCTACAATGGTGACTGACCACATCAACACCTTGAAGACTCTATTTTCACAACTCACAATGTTGGGTCATAATATAGAGGAAAATGAACGTGCAGAGCTTCTACTTCAAAGTCTACCAGATTCATATGATCAACTCGTCATCAACCTGACGAACAACAATCCAGTGGATAGTCTAGTTTTTGACGATGTTGCAGCCTCCGTATTAAATGAGGAGAGCAGACGGAAAAATGAGGAAAAACAGACAAGTAAGTTCGCAGCAGGCGGAGGCGCTATCGGTGATGAGAGGGAGATTAACGGAACGTGGCCCCAGTGGGAGTCAAAATCATGGTAGATCAAAATTCAGAAGTAAGAAGAATGTTAAATGCTACAACTGTAGCAAGAAAGGGCACGTCAAGAAAGAGTGTTGGAGTAACCAGAAGAGAAAAGAGGGCAAAGAACCTGAGTTATCAAATGCTCAGGAGTGTGTAGCAAGTACCTCATATGATGGAAAAATTCTTTACAGCAAGGCAACAACTGTTTCAGAAGGCAGAAAACGACTATCTGATGTCTGGCTTATAGACTCAAGAGCTACCTAGCGCATGACCTCTCGGAGAGAATGGTTCCACACATATGAACCTATCTCAGGAGGATCTGTATATATGGGTAATGATCATGCCTTGGAAATCGTTTGTATTGGTACTATCAAAATAAAAATGTTTGATGGTACAATTCGCACAATTAGAGAGGTACGACATGTTAACGGCCTGAAGAAAAATCTATTGTCTTTGGGACAAATGGATAGTCATGGGTACAAAACTCATGTAGAGAATGGAATTATGAAGATTGTTAAAGGCGCGCTTATATTGATGAAGGCAGAAAAGATCGGTGCTAATCTATTCATGCTTAAAGGAGAAACACTACAAGAGGCTGATGCGTGTGTCGCATCAAATGGAGAAGAGTCAACGATGATATGGCATCTCAAACTTCGCCATATGTCGGAACAAGGTTTGAAGATTCTCTCTGAGCGAAAATTAGTTTCGGGGCTCAAATCGATAAGTTTACCATTTTGCGAGCATTGTGTTATTAGTAAGCAGCATAGATTAAAGTTCAGTAGATCTATTGCTAGAGGTAAATGCATTCTAGACTTGATTCATACTGATGTTTAGGAATCACCGGATATATCTATGGGAGGTGCAAAGTACATGATGACTTTTATTGATGATTATTCTAGAAGATGTTGGGTGTATCCAATTAAGAAAAAGTCATATGTATTTCCAGTATTTAAAGAATACAAAAAGTGGGTGGAACTTGAATCTGGTAAAAAGATCAAGTGATTGAGGACAGATAATGGTGGAGAGTATACAGACGGCGAGTTTCTTGCTTTCTGTAAACAAGAAGGTATTCAGAGGCAGTTCACGGTGGCATACACTCCTCAACAAAATGGAGTGGCAGAGCGGATGAACAGAACTCTTACAGAAAGAATAAGAGCTATGTTGAGGACTACTAGTCTACCCAATTCATTTTGGGCAGAAGCAGCCAAAACGGCTTGTTATATTGTAAATCGATCACCATCTACAGCTATTGGGTTGAAGACAGCGATGGAGATGTGGACTGGAAAGCCTGCTGATTATTCCTACCTACATATATTTGGATGTCCTGTGTACGTGATGTACAATGCCCAAGAAAGAACAAAACTGGATCCAAAATCTAGAAGATGTATCTTCTTGGGATATGCTGATGGAGTAAAGGGGTATCGTCTGTGGGATCCCACTGCCCACAAGATCGTCATCAGCAGAGATGTTATCTTTATAAAAGATCAACTGCAAAGGAAAGATGAGGATGATAGCACTGTAAAAGAAAAGTCAGAGACTGTACCGATATATGTGGAAAATAATCCAGAAGATTCAGATTCTTCTGAAGCAGCACCAGAGCACGAGGAACAAGAACCAGTCAAGTCCGAGGCTTCAGAGGTTCGTTGGTCAACTCGTGAGAGACGATCGCCAACGTGGCACTCGGAGTATGTCACAGAGATCAACGTTGCATATTGTCTTCTAACAGATGATGGAGAGCCTTCAACTTTCCATGAAGCTTTAAATAGCTCAGATGTTGCTTTGTGGATGACAGTAATGCAAGAAGAAATTGAAGCTCTACACAAGAACAAGACATGGGAACTTGTACCACTACCACGTGGAAGAAAGCCATTGGAAACAAATGGGTCTACAAGATCAAACGTGATGGCAATGACCAAGTGGAGCGGTATCGTGCAAGATTGGTCGTGAAATGAGATGCTCAGAAAGAAGGTATTGACTTTAACGAGATATTTTCTCCGGTAGTTCGACTCACAACAGTCAGAGTAGTCTTGGCAATGTGTGCTACATTTGACTTACATCTTGAGCAGTTAGATGTGAAAACTGCATTTCTTCATGGAGAACTTGAAGAAGAATTATATATGCTCCAACCAGAAGGTTTTGCAGAAACAGGAAAGGAGAACTTAGTTTGCAGGTTAAACAAATCTCTATACGGTCTCAAACAGGCGCCGAGGTGTTGGTATAAGAGATTTGATTCTTATATTATGAGCCTTGGATACAACAGACTCAGTTCAGACTATTGTGCATATTACAAGAGGTTTGAAGATAATGATTTCATTATTTTGTTGTTGAATATGGATGATATGTTGGTAGCAGGCCCCAACAAAGATCGAATCCAAGAATTGAAGGCATAGTTGGCTAGGGAGTTTGAAATGAAGGACTTAGAATGCAAATTCACCGAGACAGAAATAATAGGAAGATTTGGCTTTCGCAGAAAAATTACTTGAAGAAAATCTTGCGACGCTTCAACATGCAAGATTGTAAGTCAATTTCTACCCCACTTCCTGTTAATTTCAAATTATCTTCAAGTATGTGTCCTACCAATAAAGTGGAGAGGAAGGAGATGTCTCAAGTACCGTATGCATCAGCAGTGGGAAGTTTGATGTTCGCTATAATATGTAGAAGACCAGACATTGCACAAGCAGTGGGAGCAGTTAGTCGATACATGGCGAATCCTGGTGGAGAGCATTGGATAGCTGTGAAGAGGATTCTAAGATACATCAGAGGAACCTCAGATGTTGCATTATGATATGGAGGATCAGAGTTTACAGTCAGGGACTATGTGGATTTAGATTTTGCAGGAGACCTTGATAAAAAGAAATCTACTACTGGTTATGTGTTTACACTTGCGGGAGTAGTTGTAAGCTGGGTTTCGAAACTGCAGACCGTTGTGGCTTTATCTACAACGGAAGCAGAATACATGGCAGCTACACAAGCTTACAAGGAAGCTATTTGGATACAAAGGTTTTTGGAGGAGCTCGAGCATAAACAAGAGAAAATTTATGTGTTTTGTGACAGTCAAAGTGCCTTGCATATTGCAAGGAATCCATCCTTTCATTCCAGGACAAAGCACATAGGATTTCAGTATCACTTCGTTCGACAAGTAGTGGAAGATGGAAGTGTGGATTTACAAAAAATCCATACGAAGGAGAACCTAGCAGATGTTTGACCAAGCCGGTAAATGCTGACAAATTTATCTGGAGTAAATCCTCTTGTGGCCTAGCAGCAACGTAGGCAACATGATTATGGCGAAGCAGAAAGGATGATGTGGAGATTGATTGATTCCCAATCTAATCTCCAAGTGGGAGAAATGTCAAAAAGCGGCCATCTAGATGGTATAACCATCTAGATGGTCAGCAATTAATTCAAAGAAAAGGCTGTCAAAGCCAACTTCAAATTGGCTTTGACAGCAGCCCGAAGAAGAAAAACAAAAATTATTTAATAGCCATTTTTTTGCTATAAATAGAGGGCTTTCCACCCTCATTCATTCATTCCATTTTCATCGAGAGAATAAGAGTCGAGAGAGTTTTTGTGGGCTTGAATTAATAAGCTCTTGTTACAGTAATTTAGAGAGTTTGAGTGTATTGGGGTTTTGGGAAGTGAGCTAAAATACTACAATACTTGTAACTCTTTTTCACTAGTAAAATATTTCCTTTTGTCTTCGCCCGTGGACGTAGCCTAAAAGTCGAACCACGTAATTTCTGGTGTCTTTTTTTACACTTGTTCTTTATTTTTTTACAATTTTACTTTAACTGCGTGTCTGCTTTCACCACCAATTTCCTAACTTCTTATCCTTCAAAACATGGTAATCGATGACATATTATTTTGCTAACATGGGTGTTGCATGTTCATTATATATTAATTTGGTGGGAGCCTTTGTTTGCTCCAGTTCATAAATGTTTCAAGAGCATTAATCTTAGTAATTGAGTATCGTTTTATTTAGACACTTTGTAACTTAACATGTGTGTTATTGTTGTTGTTGTTATTATATAAAGGATTATTAAAACATGAATATTGAGTGTGATGAGTTGTCTTTAGCATGTTCACAATCCTTTAAAGCCTTGGTGTGCTTAGTTTTGGATTGAATTTATTCCTGGTAAATTCTATGTTTTGATTCCGCATGCTTCAAAATAGTTTATCTACTGATGGGAGGGCAATGGCTATTTGATAGGTTTTCTTTGGTTTTACCTGTTGGGAAACGGACTAATACAACTAGCTTCAAATTAAGCAGAAACAAATTTTTTTTTCCTCTTTGTGTGATTAAAATAGAATGTATAAAATAAATAAGTAGGTGAAAAAATAAACCAACAAAATCAAAAAGAAAACCCAACTATAAAAGAAGTAGATTTTTTCGTGGAAAACCTAAAGTAAGAAAAACCATGGAACTATAGTCCAATATAATTTTCTACTATATTAATGAGATTACTGTACAAATTCATCTCTAGACAATACTAGAGGCTACCAACATCAAGAATCTCAATATTTTTTACTTACAATAAAAGCCTAATAACTATCTCTCTAATAAATGAGTATCTCAAATAATAGTCAACGAGAGGATAAAATAAAAATCAAGACCAGTAAGATTATAGAGGGTAATGTCAGGAACTTATCCTCAAAATTTGGGAGAAAACACAATTAATTTTACCTCCCAATCATCTAATTAAAGAATGAAAATCTTGCCCCCATAATTATAATAGCTAGCCATTGTCTTCATCTCTCTTTTCCGACTCGTTTTTTTTCTTTTTTTATTCCACAAATTAGGCTAACATGTGCTTTTAAAGCCGAATTTCATGACAATTTTCATCTAAGTCCAAAGCTTAATGTTAATTTCACATCAAGCAAGCCTTTTGGACTTTGAACTTTTGGGCCACCAAATGAGATGGACCCAATATTACCTATGTTTGGTATGACGGTTGACTTATGGCACTTTGTGATCCATGTGAATTTTAGCCCCAAATTATTGCATATATGGATTATCAGCTGCTATTCTATGTTTTATCTTATTTGTAAATTTTGAAATAAGGTTTGCTTTATAACATGGGGCTTTATCTTTACCAAATCCAACATGATTATAAGGCTCATCTGGTTCATTTAGCAAAACTTAACGGCCTCGCTTGATTTACCTTTTTCTGTGGGTATGGACCCAAAAAATCCTTGTTCTTAATTAGAAAATTCATGAAATGAGTTGTATAAAAGCTAATTTTGAAGCTTTATCGAAAGAAAAGCTGGCTAGTGCTGTGGCAGTTGGCGTTTTTCGAGATTCTAGCAAATCCTTTCTTGCAGTTATTGCATTCCTATCGGAGATCATACAACCTATTTGGCTGAGATTTTTGCAACTATTCTTGCTATTAGGCTTGCATACAGTAAGGGTTGGAGAGCATTAAGGCTAGAATGTGATTTTATATTGATTTTACATTTCTTTAACAGTAAGTCGTTTCAGCTTCCGCGGACCTTACAAAACCATTGGTTGAATTGTTATCATGTTGGAGAATTAACAAATAAAAACACACAAAATACACACTATTTTATTTCTTCAACAACACTCCACCAATTACAACTCTTATTTTTTACTCTCCACACCTTAGAAATTTTGCTACTTCACTTGATGATTAAACCAAAGGGGAGAGGGGGTATTTATACATGAAACAAACTAATCACAACCACTCATTTATTCAACTAATACACAAATCCTCACCATCCATTAAAACCTACCACTCACCTACTTCACCAACCACACCTAACACATCTAACACAAATAATTCAAACCTCACCAACCATACCTACTCATGGAATCTTCTATAAATTGGGCTTGATTTATTCATCTTGGATCAAGTTTATGATCCAACACCTCCCCTTAAACTTGATCCTGTGACACCAAGCAAACTTCTGAATCTTATAAAGTCTTCTTGCTTGAGTGGCTTGGTAAAGATATCAGCTGCTTGATCTTGTGATTTTACATACTTAATTTGCACTTCTTTTCTTGCAATACACTCTCTTATGAAATAATAACGAGTGTCTATGTGTTTACTTCGATCATGAAAGACTAGATTCTTGGATAGGGCAATTGTTGATTTGTTATCAACACAAATCTCGGTTGGCTCTTCTTGTGCCAAACTCAACTCCTTCAGCAAATTTCTGAGCCAAATTGCATGGCAAACACTTGATGTGGCAGCTACATACTCAGCTTTACAAGTGGATAGCGTGACAATTGGTTGCTTCTTTGACATCCATGTGAAAGCAATATCTCCCATGAAGAACACAAATCCTCTGGTGCTTTTCCGATCATCTACATCTCCACCCCAATCACTATCGCTATATCCAACAAGCTTGTAGTCATTAGAAAATGAGTAAAGCAAGCCAAAATTAATTGTACCTTTGATGTAGCAAAGGATTCTTTTTGCAGCTTTAAAATGAGTGGTCTTTGGACTCTCCATGTATCGACTCACAAGTCCAACAGCATAAAGGATATCTGGTCTTGTGCATGTCAAATAACATAAGCTTCCAACCAAACTTTTAAAGAATGTTGGATCTATATCTTCACCTTCATCATGTTTGGATAATTTAACTCCGCATTCCACTGGCGTGCTTATAGGCTTACAATCATTCATTTTGAACTTCTTGAGAATCTCCTTTGCATAACTTTCTTGGGAGATAACTATGCCTTTTTCCTTTTACTTGACTTCAATGCCGAGGTAATATGCCATCAGTCCGATGTCAGTCATCTCGAACTCTTTGATCATCACTCTCTTGAACTCTTCAAACAAGCTTGGATTGCTTCGGTGAAGATGAGATCATCCACATACAGGCACACAATCAAAATATCTCCATCTTTTTCTTTGACGTAGAGAGCATGTTCATATGGGCATTTGGTGAAGCCTTTCTTTTCAAAATACTTGTCAATTCTACTATTCCATGCCCTTGGTGCTTGCTTTAACCCGTAAAGAGCTTTCTTCAATCTCAAAACTTTGTCTTCATGTCATTTCACCACATAGCCTGATGGTTGTTCGATGTAAACTTCTTCTTCAAGGAATCCATTCAAGAAAGCAGACTTCACATCCATTTGAAAAATCTTCCATTTGTTCTGAGCAGCCAAAGAAATAATAAGTCTAATAGTTTCAAGTCGAGCTACAGGAGCAAATACCTAGTCATAGTCTATGCCAGCCTTTTGACTATAGCCTTTTGCAACTAGCCTCGCCTTGTACCTTTCAATTTCTCCCTTCGCATTTCTTTTTGTTTTATACACCCATTTGACACCGATCGCCTTGTGACCTTTTGGAAGAGTAGTAAGCTCCCAAGTATCATTCTTCACAATGACTTTGATTTCTTCATCCATTGCAATTCTCCACTTTTCATCTAGTGTAGCTTCTTGGAAGTTGACTGGTTCACAATCAGCAAAGAGGCAAAAGAGAGTGAGATTATCATGTCTCTCAGTTACCTCATAGAGATCTTGAAGACTCCTTGTACATTCTTCGGTTCTTTCATTTAAGAAAGATGGCGGTGAATCTCCGTATGTGGTTGGTGCTGGTGAGATAGGTGGAGTGGCAAGCTCTTGTTGTTCATCTACTTGTTTTATCTATGTATGATCATCTTCTTCAATGGGAAAGAAGTTGAAGTCATCCACACCAGAGCCAAAATCTCATTCTCCTTCTTCATCAAAAATTACATCTCGACTGATCACGATCTTCTCGTTGTTTGGATTGTAAAGCTTGTATCCTTTGGAGTTGTTGTCGTCGCCAATGAAAATGAACTCCTCGCTTTTGTCATCCAGCTTGGTTCTACTTTCATCTGGTACATGTACATGGGCAATGCTTCCGAAAACTCTTAGATGGGTGATGCCGGGTTTTCTTCCACTCCAAGCTTCTTGTGGCGTCTTGCCCCACACACTTCTTGTTGGAGATCGATTGGATAAGTAGACTGCACATGCAACTGCTTCAGCCCAAAATTCTTTAGGTAGCCTCTTACTCTTAAGCATGCTTCTTGCCATGTCAAGGATGGTTCTGTTCTTCCTTTCTGCAACGCCATTTTGTTGGGGGGATCTTGGAACTGTCAAAGGGCATCGAATTCCATTTGCTTCACAAAACTTTAAAAATTCTTTGAAAGTGAACTCTCCACCTCGATCAGATCTCATGGCTTTAATCTGGTATCCACTTTCTTTTTCCACTGCAGCTTTAAACTTCTTAAAAGTTTCAAAAACTTCTGATTTTTGCTTCAAAAAATACACCCAAGTTTTTCTTGAAAAATCATCTACAAAAAGAAGGAGGTAGTTACTTTTACCAAGGGAGTTTGGTTTGAATGGACCGCACACATCAGTATGAATGAGCTCGAGTGGCTTCTGAGCTCTTGAGTTTGATTCCTTTGGAAAGCTCTTTCTGAACTGCTTGCCAAGTAAACATCCTTCACAAAGTTGATCAGGGTGACTGATGTATGGTAAGCCTTTCACCATGTTCTTCTTGAATAGCAGCTCTAATCCTCCAAAGTTGAGATGCCCATATCGAAGATGCCAAATCCAGGATGGATCTTTGTGACATGCTTTGAGACATTTTGCAACATCATTTTGAATATTTAAAGGAAACATTATATTTTTTGACATTTTCACCTTTGTAATTAGATTTCCTTTGTCATCTCTTAGGAAAAGACTATAATCTTTTAAGTGAATATCATAGCCTTTTTCTAAAAGTTAACCCAAACTAAGGATGTTGCTTTTCATATTAGGTACATAGTAAACATTCGAAATTATTTGGTGGCTACCATCTTTTGCACGAAAAAGAATGTTACCTCTACCCTTCACTGGTACTTTTGAATCATCTCCAAAAGCAACACTGCCATTCACAGATTCACTTAGTTGCACGAACATGCTCTGTTTCCACTCATATGATTGCTAGCACCTGTGTCAAGATACCATGTATTTTCTTAACCTCCACTTGTGTTATTGCGTGCCAATAAAAGTGTGCCATCTTCACCATTTTTTTCTTCAGCATAGTTCACTCTCTCCTCAATTCTGGTGCTTAGAGCTCTGCATTCTGAAGCATAATGCCCAAACTTTTGACAATTATAACACTGTACTTGGGATTTGTCATACCTCGATCTTGGATTGCCTTTGCCTCGTCCTCTGGTTGAGTTTTCTCCTTTGGCATAATTGGAGTTGTTGTTGTTGAAATTCCAACCTCGTCCATGACCACGACCTCTACCTCGTCCTCGACCTCTGCCTCGGACATAATGCCTTCTCTCGTTGTAGGAGCTTTCTTCTCTTTTCTTTGGATTGACTTCCATCTTGAGAAGTTGTTCTTCGATTCCTTGCTTCTTTTTTTGTTTTTCTTCATAGGCTTGTAACCTTCCTTGAAGTTGCTCGATCGTCATATCCTCCAGATCTCTTGTTTCTTTAATTGTCACAACAATATGGTCAAACTTCGAGTCTACTGATCGAAGTATCTTTTCAATGATCCTTACCTCTTTTAACTCCTCGCCATTTCTTTTTAACTCATTGGAAATGGTCACAACTCGAGTAAAGTAGTCAGAAATTGACTCTGATGCCTTCATGTGTTAGGACTTAAATTCTCTTCGTAATGTTTGGAGACGAACCTTCTTTACTTGCTCCGCTCCTTTGTAAGAGGTCTTTAGTTTCTCCCATGCTTCTTTTGAGGAAGTTGTACCAGCAATCTTTTCAAAAGCATCTTCATCTAATGATTGAAAGATGAGATACTTTGCTTTGTTCTCTTTCTTCTTCAAGTCTTTTAAATTCTCTCTGCGCTGCAGTTAAAGTGGCTTCATTTTCTGGCACAATAAAGCCTTTCTCCACGACATCCCATACGTCATGTGCGCCCAATAGAGCCTTCATTTTAATACTCCAATTGTCAAACTTACTTCCCTTTGATTGTGGAACTTGAAATGACATTATACCACCGTTTACCATAACTCACAAATCAAGTGAGAATTTGGAGATTCTGAATGCACAGATGGATCTGGCACGTCGAAAAACCTTGGGAAGGACTCGAGTCAACTTTCGGTCAACGGTCAACGCTGGTCAACGATCAACTCTGGTCAACGGTCAACGTCGGTCAACGGTCAACGCTGGCTTGTTAGTCTTGATTCGGTCCGGATTGGTTCAGCTCGAGTTGGCTCAGTTCGACTTGATTCGGTTCGGCTCACTTGGTTCAGTTTGGCTCAACTTGGTTCAACTCGGTGAGTCGACTCAGCTTCAGAACAGAAATCTTCCGGAGGCAAGTGTGGGCGCATTCAGTCTCAGATCGGGATGAGTTTTGCGGCGTCACATTCCTCTCGTCGAGATCTTCGATTTGATATGCTATATGACTATATATAGCATCAAGCACTAGCTCTTATACCACTTTGTTGGAGAATTAACAAATAAAAACACACAAAACATACACTATTTTATTTCTTCAACAATACTCCACCAATTACAACTCTTATTTTTCACTCTCCACACCTTAGAGATTTTGCTACTTCACTTGATGATTAAACCAAAGGGGAGAGGGGGTATTTATACATGAAACAAACTAATCACAACCACTCATTTATTTAACTAATACACAAATCCTCACTATCCATTAAAACCTACCACTCACCCACTTCACCAACCACACCTAACACAAATAATTCAAACCTCACCAACCATACCTACTCATGGAATCTTCTATAAATTGGGCTTGATTTATTCATCTTGGATCAAGTTTATGATCCAACATATCATACCCTCAACTAGATGGACTTCAAAATTAGTCACTTTTTTTCGTGAAGTTATTATGTGGTAGATGACACAACTCAAAAGTGTTCATTACTCCCAAGTATAAAAGTGTTTTGTTATCATATAACATAGTGCGGGTCGATCTATAGGAAAAATATTTAATTTGTAGTTCTTTTAATTTATGTAAAAACCAAATATATATAGTAAATATATATTAGTTGAGGCCATGGATCCACTCTTAGTAGTAAATATAATTTTATAAAAAAATTTTATTTCTATTTTGTTATTGCTCAAAAGATTAATTATATAAACTATAATTATTTTCCTAGTAATTTCATTATGGATTAAGCCCTTAATGTGACAAAATTCAATTTGTCGACAAAAAATCAAAACATCATTTATCATATTTTTCTGCTAAGAGTTTCACCTTACCTAATTGTTATTATTTAACTAAACATAGTTGAAATAAAAATAATTGTTCAAATGAAATTGTATGTAATTAAATTAAATCAGCTTATATTGGTGATAAAACAAAATTTAATTAGGAATTAAAATTGAAACTTCCAAAATAAATTACCATAAAGTTAAATTCAAAAGAAAAAAAGAAGAAATTTTAGAAACTAAACCTTTCATTTTTCACCCTTCTTATGCATGCTACCTCAGACACCTTCCTCTAATTTTACTCTCCTCTTCTTGATTCTTTTTTTTATATTTTTCTCTTCGTACTCTCTTTCCCCTCTAATGCCTAGGCCCTGACTCTCCAGTTTAATAATACATGGTGGCTCCATTTTCTCTTTTTTGAACTTTATTTTCTTTTTATTTTAATATTAATACAATCCATCTTTTTTGTCTCCTGTTTTCAATTCCGATAAAACTAAGATAAAATAAACATACTACATTTTAATTTAACATTAAATTATATTAGGGAAGCACTAAAATAATTTGTAGGTTATGAGTGCATTAATCAACACCATAAATAGAAAAATGATAATTTTAATCTTTATTAAATATACCCTTTCTAGTGTTAATCAGCAGATCGTTTGGCAAACCTTTGATTAGAGTGCTTTGCTTACACTTGGTGGGATATTTTTTTTAATTGAAAACCACAAAAGGGTAGGGGATTTAGCGGGATCCTTACCCGTAATATAAATCATAAAATGAAGCAAATACACAAGGAGGGGGACATAAATCAAAACCTCCAAGGGTAACTGAAAAAACACACGAATAACCAAAAATAAATAAAGACAGCAAAAGGAAAAAGAAAACCACCAATGCTAGCATTTAATGTGAGGAACAACCAGCGCATCCAAACATAGAGTACCAGATAAGCCTGCAAAAAGATCTTGAGCAAAGAAAAAATGCGACTAACTAATTAGAGCATCCCCAATTGGCCAAAAAATCATCAGTAAAAGTAGACTCACGAAATACATGCCTAACAAGAATAGGGAGTAAGGTGTGAAAGAACCCACCTAACGTAGTGCATAAGCATAGTTCCAGTGAACAAGACCTCGGGAATGAATCCAAGAAACAACCATAAACGAATTTGACTCTACCTGAAGCATAAAATAACCAAGTTGAGCAGCAACCTCCATCCCCTCACACATAGCCATGAGCTCAGCATAGAGTATCAACTGGTAGCTAAGAAATGATCCAAAAGCAGTGAAAACTACACCTCAATGATGTTGGAAAATACCCCTTTATGCAGCCATCAGAGGATTACTCCTAGAGCATCCATCTACAGTCAACTTTACAACCACAAAAGGCGGCTTCATCTAAGAAACTAAATGGATTAGCCTCTTAGGGGAAACTAACCCTCTGTAATCTAAGAGTTGAAGACTCCCTTCAACTGGGAAGGCTTAAATACGAAAGCTAAACTAGCAAGCCTGAGATCTGATACCACCTGAAAGATAATTGCATCAACAAAGAAATATCGCAAATCAAACTAGAACCACTACGAGCCTTCCAAACTTGCCACAAAATAAAGCATGGTAAAAGGGCTTGAAGATGATTCCGAGAAGGGCACATCGCCGCCAGTAAAGAAGGAAAGCATGGGGAGTTAGAAAAACAATATCTCTTATACCCATAATCTGTTGAAAATGAACCCAAACCTGGCAAATCTGTTGGCAATCAATAAACAAGTGCTGAGAGGTCTCAGCAGCTCGACCATAAACACACCGACAGACCATGTAAAAACCTCTCAAACACAAGGCGTCATTAGTAGCCAAAAACTAATGCAATGGCCGCCAGAGTAAAGAGGAAACTCGAGATGGGATATGCTGCTGCCAAATTGTTAAAAAAGCCTCATCTCTCGACCTAGAACAACTCACAACCTCCTAAGCCGTCGACAAACAAAATATGCCATTATAAGCATGATCACAACAGAGCAAATCCTACTTCCTAATAGAGATAGGAACCAATAAATTATGCTCAATAATGGAAGAAGGCAAACATCCTCCAACTTACCCCTGTCTCAAACTATACCCTGCCAATAAAAAGAAACCGGCACTGACGAAACCACTGCAGGATTATAAATAACCAAAGGACAAGAGCTTAGATCGGACTCGGATGTGTAGCTCTACAATAGTTAGGCTTTATATAAGAAGCCCATAACAAACTCTACTCGTGAAAATGCCACCAAAGTTTAAGCTAGAAAGCTTTATCCATATCATCAAAAGAACATATATCTAGGTCATCATCTTCAATTAGATAACAAATTATCGGTAATCTACACTAGTGAATCTGATGTCTTGTCTTAATATCACCCTATAACAACTGAGTGAATAAACACTCTAAGCACTAAACAACAGCCATAAAAGGACAAAGAACATGAAATAAATGCAACGACATAGAGGACAACATATGGCAAATAAGTATAAGTTTTTCACTAAGATATTCAAATGATTAGCCCAACTAGAGATCTTATCCTTGACTTTTCGAATCATATCATCAAAATGAGAGATCTTGAGACACTCCGTAAAGACCAGGCGCTTAATATATATGAATGGAAGCTAACACTCGCTGAAAACCAATGAGAAAATGGACAATAGCTTGGTGCAAAGTGCAAACCAAACTCCTAATACAAAAACTACTCTTGGCCTAACTAATCAACTGTCCCGAGACTGCCTCATAATGATGTAAAAAATCCATGAGCTAATGAAGGCTCAATTGACTCCCATTTGAAAAAATAAGAATATAATCTGCGAAACTCAAATGGCAAATAGAAATAGGTACAACAGAATAATATTGAACATAGAGATACTAGGAGTACAAATGATCCAATCCCCGGGACAAAACTCAGTAGCAATAATAAACAAACACGAGGAAAGAGGATCCGTTTGTCAAAGAACCCCGGGACTAGAAAAACCCATAACTAGCCCCGTTCACTAACACTGAGAGCACATAAATATCATACTAAATCAGAGAACCCAATTGCTTAGGAAACCCAAAACACCACAACATCTGAATTATAAAAAGCCAAAATGTACGACCATAAGTCTTGGTCGTATCAAGTTTCAACACCATATTACTCCCCTGAGTGGGACGGTTAAGATCATGAATGAGCACCTAAATCAAAAGCAAGTTATCACAAATCACTCGACCAGGGACCAAACCACACTGAGTAAGAGAAATATATGAGGTAGCAAAGGAGCCAATCTCAACACAAGCATCGTGGTCAAAACCTTGTTGCTCATATTGCAATGATAAATTGGATGAAAATCTGCCCAAGAAACTAGGGAATGCTTATTATAAAAAAAAACCAATAATATAACCTAAAAGTCCCTGGGTGAAACGACCCGCCCTGAATCCCCCCAGGCGAGTCTATCTAGTTTCATCAAAACGGACTTGATAATAATTCTATTCGTAAAGATTCTGCCGAAAATTCGGTAGAGTCTCCCTTATAT
The DNA here is from genome assembly GCA_029633175.1 of Citrus glauca. Taxonomy (NCBI): domain Eukaryota; kingdom Viridiplantae; phylum Streptophyta; class Magnoliopsida; order Sapindales; family Rutaceae; genus Citrus; species Citrus glauca. Next base: position 18,215,099 of record JAQOOD010000009.1, read on the forward strand.
ATATAACATTCTCAATCTACAAATAGGAATATAACACTCCCAATACAATTCAATATACAACAAACTCCAGTGCTCAACATCCTCAACCAAAATGTTGAGTTTTATATCTCCAAAGTCTCAAAAGATAATATTATAACTAATATTAATATCTCAATTTATTCTTAATCCCAAAAGAATAATATAACAAAAGCATACAATCCCAAAAGAACTAGATGACCAAGATTTCCTAACAAAAACATCTATATCTTCTAACATTATCACGTGGCCAAGACGCAAAATATATTTATAGTCGTTGGGTCGGTCAGGTGTACCTGCAACCTCCTGGTGAGGGGGGAAAATATAATAAAAACAGGGCGAGTTTAAAACTCAGTGAGATCATTGAGTGGATAGTAGTTTTTGAAAAATTAATTATTACTTTAAAAGACATAATCATATCATTTCCAAACACGATTTCATCAAACCATATACAAGAAACCAGTAGTAAATTTTTTAACATTTAAATCAGATTTCTAACCATGGAAATCATATCACAATTTCATATAGAATGCACAAATCTGAAAATCATCACCAAACAAGTACCCGTGGAAATAATCTCGTCATATCCGGACCTCAACAGACGGGCAATGACATACTATCTGGGTAATATCACACCCCGGAGTTACACGGATAGACATGGAAATACCATCTCATATCTCATCATATCTGTACATGCATAATCTAGTCCCCAAAGGACAAAAGTACCCAAGCACACGACCCAAAGCCTCTGTGTGTACTCAGACGGGCCCAAAGGCCTGTATCTCATCTGTATCATTTGTATCTCAATATATGTTTGTATCTCATATCTGCATCTCTATAATCATCATACTGTATGCATATGCCCCCAAAAGGCAAAAACGCCCAAACACACAGCACAAAGCCTCTATGTGTGTTTAGACAGGCCCGAAAGGCCTCCATCTCATATTACTTGTATCAATATATCTGGAGGGGAAGGGTACTGTCTAATAATTTCAAAAACAATCATTATACTCATATTCACATACTTTTAATCATACTTGAAATCATACCACATTTGAATCCACTTTTCTTATCCTTAAAATATTATCATGCTTTATTCAAAGTCAATACGCAAAATCATTAATCAAACATTTGAATAAAATGCTAATGCGTGAATAAAATCCATTTCGAGAAATCATTAAATTAGAACATTTAAAATACTTATTTCGTAAACATGCTTTAATATCACAATTAACTATGAAAATAGGTTTTGTATATTCCACTCACAGTGACGGTGTTCACGGTCAGTTATTGTCCACGTCCACGAACTGGTTCTTGCTCGCGGATCCTCCTAAATTAAAGAAACGAAATAATTATTTTCTGTAAATCGGAATTACGACTAAATTTATGCAATAAACTCAAAACAAACATCTATCCATAGTTGACAACTCTCGTGTACATAAAATTACTAAAATGCCCTTGAGTCCGTAAATCATTAACACATACTCTGAAATCGTACAACACTGACTTACCCTTGGAATCGTAATTACACCCACTCCTCAATTCTGGGAATTACTAAAATATCAACAGGCTCAAAAATTACAAAATTGCCCTCATAGTGTGAAATTACCAAAATGCCCTTGCCGGTCAACGATCATCGAAATTTGGTCAATGCTGGCTAGGAAGCTCCAATCTGAAAGTTCCAATCATGCTGAGTTCAATAGTACCGGCGGTGAGCTCCAACGCACGATAACGACGTCGGAATCTAGCTCAGCAGCCGTGAATTCCAACAATCGACCGGCGGCAAAACAATGACTCTCGGTGCCTATGGATGGTTGGAAATGGAAGAGGGAGTAGTGGGGAACAAGATCCAACCAGTGGTGTCACCCAAAACCGGCGAAAATCCCAGCGGAGTAAAGTGAAACAGTCGTGGGTTTCAAGCTTCGATCGTCGGCGTTTCGGTTGGTTTTTGGTGGTGAGGATGCCAGGGGAACGACGATCGGCTTCTAAGCTTCAGATTAGTACAAGGCTCGGCCGAAACGGTGGCCGGAAATGGGAGATATGGTTAGGTCAAGGTCCCGGGTTCTGAGTCGGGTTTTCGGGTCTGTAGTTGGGTCGGTTTGGCAGCTTCCCTTCACTCTCTCTCACACGTGCATGTTTTTACCCTATTTCTAGCTTATTCTTTTACTTATAAACTCTTTAACCGCCTCATTTTCATTTTGAAATTCACATATGTTACACTGGGCATAGCCGAACTTCTGAAATAATCGAGAACAATATCTAGTAAATGATCGTTGAGTGTTAAAATGTGTATATTTATAAAAGAGAAAATCATTATTTTACACTTAAAGTCTCACTAACTTCCCTCCTTTTATATATTTAAATCTCTTGTGATTTAATTATGTATTTAAGTCTCTTGTGATTTAATTATGTGTGGTGAATTATAATTAAGTATTTTAGGGGCATCATGACCATTTCACAATGAACGAGAGATCAGACAACAAAACAAACATCATTTTTAAGCGTAGGACAGTCGAAAACCTTAGGATGAGTATAAAAGGAGAAATAATACTATTTACATGTATGGTTTTATTCACATGCACGGTACTGTCTATATTACTATTCATGACACTATTCACATATATGGAATGATGACATGGCATTGATTGATGACGTGGCATTACATGAGGTTTCATAATTCTATTATACTAAAATTCTTATGTACTATTGATCGGTGACGTGGCAACATGTTAGTGGACTAAAAATCATGCGTATTGTACATGCATATACACGAAATTATTTATAACCAAACCATGTCACTATTCAAGCCACCTTATTGCTCATATGACGTCATTATGCAGACCGCATAGTCTAACCGCGTACTGTTGACATGTGGTATAATCCTGAGCATCCAAATTATTTTTAATCTAATGATTATGATTTACTCAGTGTATCTATAAAAAAGTGGCTGTCCTCATAATTTGACACCTCTAAATTCATTTTTCAGTTTCATTTTCTATAATTCCTTCTCCGTCTTATATTTTCTATGTATTTTAATAAATTCTCATTTTACCTATAGTTCAATTATGAGTAACTAATTTTCTTTCAAGCTTGGGTTGAAGGTAAAGTCTCAACATGTGCCATGGGCTTTATTTGATAAATTTACTTTCTCTTTTCCTCTGATTTTTGTGGATGTTTTGGTTTTTTGTTGACAGATAGTAATAATTTTATCTAGATACAGCATTGGTTTAACTGGCTCTCTAGTGAAAGGTTATTACTATTTGCCACGGTAAGCCCTTTATACTATATTGATTAGAGTGTGGTTCATGAGGAGTGGAAACCCCACTCATGATTTAATTGGCATTAATAAGGAATATTTAGCTCATGACGCATGTTGATGCAAATCCAGATAACCAAGTGCTTTATTTCAATAGATTTTACTTTAATTTATTCCCATCATTCTAATTTAAATTTTAGAATATTCCAAATCATTTTTACCATAAATCCAACCACCCTCATAGAAAATTGATTCCACACATAATTAAAATCCACCTCCTCGTGGAATCAACACTCGTCACTATTGATCTATTCTATAATAGATTCGTGCACTGATGAGTTCAATAAAATTTACACAACAATCACTGTAAATAATATCCCAACACGATAGGTAAAATCTACAATAAAACCCATCCAGACCAGGAGCACTATAAAGATCAATTGAAAAAATAAAAGTCATAAGGGCATCCTACCAATCCTCTTTTGCAGACATAAAACAACTAGCATAAAACATAAGAAAAAAACAAAGGGTCAGGAAAAAGAGAACAACTAACTCGACAATAAATCATTTGACCCATATCGTGTAAGAGCTCCACTGAAAAAGGCAATAGACTAAAACCTAAATCTTTCTTAAGTGAGAAAAGAAAGCATGATCCATCCCAAGTTGAACCCAAATAGTCTTAAACCAATAAGCAAAAATAAAAGGCTCCAACGCACAAATCAAAGACAGCCGATGCAACGAAATTAACTTTCGTAATCCACGGACCGCAGAGCCATACTTATCCCCCTAATATTCTATATGAGTGAATTAATCATTTGGGGTGGATGAGCAAGACTGCATCTACCTACGAATGCTACGGTACTTATGACTCATAACCAAAGAAAAATCCAAAGATGAAGTGGCAACCCTCTAGCCATCAAAGCTATCAGTCATTGCATCCGGGGTTAGAGGAGTATGCCCTCTTGCTTTAGCTACTTACTCGGGAACTAATGTCCTCTGGATCATTAAAAAATTGACACTCATCACCAGAAACCGAATTATCAGAAATAACATCCTCATCTGAGCAAAACAAACCCAAACGACCATCACCCTCCTCATAATCAAATCTAAGAATATCAGTGCAATATGATTTAAAAGCCATATGTAAATAGTCATCCGTAGGCCTCGAAAAGTTAGCTGGAGGACTCAAGCCAGCATTGATAGCACTAGAAGGCTGAATCTAATCACCCTACGAACACTGGCAGCACGAACTGAAGTGATAGGAGCTAAAGGATTTTCATTAGCAACTGCAGACCTCAATGGACGAGACTCTATAGAAAAAGGAAAAATAGATCCTGAACTCTGACCTTGATCCATAAAAGGCTGTCAATTAAGCACTTGAGGCCGATTATCAGTTATAACAACATATTACGGAGCATAGGGCACCTGAGACTGGGCAATAACTTATGAAAGGGGTGCGGTTCCCTTGGACTCACCAACGAGCTGACTAAGCTTATAAAGCCCAGGATTAGTGACATAATTTATATCCACAGAATGGCCCAGGTACTTACGTGAGGCACAATATGCAAGAATCCAGTCAAAAATGACATCTTGCCAAAAAACAGTATCTCGTTCGCCTACACAAATAGTTTAGAAGAAAGGTTACGAAACATGATACTCAACAAGTACTCTAGCAATCGAAGGCCTATTAATCGAGGCATAGCATGATCAACATACAACGACGTACCAATAGCAGCAACAATAGAAAACATAGCAATGGATAAAATGCACAGGTAAATAAGGCAAGGACACCCAAACAAGCATAATAGGGGATTCCGCCGAACAACGAAAATTAGTACTCCACTTGAGAATTCTCATTCCCTGACTGCTAACATACAATTCTCTTTCAAGTTTAAGGAAATAATTTTTTTTTCAATAACATCCCTCGAGGGACGACTAAAAGAAAACTTAGCAACCAAGCCCAGTTTAAAAGATTCAACTATGGCTTTTAGTTCCTTTGCTTAGAAGAGAACAGCAGGCTCACTACGATGTAATAGAGCTGGCATAACTAAAATAGTAAGTGAAACAGACCCTGTTACACCATCAAGAAAAGACTTAGGAGGACGAGGAGGGGCATAAGGATTACAGATAGAGGCAGGGATCAAAACCGAAGCATAAGATAGCTTAAAGATAGAGTTTAGGTTGCAGATTGTGGGGTTAAGAGGCGTTGGCCGATGTCTGTGAGAGCTACGAAGCATGACATCACTGGTGCTATTTGGTGTTGGACGATACGACTCATAAGATAAGATCATTGAGGCTGGCTCATCTGACCAGCCATAGTTTAAAAATAAGATTGCAACAAAAACGAGGCTACATGAGGTGTATTGAAGTTTGTTGTTGGCACTGACAGTGGCTGTAAAGGAGAGGCATGATGGTCAGACGAAGACTATTTGATGTTATGAAGGGTGGTTGGCAGTAAAAAACCACAATATGCAGCGGCCAAAAGCGTTTGAGTCGTAGTTGAATTGGGTTCATGAGCATGACAATATGGCTGCAAAGATGCAGTTTGCATATTAGGGAAACGAACTGATGACATAAGATAAAAGGGGAAAAGGTCATCAGTTGAGGTAGCACTATCCAAAAGGGCTAGAGTTGTGACTGCCGCTGTACGGGCCAATCGATCAAAGTTAGGGTTTTACAAGCTTTATTTAGCTTGGGATAACATTGGCTACTGTGGCAGTATTGAGGGCAAGGCTCCATCAATGTAAGGTAAGAGTAGCTGTAGTGATCAATTGGGGACGTCATAGGCGGCCAAAAACGCGGCAGTGGTAGTCGAAGAAAAATAGACAGTTTGATGCGATCTAGAGCTACGAGTTTCATTAAACTATGACTATGACAGGAATCTTTCATCCAAAAGGGAGTGCCGGTGTGGTGGGGGATCTCCGGCGATTGATGAACTGCCACCGATGACCAAGGAGGAAGCGGCAATAGTAGGCCTGTGTTGTGGCAAAAGCCAAGAGTGAGAGTTGATATGTGATAGAGAAAGCAGCTAGTTTAGGGCTGCTTGTGACTGGAGGAGGTCATCAACAGTGAGGGGTGCTCCGGTGGTGGCTGGGCACTACCACCGGCGGGAAATGATGACATACCGGCAGCCAAAAATGTAAAAGTTTGCCGACCAGTTTTGATTTTGTTTTAATTTGCTGCTAGTTTTTTATTATTGCAGGGATAATTCATCACATGAGATTTTTAGATTTCTTTCTAATGATGCTAATAGAGTTCTTAGTTATCTTTTGATTCAAATTTTGGACAAATAAAGGATATATCAATTGATTGCTCATAGTCCATTTGATAAAATACTTTTGATTCGAATAATAAAAATCTGATTTGATCAGTGACATTATTTAGGAAATCAATGAAGAGCTGGAATTATTAACGAAAATGATTTTTAAGATCGGTCATAATTAATTAATTAAAGATAAAATAAAATAAATTTGTTAGTATACAAGGATTAAATAAGAAAATATTATAATATAGACAACATAGCATACTATATAAGGATTAAATATGAAAATATTATAATATATACAGCATGGCATACTATATAAGGATTAAATAAGGAAATATGCGTAGTATAGGCAGCATAGCCAACCATATAAGGATTAAATAATAAACAATCACATGATAGTAGTAATCATAAGACAAAGAAATAATTAAATATGAATTCAAGTATAAAAAAGAACTTTATCCTCACATTGCAGTTGAAATATTACTTATCTTTTAACCTTTACCTCTCTAGACCCTCTTAACTTAAGGATTTCTCTACTCTTGACATTATGACTTAAAATAGAAAAGGAAAGAATTTCTAAGGTGATATAGAGAATGAAAGGGCTTGGCCTATTTAAAGGATTTCCTAAGCTAATGGATGAGTTGGATTTTACTACCGTAAATTTTAATTAATGGTTGAGATTTATCCTTCCATAAATATATTTGTAAATTCTAGAATTTACAAATATGTCTATAAATATCTTTCATCGTTTCATTACTTATGTTGTCCCTTATGTCATTATTAATTTGGATTTTACTCTTATTATTATTATTATTATTATTATTATTATTATTATTTAATACTTAAGGGGATTTATTAGCCTAAAAATCAACTCCATCATATCCAAGTGAGAAAGTTGTACCTTACAATTTCCTCCCCCCTTAAGAAAATTTTGTAAATAGCTTAGGATACCTGTTCTTCATCTTTTCCTTAGAGTAAATTCTGCACATGGATTGCGATTTGGCTTTTATGGACATTCCTTCTGATGATTTTTTGGGTGTTTACTTTTATTTCAATCCTGGACCATTGGTGTTCCCTTTCTCTTGTTATTATGTGAGCATTGTTTTCCGTGGTCAACTTGAAAATTCCCCTAGTGCACACTTCCTTTAAGCTTTTGATTTTATTGATTGAAGTTTTTAAAACCCAATTCAACCCCTCTTGGGTTGCATAGCTAGTATTTCAATTGTGCATTGCTCGAGCATGTTCATCTCTTCTAAAATTTCCTTTTCGAGAGTCGTGCCACAATGTCTGCAGATCAATCAATTGCAAATTATTCTCTTGAAGTTCATCTTGTCTTTATGCTTTTGTTAACCTTAGCACTCGACATCTCAATGAGCTTTTAATCTAACTTTTTGTGTCAGATAAATCAAACATAAGCATTTTAATTAACTTAATTGCAAATTCTTACTAGAAAGCCGAGCCGCTCTTCTTCCCTCGACTTGTACATATGGACAGTCTATAAAATCACTTTAAACCTTGGGCTCTAATACCTGGCAACCCTAAGTCTTTAAAAGTTTTTGAAAAATAAAATAAAAGATAATGTTATTGTTTTCATAACTTCAACTTTAATTATTCAATAAAGTAATCATTTGAGATTATCTATTAAAAATCTCTCTAGTAGAACCGTTTGAGTTATAACATCATCTAATCTTAGTTAATGCATTATTAAAAATTTCATTGAGTCATTTGGATTGGAATGAGATCTAATCATGCATCTACTAAATCGTAATCTTATCACATTAGATTGAAGATAAAAAATAATGTTTATGATTAACACTTAAAAGTGTACATGTAATAAGGATAAATTATTAATTTTTTTATTTAAAATGTTGATTAATGCGCTCATAACTTATAAATTATATGAATGCTCCCCTAATAAATTTTTATGTTAAATTAATTCACAGTATATTAATTTTTATCTTGTAAATATTTTTAGGAATAAAGATAGAATTGGAATTGAAAGTGGAGAAAAAAAACTGCTAGAGCAATTTAGAATGCATCATTAAGGAGATGCAATTAATAAATATTTAAAAAACTAAAAATAAAAAATAATTGAAAAGTGTGTCGAGCTACTTATCAAGATGAGCAAGTGGCTGCCACACCCACATGCTTATCCCTTTAATTATTAAAAGTGATAATATAATAATATATTAAATAAGAATAAAAGCAATGAAGGTGGAGGCATTTGTTGCCTACAAAAACAGGAGAAAGGGAGTTGGAGAGTGGAGGAGAGAAGGAGGGAGTGACGCTAAGGGATTTCTTTCTTTTTTTTTATTTTCTTGTTTTATTCTGTATTAATTTTTTTTTTTGTAATATGCTCCAAAAGTTTATTAAATAAAAAAGAGTGTTTTGTTTTCTTTCAATATGAGTGGCTAATTTTACTAAGGTGAGGTGAAAGTTGAAAATCAAATTTTTAAATTATTAAATTAATTACTTTCTCAAGTGAGTTTTAAGTTTATTTTTTTCTTTTCTGGTTATTTTTATATCATATTAATTTATGCTATTTTGACATAATGTCGACATATTGATATAGTTGTGGCACATTTGATACTTGATTCCATATTTATCCACACACATATTTAGTTAAAAAAATAAATGATATAATAATTAACTAGTAAAGGTGAGAGAAAATATAAAAATGAGAGAGTATTTAAACTATATTTTGAATACTGAGAGTAGATCTTGTAACCTCAACATAATTTTAAATTAATTTCGAATAATTTCTTTTTCCGCAAATAATTTTCTTTATCACTATTAGATTTAAATTCCCTGTGTTTCAACTGGACTCAGCGTGTTATATTATAACTAGAAACTCTTACATTTGAGAGTAATAACACTTTAAGCTGTGTCAGTTTATATGCCACAGTTGCTGGACAGTTGGAATATCTTTCACACTTTCAACTTGACTAATCTGAACATCCGCATGACAGGAGTTGTATCAGCCTAACTTCGGACGAGTTCTTGAGCAACAACTTGTAAGCCTCTCCATTAACATGTGGATTATTATAATTTAATTTTTGTTGTTGTTATTGTTATCTAAAGGATTTTATAAAACATGAATATTGAATGTGAATAAATTTTAAGCCAAATAGAGACATGGGTGTAGAATCCATGCAAAAAGGGATGTCTTGTTATTTTTGATATTTTATATTTTTAATTAGAATCAATTATGGTAGTATTTTAGTCTTTTAGTTTTATTATAATGGTGATTTAGTGTCGCACTATCAATTAACATAGGGAAGTGGGTTTACCTATTCTAAACAGGGATGTCTTGTTATTGTTTTTATAACTTCAACTTTAATTATTCAATAAAATTCTTTTTCCGGAATAATTTGGGATTATCTATTAAAAATCTCTCCAGTAGATTCATTCGATTATAACGTCATCTAAATTGAGATAATGCATTATTAAAAACTTCATTAAGTCATTTGCATTAGAACGAAATCTAATCATATGTCTACTAAAGCGTAATCCAATCACATTAGATTGGAAGACAAAAGATAACGTTTATATGCGAGCATCTCCATTAACATGTGCATTATTATAATTTAATTTTCGTTGTCGTTATTGTTATCTACAGGATTTATTAAAACATGAATATTGAATGTGAATAAATTTTATGCCAAATAGAGAAGTGGGTGTCCATACAAAAAATAAACATGTAAGTAGAACCCAAATCTAGTAGTCACAAGATAATATAACATCCTTTCTTTTCTTTAGTTTCGTCATTATCTTATTAAAATGTAATTATAAAATTCTCTGTTCAAATGCATTAAGCTAGCCAACAATTGAATATTCTATTGATTCGTATTTTTCCTCGTTACAATTGTCTGGTCATGCTTGGGGCCTTTGCTAGACATGTGGAGCTTGCATTACTATTGAGATTTGCCTATCCGAAGCTTTTATTATTATTTAATTTGCATGTTAATAACTTCGCTCAGATGTTTGATTTTTAGGAAAATAATAAATTGGATTCTACTGGTTTTGGACAACTAAAGAATATATCAATCAATCGCCCACATTCCGTTTGATATATTACTTTAACAAATGTCATATTTTTAATTTCTTTCAAATAAAAAAAATCCCAATTACTTATTGATACTGTTTGGGAGGTTAATGAAGAGCCGGAATTATTAACATAAATGAATTTTCTGATCGGTCACAATGACTTAATTATAGATAAATTTATTAGTATTTTTTCTCTTTATGAATCAATCGATTGCCCACTGTCCGTTTGATATGATACTTTAGACTCAAATGGTAAAATCCCAATTCCTCCTTGATGTTATTTAGAAAATCAATAAAGAATGGAATTATGAACATAAATGATTTTTATGATCGTTATAATGAATTAATTAAAGCTAACGAGCAAATAAATTTGTTAGTATTTTTTATTTTTATGATAGCAGAACTCAACAATCTATCGTAAATGAAGAGCGATATGATTTTGATCTTCTAAAATAAATTACAAAACTAACCATGATGATAACAGTCAAAGGAAAGCTCGTTTAAACCTAAGGGAAGTCAGTGTGATTTTGGACATAAAATTGATCCAAGAGTACGACAGACATGGTCGAGGGGAGTACAGGAAAATTCCTCGATGATAAAGGAAAAAAAGGGGCGCATTGATGAAAATATTTTTGTCTTCTTAAGAAATATGGGGAGCAAGTAAGATTTAAATAGTTTAAAAACACTGAAGATTGTTATTTTATGAGAGAGAGAATTTGAAATTAACCCATAGAATTTATCTCTTACAGATAAAATCTTATGTGCTGAGGTTCACGTATGCTTCAAAACAAAAGTTCAAATGAAGGAGATTTGTAACGAAAAAACTTGTCCAACCATCATAATTTAGTTTTTATAACGTATAAATAAACGTACAAAGAGTATTAATCATTTCGAATCAATGATATTTGTAACAAGCTCCAGGACTAAAATGAGTCTCAGCCAAACATGGCCCATCTTGTAAGATACTCCAATTACACTCGGTGCACCCATCCCTAAGCCCATTATATATGTCAAACCGATGAATCTGTCCACTCCATTTAAAACTACAATAGTATAGAGATCTTTGAAAAACTTGTGGATGGAAATGAATGAAAAAACTCTCGTTCTGATGAAGCAAACGTTCACCAAGATCATCATCCTTGGACTTGCAATGAACTGTAACATCCAAGCCATTTCCCAACTTATTGAAGATGTTTATATGGACTTTAAGGCTCATAAGAGAGGGTTTTCTCGCCGATGTGTACGAAACAAGAAGAAGAGCCAGTAACAACGTAACTTTGTTGAAAGTACTCATTTTGCTCGTTCGTACCATTTTCTAATGTAAACGAAAACTATAACCCTCAATATGAATGGGGCCGAGTGTACCGATATATTGCAACTTTCACTTTAAATAGAGTCCAAGGGGTGCCGTATATGTCATATGACGAAAGGTGATGCATGAAAGGTGGATCATTATTTTTAATATTCTTGATCTGTATTGTATATCCTTCTATAGATTGTGGTCGTCTTTTTTGTAAATTCTTTTCAATGGACAGATAATCAGATGTGACTATTATAGTACGTAATAAGAAATCAACCTCTCCTTGGAAACATGGTAATTCGGCGGCCGATTATTTCGCTAAAATATGTGTTGCATGTTTATTCAATATTAATTTGGTAGGAGTCTTCGCCTGCCCAAATTCGTAAATGTTTCATGCGCATTAATGTTTGGGATTGAGCACGGTTTTATTTAGACACTTTGTGGCTTAACATGTGTATTGTTATTACTATTATTATTATTGAGAGGATTTATTAAAACGTGAATATTGAGTGTGAATAAATGTTAAGCCAAGTAGAGACATTGGTGCAGAGTGAATACAAAAAAAAAACGAGTAAGTAAAACCCAAATCTAGTAGTCACAAGTAAATCTAACAGCCTCTCTTTTCTTTAGTTTCATCATTGTCTATGTAAAATGTAGTGATAAAATTCACTCTTCAAATGCACTGATCGCTGAAAAATTGAGCAATCCATGTATTTACAATTTTCTCCATTACTATTGTTTGATCATGCTTTGAGCCTTTGATAGTTCTGTGGAGGTTGGTGGTAGATTACTATCGAGATTTGGAGTTTTTTTTTCTTTTTTAAAAATTGCGTGTTGATAATTCCGCTGAAATGTTTGTTTTTTTTAAAGAAAAAAAATGGCTTCTATTGATTGAAAAAAATTAGACAACTAAATTACATACCACTCGATTGGTCATCGCATGATCAACACGCAATGAGGTGACAATAAAAGCAGAAATAGAATACAAAAATGACTTACAGTGGAGGAAACGAAGAGGCAAATCAGGCAAGGATACACAAAAACATGCATAGTAGGGGATTCCGCCGAACAATGAAAATATGTACTCCACTTAAAAATTCTCGTTCCCTGATTGCTAAAATACCAAGTCTGCCTCAGCCAAATACGCGAGTAGTCTTCCTCCGAGGAGAGTTTGATAAACACATGTCTATTATCAAGCAAAGAAATAAAAGCTTTTTTAAGAACATCCCCAGAGGGACGACCAAAAGAAAACATACCAAACAGGCCCGGTTTAAACGATCTGACCATGGCTTTTACGTCCACTGCTGAGAAGAGGACAGCAGGCTCACCACGATGTAATAGAGCCGATATAACTGTAACTACAAGCAAAGAATTGTAGGTTCATCACACTTTGGTGGACCAAAATGCCTAAAGTTTAAAATAATTTACTTGATACGTAATTATTGTAAAAGTTTAGACTGATGAAATTAACCATAAAATATATAAAGGAAGTAAGTGAAGAATCGCCAGAGCAGTAGGCATTTCGCGAATTGAGGAGGCGCTGCGAGAGAGAGATTTCTTTGGGGTTTTAATCTTTGATTCAACGATCGGAAGGTGATTTAGCTCTGATTCGGCCCAAATTTGGAAGGTAAGTTCTTGACATCGCCCTCTACATTTCTACTGGTGTTGACATGTATTTTATATCGGACTACAGTCCTGTGATTTTTCCCGATTTGGGTTTTCCAAGTAAAAATCAATGTCTCTTGTGGTTGGTTTTTCTTTTTGATTTATTGATTTCTTTTTCGGCATATTTATTTGTGGTGCACATCTTATTTTAATGACACAAAGTGGGAAAGAGTTTTGTTTCTGCTTAATTTCAGCTGCTTATGGTAGTCCCTTCTCTACAAGAATTATGAGGCCGAAGAGGGGTGTAGAAACATTGTACATATTAGCATTTAGATTTTATTTATTACTTTATTACCTATTAAGGAGATTTAGTTGTTGACTAATTCTAATTTTAGTTAGTCTCTTAATTTAGTGGGATTCCTGATTTGAAGGAATTTACTTCTGATTTAGTGAGCCAGAATACCGGCCACCTTAATATATATGTACTCATGTAGTTCATTGGAATATGACCTAATGAGAATAACTCTTTTTCTCTAAAAGTAACATGGTATCAAAGCCTCATACGATCCTCCTTTGAAAACCTAATCTTGTGAATTTCATTCCCCATTATCATTCCAATCAATATCCTACAGATCTTCTATCCTTCAAGCCTTCATTTGCAATATTTTTTTTCCTTCAATTCCTCTGAACCAAAACATGACAAAAATGAAGCAGCGTAGCAAACCTCCTCCTCTGAGATCACATCTAAATTAGATTCAACCCCGATGACAGCCACTCATGATAATTCCGAATCTGAATCCATTCTCATTACCAGCCATAAATTAAATGGACAGAACTACCTCCAATGGTCCCAATCTGTGTTAATGTTTATTTCCAGGAAAGGTAAAGATGAATATCTCACCGGTGAAATTAAAAATCCTGAGAAAGGAGATCTAAAATACAGGCTGTGGAAAAGTGACAACAACATGATTATGTCATGGCTGATAAATTCCATGAACAATGATATAGGTGAAAACTTTCTTCTTTATGACACCGCGAAGGAAATATGGGACGCAGCAAAGGAGACATATTCAAGTTCTGAGAACACAGCAGAACTATTCCAAATTGAGACTATCTTGCACGATTTTCGTCAAGAGAATCTCTCTGTCACACAGTATTTCAACACTCTAACAAGGCATTGGCAGCAACTTGATATGTTTGATACTCATACATGGAAGTGTGCAGATGATGCAGTCACTTACAAAAAAATCGTGGAGTAAAAAAGGATCTTCAAATTCCTGTTAGGATTAAACAAGGAGTTGGATGAAGTAAGGGGACGAATCATGGGGACGAAACCACTGCCTAGTATTAGAAACGTGTTCTCTGAGGTTAAGCGTGAAGAAAGCAGGCGCATGGTGATGATGGGATCTCAAGAAGTTACAACTAATCTGTCACTACTTGACAGTTCTGCGCTTGCTGTCCGAGGAACCAACACTAGCTCCAATGACAACCATCAACAACGAGGAAGGCCCTAGTGCAACCACTGCCGCAAGTCTGGACACTAGAAGGAAAGTTGCTGGAAACTTCACGGGAAACCAGCTGATTGGAAGCCAAACAAGCCTAACCGTGATAAAGAAAGCCGGGCTAATGCAGCTTCATCAACGGAGGAGAAAACTTCGAGTGAAACAAGTGGATTCAGCAAAGAACAAATGGAAATTATGCAGAAAATGATCTGCCATAGTCTTTCGCAATCTACTAGCCAACTTCAAGCAACCAGAATGAAGGCACAACGAAGTAGTTTTCCTATTACTCTGAATACTAGCAGTGACCAAGACGAATCATGGATTGTGGACTCTGGCGCATCCGACCATATGATAGGGGATGCAACACTCTTGCACAATTACTGTCCTCAAACGGGTAATTCTTCTATTTGTATAGCAGATGGTTCTCTCTCCATGGTCTTGGGAATAGGATCTGCTCATCTAACAGAAGATATAATTCTCACCCTTGTCCTTCACGTTCAAAATCTGGACTGTAATTTACTTTCAGTTAGAAATTTTAGCCAAGATCTTAATTGTGTTGCTAAATTTTTCCCACGCTTGTGTGAATTTCAGGGAATAGAATCGGGGAAGACGATTGGAAGTGCTAAATTGGTGTCAGGTCTCTACTGATTTAGAGCCAATAATCATCCAAGTAGACAAACTGGTTACTCAAGTTGCAACATGTCCACTAGTGTATTAAAGAGTCTATCGTCACTTTATTCTTCTATTTTCAATTCTAGTATCAATAATGTGGATGAAATCATGTTGTGGCACTTTCGCCTCTGCCATCCCAACTTTGGGTATCTAAGAAAAATATTTCCTAAACTATTCATCAATAAAAACCCAAATTCATTTCATTGTGAAATATGTCAACTTGCTAAACATACACATGCAAATTTTCCTTCAATTCCTCACTGACCTACCCGTCCATTCACATGATTCATAGTGATGTATGGGGTGCATCAAGAATTAAAAGCCTCACAGGGGCTCACTGGCTTGCGTCTTTTGTGGATGATCACACTCGTCTGACTTGGATATTTCTCATGAAAGAAAAATCTAAAGTTAACCATATCTTCTAGAAATTTCATATAATGGTCCAAAATCAGTTCAATGCTTAAATCCCAGTCTTTAAAATCGACAATGCTAGACAGTGGACTTCAAGTCCCATCTTGAGTCGTATCTTTCACATCATGGCATAATACATACCAGCTCATGTGTAGATACCCCTCAGCAGAACAGAGTGGCTGAAAGAAAAAATCGCCACCTTCTTGAGGTAGCTCGAGCACTCTTATTTACATCAAATATAGCAAAGTATTTCTAGGGTGAGGCAGTCCTTACTGCGGCTTACCTAATTAATCAGATGCCTTCTAAGGTTCATAAATTTCAAAGTCCTCACCAAGTTCTCCTCATAACCTATCCTCACACCAAATTTATCTCCTCAAACGTTCCTATAAGAGTTTTTGGGTGCTCAGCCTTTCATAATCATTCCCTAGATAAATCCAAATTAGATCCTAAATCCATCAAATGTGTCTTCCTAGGTTATTCATCAAACCAAAAGGGTTACAGATGCTACTCTTCCATTACCAAAAGGGTCTACAATTCAATGGATGTCACTTTCTTTGAACATGAATCTTATTACCCAAAATCTGACATTCAGAGGGAGAATGTAAGGGAATCTCAATTTTGGGATGAACTTCTCATCAAAGAATCTTTTGAAATTCAGTAGAAATTCAGTAGAAATCTGACATGGCCCATCTTGTAAGATACTCCAATTACACTCGGTGCACCCATCCCTAAGCCCATTATATATGTCAAACCGATGAATCTGTCCACTCCATTTAAAACTACAATAGTATAGAGATCTTTGAAAAACTTGTGGATGGAAATGAATGAAAAAACTCTCGTTCTGATGAAGCAAACGTTCACCAAGATCATCATCCTTGGACTTGCAATGAACTGTAACATCCAAGCCATTTCCCAACTTATTGAAGATGTTTATATGGACTTTAAGGCTCATAAGAGAGGGTTTTCTCGCCGATGTGTACGAAACAAGAAGAAGAGCCAGTAACAACGTAACTTTGTTGAAAGTACTCATTTTGCTCGTTCGTACCATTTTCTAATGTAAACGAAAACTATAACCCTCAATATGAATGGGGCCGAGTGTACCGATATATTGCAACTTTCACTTTAAATAGAGTCCAAGGGGTGCCGTATATGTCATATGACGAAAGGTGATGCATGAAAGGCGGATCATTATTTTTAATATTCTTGATATGTATTGCATATCCTTCTATAGATTGTGGTCGTCTTTTTTCTGTCCTTTTTGTAAATTCTTTTCTATGGACAGATAATCAGATGTGACTATTATAGTACGTAATAAGAAATCAAACTGTCCTCGGAAACATGGTAATTCGGTGGCCGATTATTTCGCTAAAATAGCTGTTGCATATATATTCTATATTAATTTGGTAGGGGTCTTCGCCTGCCCAAATTTGCAAATGTTTCATGCGCATTAATGTTTGGGATTGAGCACGGTTTTATTTACAATTTGTGGCTTAACATGTCTATTGTTATTACTATTATTATTATTGAGAGGATTCATTAAAACATGAATATTGAGTGTGAATAAATCTTAAGCCAAGTAGAGACATGGGTGCAGAATCAATACAAAAAATAAACAAGTAAAACCCAAATCTAGTAGTCACAAGTAAATCTAACAGCCTCTCTTTTCTTTAGTTTCATCATTGTCTATGTAAAATGTAGTGATAAAATTCACTCTTCAAATGCACTGATCGCTGAAAAATTGAGTAATCCATGTATTTATAATTTCCTCCATTACTATTGTTTGATCATGCTTTGAGCCTTTGATAGTTCTGTGGAGGTTGGTGGTAGATTACTGTCGAGATTTAGAGTTTTTTTCTTTTTTAAAAATTGCATGTTGATAATTCTGCTGAAATTTTTTTTTTAAAGAAAAAAATGGCTTCTATTGATTGAAAAAAATTAGACAACTAAATTACATACCACTCGATTGGTCATCGCATGACCAACACGCAATGAGGTGCCAATTGAAGCAGAAATAGAAAACAAAGATGACTTACAGTGGAGGAAACGCAGAGGCAAATCAGGCAAGCATACACAAAACATGCATAATAGGGGATTCCCGCGAACAATGAAAAGATGTACTCCACTTAACAATTCTCGTTCCGTGATTGCTAAAATAGCAAGTCTGCCTCACCCAAATACGCGAGTAGTCTTCCTCCGAGGAGAGTTTGATTAACACATGTCTATTATCAAGCAAAGAAATAAAAACATTTTCAAGAACATGCCTAGGAGGACGACCAAAAGAAATCATACCAAACAAGCCCATTTTTAACGATTCGACCATGGCTTTTACTTCCACGGCTGAGAAGAGGACATCAGGCTTACCACTATGTAGAATTGTAGGGTCCATCTCACTTCGATGGACCAAAATGCCTAAAGTTTAGAATAATTTACTTGATACATAATTATTGTAAAATTTTAGACTTAAATGAAATTAACCAAAAAATATATAAAGGATGGAAGTGAAGAATCGCGAGAGCTGTAGGCATTTTGCGAATTGAGGAGGTCCTTTGTGTTCAATATTTGATTCAACGATCGAAAGGTGATTTTAGCTTCAATTCATCCCAAATTTGGAGGCTAAGTTCTTGACATCATCTTCTATATTTTTATTAGTGTTGATCTGTATTTTATTCTGTCAGTAGTTGTTATTTGAGATACCCACTTATTAAAAAAATAAATTTTAGATTTATTATTTTAAGCCAAGACTGTTGAGAATCTTGATGCCGTTAGCCTTTAGTGTTATTTGGAGAAGAATTTGTATTGTAAAGTGGTGCATATCCTATTTTTATCACATAAAGTGGGAAAGAGTTTTGTTTCCGCTTAATTTCAGCTGCTTTTCCCAATAAAGTAGTATCAGAGATAGGTTGTGTGTTTTTATTACTTGTGTGATTGAGATGGAAGAGTCTTCAGCGCTCATGATTAAATTGAATTTGTGTAAGTATGGTATTTGGAAGTCTGGAATGGAAGATCTGCTCTACATGAAAGGCTTACATGAACTTATTAAAAGTGACGAAGCTAAACATGTTGATATAGATGATAAGAAATGGGCTCAATTAAACCAGAAGGCTGTGGGTACTATTAGGTCATGGATTGATCATAGTGTGTACCATTATATCGCAAATGAATCCAAAGCTGACATTCTTTGGAGAAAATTAAAAACAATTTATGAGCAGCTGACAGTACAAAATAAAGCCAATCTGATGAAAAGGCTTGTCAATTTGAAATATATAAAATGCCACAGTATAACTGAACATACTAGTGAGTTTTAGAGTTTGGTTGATCAGTTGACCACTATGAAGATCAGATGATGAGTTACAAGCATTATTGTTGCTTAGTTCTTCACCTGATAGTCGGGAGATATTAGTGGCGTTAGTGAATAATTCAGCACCGAATGGTAAATTAACCTTGGATATGGTTACAGACATATTACAGAATGAAGAATCTCAAAGAAAGAGTGTTGAAGTAGTTCCTTTAGAGTCAGCTGCACTTGTTTCAAAAAACCAAGAAAGACGAGGTAAAAGTCAAAGTAGGAAATTTTCATTAGCAAAATAATAATAACCCTAGGGAAAGATCTAAGTCCCAGAGGAGAAACATGAAGTGCTTTCACTATCAGAAAATGGGTCACATTAAAAGGGAGTGTTGATTGTGAAAAAGAGAATAAGCAAAAGAAAAGGGTGATCGTTAGAAAAACGACAAAAAAAAATATTGCAGGTGTAGTTGATAGTGATATAGGTATTGTTTATAATGATAACTCTACAAATCTCACTTGTCATACCAGTGATTGGATAATGAAATACAAGTGTACAACCCAAGAGGGGGGGTGAATTGGAATTTTAAAACTTATCCTAGCAAATCCACACAACAATATAATCTAATGCCTTAATAAATTCGAAAACAATAAATTCAATGCAAGCACAATAATAAAAGAGTAAGGAAAGAGAAAAACGAACTCAAGGATTTTTACGTGGTTCGGCTATCCCCGCCTACGTCCACGCCTCCAAGCTCACCCGCTTGAGGATTTCACTATCCAAGCCTTTCCAAGGCTTCAACGGATTACAATTGACTTCAAGGTGTCAATGAACCTTTACAACAAGAGATTATATCCCCAATCTCTTAACCCAAGTGTTTCCCTCACTTGTACACTCACAATTTGATGAGAAATAATAAATACAACAATAAATCTCTCTCTAAGAGTAGATATACAAATTGAAGAACAAAGATGAGCTAATAAATGATGAGTTACGAAAATGAAGCTCAAAATATGTTGTGTGCTCTTGTTTATGCTTGCTTGAGTTACCAAAAATGAAATGGTTTTGAGTTTATATAGTTTGAACTCAAAAACTAGCCGTTATGTTCATTTCTGGCCGGAACCGGTTTACCGGATATGGAATCCGGTTAGCCGCTTGATGTTACCGTTACAGCACAAATTTGAATTTCTGAACATCCGGTCTGCCGTTTGTTGAATCCGGTTAGCCGCTTGCGTTTTGGTTGCATTTTGCCCGCTTCCGGTTTGCCGGATTTCACAACCGGTTCGCCGCTTGCATTTTGGTTGCATTCTGCCCGCTTCCGGTTTGCCGGATTTCACAACCGGTTCGCCGCTTGCATTTTGGTTGCATTCTGTCTCGAAAACCCAGAAAACTGGTTTACCGGATTTTACAACCGGTTCGCCGCTTGCGTTTTGCACACATTCTGCCCGAAACCGGTTCGCCGGATTTGATAACCGGTTAGCCGGTTGCTACAGTGACGGCTACAGTAACTGCTACAGTGAAATAGTTTTCAATTTTACAGTTTGACTCCAAAACTTTATAAAACTGTATTACGGCCCAAAACGTTAGAAAACTTTGCAAATAGGTCCAAATTCAGAATTTCCAAATATTATTTTGCAGATCCAAAAACGTTCTGAAATTATGCGTTGGCCCCAAAGAGTTTATTGTTTCGCACAAAGGTCCTTTTCAACATAATACCCATATTTTCAAAGTTCTCAAAACCTTTCACTTTAGTCCAAAATATTCATAAATTATAATATGACCCAAAACATTTAAATAACTTCAAATAGGTCCAGTTCTGAAATTTTATAATAATACTTATTAAAATCAAAGATTTCAAAACTTGTCATTTAAATCCAAATTCGAAATTCAAAATCAAAGGCTTTAAAAACACATTCATTCAAAATCAAAGGCTTTAAAAACATATTCATTTTAGTCCAATAACACTTTGATTTTATACCCTCATTTTCTTATTATAAAAACACAATTTATAAATTTTTGTTTAATCAATACATATGATTTGTTATCATCAAAATCAATATCTATAGCTAAAAAAGCTAACAGATAATTGATTCGGGTGCTTCATTTCATGTTACTGCACAATTACTTCACATCCTATGTTAATGGTGATTATGGCCATATTTAGATAAGAAATGAAGGGGCATCCAAGATTGTGGGCATGAGAGATATTTGCTTGGAAACCAATGTTGGCTGTAAGCTACTTCTTAAGATGTCAGACATGTACCAGATATTCGCCTTAATTTGATCTCCACAGGAAAACTTGATGATGATGGTTATACTAACCAATTTAGTAAAGGAAAACGGAAGCTCACCAAAGGATTTCTAGTGTTGGCTGAAGAAAAGAAAATAAACACTCTTTACGTAATAGAAGCCAAGATCAACAAAAAAGATATGAATGTGGCTATAAAAGATTCTGACATTGAGACATGACATAAAAAACTTGGTCACACTAGTGAGAAAGAGTTAGAAACTCTTACTAAAAAAGGATTTCTACCAAGCTTTGCAGGTACGTTCCTCAAGACTTGTGTTCATTGTTTACCTGGAAAGGCACATAGAGTGGCTTTTAAAAGCTTTTTCCCCTCTAGAAAGTTGCAAATCCTTGATTTGATTCACACTGATATTTGTATGATGCAAAGTAGATCAATAGGAGGTGCACTTTACGTTGTGACTTTTATTGATAACTATTCTAGAAATCTAAAGACCAGGTGCTTGATATGATTAAGGTTTTCCATACTTATATTGAGAGAGGGATATGAAGAAAATTGAAATGTGTCACGGCAGATAATGGTGATGAGTGTAGATGACTATTTGAGCAGTATTGCAGATCCTATGGAATCAGACTTGAGAAAATTATGCCAAAAACCCCATAGCAGAATGGTGTTATAGAAATGATGAATAGAACAATTGAAGAAAAGATCAAGTGTATACTTTCTAATGCCAAGCTTCTTAAATCGTTCTGAGAAGAGGTTATGTGTACTGCAATTGATTTGATTAACCTTTCTCCTTCAGCTCTATTAGATGGCGATGTACTTGAAAGAGTTTAGACTGGGAAAGATGTTTTTTTTTAATAAAAGATTGAAGCTTGATGATAAAGCCAAGGAATATATTTTCTTAGGCTATGGGCATGAAGAATTTTGGTATAGCTTATGAGATCCAGTGGCAAGAAAACTAATCAGAAGTAAAGATGTTGTATTTTTTGAAGATCAAATTATTGTTAATGAAGAGAAGAGTGATGAGTCTCAGTCATCTCCAGAGATTCATATTATTCCAACTTCAGTTTCTTCACTTATTGTTCATGTGATCATGGGAGAGCTGGAGAGGATAATGATGATGGTCCAGCGGAATCAGTTGAGCAAGCACCTCCAGAACCACCAACACCACTAGTTGAGCAAGAATTGAGAAGATTCACTAGAGAACGACAACCTTCCACTAGATGTCCTCCACATGAGTATGTGATGCTTAAAGATAGAGGAGAGCCATAATGTTTTGAAAAAGTTATGTCTCATCAACATAAAAATGAGTGGGTTAAAGTCATGTAAGAAAAGATGAAATCCTTGAATGAGAACCACATTTATGACTTAGTGAAGCTGTCTAAGGGAAAGCAGGCACTGAAGAACAAATGGGTTTATAAGTTGAAGACTGAAAATAACTCACAATAGTGATACAAGGCTAGATTGTTGTGAAGGGTTTCGGTCATAAAAAAGGTATTGATTTTGAAAAAATATTTTCTCCTGTGGTGAAGATGTCTTCTATCCAAGTAGTTCTGGGATTAGCAGCTAGCTTATGTTTGAAGATTGAATAGTTAGATGTAAAGACAACTTTCTTACACAATGACTTAGAAGAGGAAATACATAGAGCAACCTGAAGGATTCAGTGTTAAAGGTAAGGAAGAACTTGTGTGCAAATTGAAGAAAAGTTTATATGGATTGAAACAGGCACCAAGACAGTGGTATAAGAAGTTTGATTCTTTTATGGAGAATCATGGTTTTAGCAAGACCATGTCTGATCATTGTGTTTTTGTGAAGAAGTTTGGTGATAATGATTTTATTATTCTTTTGCTTTATGTGGATGACATGTTGATTATAAGAAATGATGCTAGTAAGATTGACAATCTGAAGAGAGAGCTTAGCAAGTCTTTTACAAAGAAAGACTTGGGATCAGCAAAACAGATTTTTGGCATGAAGATTTCCCGTGACAGAAAAACAAGGAAGTTATGGTTATCTCAGGAAGCAAATGTTGAAAAGATTCTTAAAAGATTTAACATGGACAAAGCAAAATCTGTTTATTCTCTACTTGTAGGTTATTTCAAGCTTAGTTCCAAGGATTGTCTTACAAGTGAAAAAGAGAAGCAAGAGATGAAAGGAGTTCCTTATGCTTTAGCAGTTAGTAGTTTGGTGTACGCCATGGTTTGTACAAGACCATATTGCACATGTGGTTGGTGTAGTCAACCAGCTTCTCTCTAACCTGTGTAAAGAATACTGGAAAACAGTAAAGTGGATTCTTACATATCTCAAAGGCACTTCCAAGGCATGTTTATGTTTTGGTGGTGACAAACCTGTGCTACAAGTGTACACGAATGCAGATATGGCAGGAAATGTTGATTCTAGAAAGTCCTTGTCAGAATATTTTTTCACCTTTGCAGGGGAAGCAGTCTCATGGCAGTCTAGACTTCAGCAGTGTGTTACTTTGTCTACCAGATAAGGAGAGTATATTGTAATCACCTAAAGTTGCAAAAAAACCTTGTGGATGAAGAACTTTCAACAAAAGCTGGGTGTTAAACAAGACAACTAGTTATGTACTATGATAGTAAAACTGCCATCCACTTGGCAAAAAATTCAACATACCATTCAAAGTCAAAGCATATTGATGTGAGATATCATTGGATACGAGACGTGCTTGAGCATAAACAGTTGCAGCTTGAGAAAATTCACACAAAGAAGAATGCATCAGATATGATGACAAAGTCATTGCCTAAGAAGAAGCTGGAAAGCCGTAAGCAAAGAGCAGGCTCGGTGGTGCCCCTCAGATGAGATGGAGGGGATATTTGTAGGGTCTATCTCACTTCGGTGGACTAAAATGACTAAAGTTTAAAATAATTTGCTTGATACGTAATTATTATAAAATTTTGGACTTGCATGAAATTAACCATAAAATATATAAAGGAAATAAGTGAAGAATCCTAAGAGCTATAGGCATTTCGCGAGTTGAGGAGGCGCTGTGAGAAAGAGATTTCTTTAGGGTTTCAATCTTTCATTCAACGATCGGAAGGTGACTTAGCTCTAATTCGGCCCAATTTTGGAGGGTAAATTCTTAACATCACCCTCTACATTTCTACTGGTGTTGATCTATATTTTATTCTCTCTGTAATTGTTATTTGAGATACCCACTTATTGAAGAAATTGATTTTAAATTTGTTATTGTAAGTCAAGATTGTTGAGAATCTTAATGTTATTAGCCTTTAATATTATCTGCAAATGAATTTGTACTGTAATCCCACTAATATAGTGAAAGTTTATATCAGACAATGATCCCGTGGTTTTTCCCGGTTTGGGCTTTGCAAGTAAAAATCGATATCTCTTGTGGTTGGTTTTTGCTTTGGATTTATTGTGTTTATTATGTCCAACCATCATAATATAGTTTTTATAACGTATAAATAAATATACAAAAAGTATTAATCATTTTGAATCAATGATATTTGTAACAAGCTCCAGGACTAAAATGAGTCTCGGTCAAACATGGCCCATCTTGTAAGATACTCCAATTACACTCTGTGCACCCATCCCTAAGCCCATTATATATGTCAAACCGATGAATCTTGTGGTTGGTTTTTGCTTTTGATTTATTGATTTATTTTTCGGCATATTTATTTGTGGTGCACATTCTATTTTAATAACACAAAGTGGGAAAGAGTTTTGTTTTCCCTTAATTTCAGCTGCTTGTAGTACTCCCTTCCCTACAAGAATTATGAGGCCGAAGAGGGGCATAAGCATTAAGGATGGAGGCACGGTCCAAAACAGGAGCATAAGATTCCCTGGGCATAGTGTTTGGGTTGCGGGTTGTGGGATTGAGAGGTCTTAGTCGAGGTGGGTGAGAGCTACCAAGCACGACATCACTAGTCGTATTTGGTGCTGAACGATACGAGTGATGTGATAAAATCTTTAGGCGCTGGTTCATATGAGTAGCAATAGTTTATGAATAAGAGCGCGGCGAAACTGAGGCTGAATAAGGCGCATTAAGGTTTGTAGCTAGCATTGAGTGGCTATAACGGAGATGCATGATGGTCAGATGAAGGCTTATTGGAGTTGTGAAGTGTGATTGGCAATGGAAAACCACCATATGCAGCGGCTAAAAATGTTTGAGTAGTAGTTGAATTGGGTTCGTGAACATCACAATGTGCCTGAAAGATGCAATTTGCAGATTAGGGAAACTAACTGATGACACAAGATGAAAGAGGAAAAGGCCATCAGTTGGGGTAGCACCGTAAAAAAGGGCTAGAGTTGTGACAGCCGTCGTACGAGCGAAGCGGTGAAAGTGAGGGCGTTACAAGCTGGATTAAATTTGGGACAACGTTGGCTAATGTGGGAGTATTGAATTCAAGGCTCCACATTCGGTATATTATATAAAATGGAATGGAATATTATTATTCAGGATGCAATTTTTATCAAACTAAGATAACGGTTGGCAAATACAGCATATTTTAAACAATAACATGGAATTTTGAATTAAATGTGCTTACGTATTTATAATTTGCTTAGTATTCTAATCACAACCCAATTGATCTTCCACCCATATTAGCAGCATTCAAGTTCCAAACTTTCCAAGAAATTCTATTACTTAAGTTAACCGCCATCCAAAAAGTTACTGTAAGTTGACCGACGTTTTTACTACCATAAACAACTTCTCACTACTAAATAAATTGCAACAACACTCAGCAATTCTTCCTCCTACCCAAAATAAAATTACCGAATTGTAGAAGGTGACACTAGCACCAACCCTTTCATTCGATGTACTTTAGTTGTTCCATAAGATTTCAACTAGTAAGATTGATCCTTACATCAATTGTTGAGGATTGGCCCCATGATCTATAGGTATCCAATGCAAAAGCTTAAACCCAATTTTAAGTTGAATTATAAAAAATTTTGCGTATCCTTAAGAGTGGTTGGTTTATGTATTATGCCAATTGTGATATTCTGGGTGCTTTAGCAAATTAAAGATTTCTAAGATTTTCCATCATATTAAACTATTATCTAAAGAAACTAGTACACATCATAATTTTCTTAAGGTTCCTGTACAAACAACAAGTTCAAGTACAATTGTTGAAAGAAAGGTTGTAACATTGATATCGTCCAACAGTTATAGTTGAGCTTTATTTGCATATAAATAAACTTAAAAAGAGCATAATTCATTCCTAACAATATTGAAAGCAAGTAGCACGGCTTAAGGAAGGGTCATCCAAACATGGATTAGACCGTAATGTATTCCTGTTATAGTCATGGCAGGAATCCCTAAGCTCATCATATATATATGTGTGTGTAAAACCAAGGAACCTCCTATGTTAGAGAGTTAACAAATAAAACACACACTATTTTATTTCTTCAACAACACTCCTCACCAATTACAACTCTTATTTTTTACTCTCTACACCTTAGTGATTTTGCTACTTCACTTGATGTTTAAACCAAAGGGGAGAGGGGGTATTTATACATGAAACAAACTAATCATAACCATTCATTTATTTAACTAATACACAAATCTTCACTATCCATTAAAACCTACCACTCACCTACTTCGCCAACCACCTACCACACCTAATACAAATAATTTAAACCGCATCAATCATACTTACTCATGGAATCTTCCATGAGTTGGGCTTGAATTTATTCATCTTGGATCAAGTTTATGATCCAACACCCCCCTTAAACTTGATCTTGTGACACCATGTAAACTTTTGAATTTTACAAAATCTTCTTGCTTGAGTGGCTTAGTGAAGATATTAGCTGTTTGATCCTATGATTTTACATACTTGATTTGCACTTATTTTCTTGTAATACACTCTCATATGAAATGATAGCGAGTGTCTATGTGTTTGCTTCGATCATGAATGACTGAATTCTTGGATAAGGCAATTGCTGATTTGTTATCAACACAAATCTCACTTGGCTTTTCTTGTGGCAAACTTAACTCTTTTAGCAAATTTCTGAGCCAAATTGCATGACAAACACTTGATGTGGCAGCTACATACTTAGCTTCACAAGTGGATAGTGTGACAATTGGTTGCTTTTTTGACATCCATGTGAAAGTAGTATCTCCCATAAAGAAGACAAATCCTGTGGTGCTTTTCCGATAATCTACATCTCCACCCCAATCACTATCGCTATATCCAACAAGCTTGTAATCATTAGAAAATGAGTATAACAAGTCGAAATTAATTGTACCTTTGATGTAGCGAATGATTCTTTTTGTAGCTTTAAAATGAGTTGTCTTTGGGTTCTCCAAGTATCGACTCACAAGTCCAACAGCATAAAGGATATTTGGCCTCGTGCATGTTAAATAACGTAGGCTTTCAACCAAACTTTTAAAGAATGTTAGATCTATATTTTTACCTTTATCATATTTGGATAACTTGACTTCGCATTCCACTGGTGTGCTTATAGGCTTGCAATCATTCATCTTGAACTTCTTAAGAATCTCCTTTGTATAGCTTTCTTAGGAGATAAATATGCCTTCTTCCTTTTGCGTGACTTCAATGCCAAGGTAATATGCCATCAGTCTGATGTCAGTCATCTCAAATTCTTTGATCATCACTCTGTTGAACTCTTCAAACAAGCTTGGATTACTTCCACTGAAGATGAGATCATCCACATACAGGCACACAATCAAAATATCTCCATCTTTTTTTTTTTTACGTAGAGAGCATGTTCATATGGGCATTTGGTGAAGCCTTTCTCTTGAAAATGCTTGTCAATTCTGTTATTCCATACCCTTGGTACTTGCTTTAACCCGTAAAGAGCTTTCTTCAATCTCAAAACTTTGTCTTCATGTCTTTTCACCACATAATCTAATGTTTATTCGATGTAAACTTCTTCTTCAAGGAATCCATTCAAGAAAGCAGACTTTACATCCATTTGAAAAATCTTCTATTTGTTCTAAGCAGCCAAAGAAATAATAAGTCTAATAGTTTCAAGTCTGGCTACAGGAGCAAATACCTCGTCATAGTCTATGCCAGCCTTTTGACTATAGCCTTTTACAACTAGCCTTGCCTTGTGCCTTTCAATTTCTCCCTTCGCATTTCTTTTTGTTTTACACACTCATTTGACACTGATCGCTTTATGCCCTTTGGGAAGAGTAGTAAGCTCCTAAGTATCATTCTTCACAATGGCTTTGATTTCATCATCCATTGCAATTTTCCACTTCTCATCTAGTGCAACTTCTTGGAAGTTGACTGGCTCACAATCAGTGAATAGGCAAAAGAGAGTGAGATTATCATGTCTCTCAGTTATCTCGTAGAGATCCTAAAGACTTCTTATACGTTCTTCGATTCTTTCATTTAAGAAAGATGGTGGTGAATCTCCACATGTGTTTAATGCTGGTGAGATAGGTGGAGTACTAACTCTTATTGTTCTTCTACTTGTTCTATATGTGTATTATCATCTTCTGCAATGGGAAAAAAGTTGAAGTTATCCACACCATAACAAATCTCATTCTCCTTCTTCATTAAAAACTACATCTTGATTGATCACGATCTTCCCGTTGTTTGGATTGTAAAGCTTGTATCCTTTGGAGTTTTTGTCGTAGCCGATGAAGATGAACTTCTCACTTTTGTCATCCAGCTTAGCTCTACTTTCGTCTAATACATGCACATGGACAATGCTTCCGAAAACTCTTAGATGGGTGATGCCGGGTTTTCTTCCACTCTAAGCTTCTTGTGGCATCTTGCCCCACAAGTTTCTTATTGGAGATCAATTGGATAAGTAGACTGCACATGCAACAGTTTCAACCTAAAATTCTTTAGGCAGCCTCTTACTCTTAAGCATGCTTCTTGCCATGTCAAGGATAGTTCTGTTCTTCTTTTCTGCAGCACCATTTTGTTGGGGGGATCTTGGAATTGTCAAAGGGCGTCGAATTTCATTTGCTTCACAAAACTCTAAAAGTTCTTTGGAAGTGAACTCTCCACATCGATCAGATCTCATGGCTTTAATCTAGTATCCACTTTCTTTTTCCATCGCAGCTTTAAACTTCTTGAAAGCTTCAAAAACTTTTGATTTTTGCTTCAAAAAATACACCCAAGTTTTTCTTGAAAAATTATCTATGAAGAAAAGGAAGTAGTTGCTTTTACCTAAGGAGTTTGGCTTGAATGGACTGCACACATCAGTATAAATGAGCTCAAGTGGCTTCTAAGCTCTTGAGTTTGACTCCTTTGGAAAGCTCTTTCTGAACTGCTTGCCAAGTAAACATCCTTCACAAAATTGATCAGGATGATTAGTGTATGGTAAGCCTTTCACCATGTTCTTCTTAAATAGTAGCTCCAATCCTCCAAAGTTGAGATGCCCATATCGAAGATGCCAAATCAAAGATGAATCTTTAGGATAGGCTTTGAGACATTTTGCAACATCATTTTGAATATTTAAAGGAAACATTCTATTTTTGACATTTTCACCTTTGTAATTAGATTTCCTTTGTCATCTCTTAGGAAAAGACTATAATCTTTTAAGTGAATATCATATCATTTTTCTAAAAGTTGACCCAAACTAAGGATGTTACTTTTCATATTCAGCACATAATAAACATTCGAATTTATTTGGTGGCTACCATTTTTGCACGAAAAAGAATGTTACCTCTACCCTTCACTGGTACTTTTGAATCATCTCCAAAAGCGACACTGCCATTCGCAGATTCACTTAGTTGCACGAACGTGCTTCTGTTTCCCCTTATATGATTGCTAGCACATGTGTCAAGATACCATGTATTTTCTTAACCTCCACTTGTGTCATTGTATGCCAGTAAAAGTATGTCATCTTCACTATTTTTGTCTTCAGCATAATTCACTTTCTCCTCAATTCTAGTGCTTGGAGCTCTACATTATGAAGCATAATGCCTAAACTTTTGACAATTATAGCACTGTACTTGGGATTTGTCATATCTCGACCTTGGATTGCCTCTGCCTCGTCCTTTGGCTGAGTTTTCTCTTTTGGCATAATTGGAGTTGTTGTTGTTGAAATTCCAACCTCGTTCATGACCACGACCTCTACCTCGTCCTCGACCTCTACCTCGGACATAGTGCCTTCTCTCGTTGTCGGAGTTTTTTTCTCTTTTCTTTCACTACAACAAATATGACTTTTGGTAGCATCTGATAGTAGCACTTTTTTCATAATGTTACAAAATGTCAATCTATTGTAGCATTTTTAGAAGAAAGCTACAACAAGTTGTTCAAATTGTAACATTTAATTTTTTGTAACATTTTATCTTTAATTAGTAGCATATTTCAAAATGCTATGTATACTTGTAAATAATATAGCACTTTAAAAATGCTACCAAATGTTGTTATTTATAGTAGCACTTAAAGATAGCTACAAAATGAGAGAAAAAGAAATAAAAATGAAATACTATGTACCGCCAAAATGAAAAAATAAGCGGCAACCAAATATTTGATCTTCAAAATATGCAACATTCGGAGGGAAAGAAAACAAAGTCCCTTCTTTATTCCCTTGTCTCCTTACTAAAATTTTAAGGTTGAAGAACACATATTGAAAAATCATAACTTAATATTTATCTAGAATCTCAATTCTTAATTCCTTTCTCTTCAAATTCTCTATCTTTTTTCATTTCATTAGCTTATCTTATTTTATGGTTTTTTGAGAGGTTTCAGATTATGGAGTTGAATAACCATGGATTCATATCTACTGTAATCACTATCAAAGGCGTGGGCTCCTTTTTCCAACCATTATGAGATTCTCTATCACTTTTTTTTTCCTTCCAAAATGCAACGCTTCCATGTCACTTGTTCTTGGTTTATGATGCATTTGGAGATTACCTCATTACAACCAAATGAAAACGGCTTGGAGAAGTACTGGATGAACTACGCCATCATCGTTGTCCTCCATTGTGATGATAAAGAGCATTTGGAGAAATACTGGATGCAAAGTGAAGATAAAAAAAAATATTTTTTTTTGTTTGGTGTGTAATCTTTTTGAAAAATTATGAATTACATGTATATACTTTAGCTTCTTTTTCTTTGAATTTGTAATCTGATTATGAAGTTTATTTTTTGTTATTTTGTATTTATTTTTTTGTTTATCAATGGAATGGGTTAAATGTTTTAGTAATTCAATTATATTAATTTATTTGGGTATTCTTGCTAATAAAATTAAAAATTTATCAATTCCAAATATTGTAGATTTTATTCAATGTTAACAACATTTGTTACAAATACTAAAATATTACATATTCTCAATGTAGTAGAAGTATCATTTCCAAGTGCTGCAAAAGATTATAACAGTAACACTTTCGTCATGATTTAACTACAATCGAAAAGGTCTTATCAATAAAATTTCCATTTATCCGCGATCTAGGCATAGGTAAAAATCGATTCTATAATTTGTTTCATTACCTCTTGTGAGAAAATGATCCCACAAACAAAGGAATTGTACAGTACAAAATAACATAAAAGCAGACGTGTTAAAAAAAATGGACTGATCCGTTGATTCGTTCCAACTTGTCATTAAGTAGCAATTTTTAAATATTATTGATGTTAAAATGGTAGCATTTATCTAAAGCAATCACATATGATTGTGTAGCTTTTTTTTAGAGCTATGTTTTCAAATTTGTAGCATTTGATAAATGCTACTAACTTGCAAGATTTTTAGTAACATGGGCTAACATAGCATTGCTTAAAATGCTACCATTTGCTTTTTGTAGCATTTTTTGAGTGCTACCATATATCAATTTTGTTGTAGTGTTTGGATTGACTTCCATCTTGAGAAGTTGTTCTTCGATTCCTTGCTTCTTTTTTTCGTTTTTCTTCATAGGCTTGTAACCTTCCTTGAAGTTGCTCGATCGTCATATCCTCTAGATCTCTTGTTTCTTCAATTGTCACAACAATATGGTCAAACCTCGAGTTTACTGATCGAAGTATCTTTTCAATGATCCTTACCTCTTTTAACTCCTCGCAATTTTTTTTTAACTCATTGGAAACGGTCACAACCCGAGTAAAGTAGTCAGAAATTGACTCTGATACCTTAATGTGTAAGGACTCAAATTCTCCTTGTAATGTTTGGAGACGAACCTTCTTTACTTGCTTCACTCCTTTGTAAGAGGTCTCTAGTTTCTCCCATGCTTTTTTTGAGGAGGTTATACCAGCAATCTTTTCAAAACCATCTTCATCTAATGATTGAAAGATAAGATACTTTGCTTTATTTTCTTTCTTCTTCAAGTCTTTTAAACTCTCCTTCTACGCCGCAGTTAAAGTGGCTTCATTTTCTGGCATAATAAAGCATTTCTCCACGACATCCCATACGTCATGTGCGCCCAATAGAGCCTTCATTTTAATACTCCAATTGTCAAACTTACATTTCTTTAATTGTGGAACTTAAAATGACATTATACCATCGTTTGCCATAACTCACAAATTGAGTAAGAAATTAGAGATTCTGAAAGCACAGATGGATCAGGCACGTTGAAAAACCTTAGGAAGGACTCGAGTCAACTTTTGGTCAATGGTCAACGGTCTACACTGGTCAACGGTCAATGCCAGCTTGTCAGTCTTGGTTTGGTCCGGATTGGTTTAGATCGAATTGGCTCGGTTCAACTTGATTTGGTTCAGCTCAGCTCGGTTTGGTTCAATTCGGCTCAACTTGGTTCAACTCGGTGAGTCAACTCAGCTTTAGGACATAAAACTTTTGGGGGCAAGTGTGGGCGCATTCAGTCTCCGATTGGGATGAATTTTGTGGCATCACATTTCTCTCATCGAGATCTTTGATTTGATATGCTATATGACTATATATAGCATCAAGCACTAGCTCTGATACCACTTTGTTGGAGAATTAACAAATAAAATACACAAAACACACTATTTTATTTCTTCAACAATACTCCTCACCAATTACAACTCTTATTTTTCACTCTCACCTTAGAGATTTTGCTACTCCACTTGATGTTTAAACCAAAGGGGAGAGGGGGTATTTATATATGAAACAAACTAATCACAACCATTCATTTATTCAACTAATTCACAAATCCTCACCATCCATTAAAATCTACCACTCACCTACTTTACCAATCACACCTACCACACCCAACACAAATAATTCAAACATCACCAATACTCATGGAATCTTCCATGAGTTGGGCTTGAATTTATTCATCTTGGATCAAGTTTATGATCCAACATCCTATTCCATTTAAAATTACAATAACATAGAGTATTTTCAAGATGGCTATGATGTAGGATGTTATGCTAGGACCCTTAGGATTTTATTATTTAGTTATTTAGTTATTTTTGATATTTTATATTTTTAATTAGAATCAATTATTGTAGTATTTTAATCTCTTAGTTTTATTATAATGGAGATTTAGTTTCTCATGTTGAATTAACATAGGGAAGTGGGTTAACCTATTATAAACAATGATGTCTTGTTATTGTTTTCATAACTTCAAATTTAATTATTCAATAAAGTTCCTTTTTCTGTAATAATTTGGGATTATCTATTAAAAATCTCTCCAGTAGAGTCGTTTGGATTGTAATGTCATCTAATCTCAATTAAAGCATGACTAAAAATTTCATTGAGTCATTTGGAGTAGAATGAGGTCTAATCACGCACCTACTAAAGCGTAATCTAATCACATTAGATTGGAAGACAAAAAATAACATTTATATGCCCCAACTGCTGGACAGTTGAAATATCCCTCACACTTTCAACTTGGCTAATCTGAACATCCGCATGACAGGAGTTGTATTAGCCTAACTTCGGACGAGTTCTGGAGCAACAGCCCGGAAGCCTCTCCATTAACATGTGTATTATTATAATTTAATTTTTGTCGTTGTTATTGTTATCTAAAGGGTTTATTAAAACATGAATATTGAATGTCAATACATTTTAAGCCAAATAAAGACGTGGGTGTAGAATTCATACAAAAAATAAACATGTAAGTAGAACCCAATTCTAGTAGTTACAAGATAATCTAACATCCTTTCTTTTCTTTAGTTTCATCACTATCTTATTAAAATGTAATTATAAAATTCTCTGTTCAAATGCATTAAGCTAGCCAAACAATTGAATATTCTATTGATTTGTATTTTTCATCATTACAATTTTCTGGTCATGCTTTGAGCCTTTGCTAGACGTGTGGAACTTGGTGGTTGATTACTATTGAGATTTGCCTATCCGGAGCTTTTATTATTATTTAATTTGCATGTTAATAATTTCGCTCAGATGTTTGATTTTTAGGAAAATAATAAATTGGAATATATCAATCAATCGCTCACAGTCCGTTTGATATATTGCTTTAAGAAATGTCATATTATTAATTTCTTTCAAATAATAAAAATCCCAATTACTTATTGATATTGTTTAGAGATTAATAAAGAGGGGGAATTATTAACATAAATGAATTTTATGATCGGTCACAATGAATTAATTAAAGCTAAATTTATTAGTATTTTTTCTCTTTATGAATCAATCAATTGCCCACTGTCCGTTTGATATGATACTTTAGATTCAAATGGTAAAATCCCAGTTCCTCCTTGACGTTATTTAGAAAACTAATGAAGAATGGAATTATGAACATAAATGACTTTTATGATCATTATAATGAATGAATTAAAGCTAACAATCAAATAAATGTGCAAAACCGTGGCTTCTTCTTCTAGAAGCACACAAATTTTGAATGCAGGGGAGAAGAATTCAACAAGCGAAGCACACGGCCTTGTTTGAAAAGAGAAGAAAGGTTGGCAACAGCCCACGGAAGAAAGGAAAAAAAATAATATTTTAATGGCACATTTTGCCTATAAAAAGGAGAGTTCCCGAATGCATTTCTAATTCAATTCAATTGAATCAAATTCCATAGAGAGAATTTGTGAGAGAGTTTTAAGAGCTTGAAAGCTCTTGTTCTAGTGTTCTGAGAGTTTTGGTGTATTGGGGTTTTGGGAAGTGAGCTAAAATACCACAATACTTGTAATTCCTTTTCACTAGTAAAATATTTCCTTCTGTTTTCGCCCGTGGACGTAGGCTAAAAGCCGAACCACGTAATTTTCTGGTGTCCTCTTTTGTGCTTGTTCTTTATTTTCCTACAATTTTACTTTAGCTGCGTGTCTGCTTTCACCACCAATTTCCTAACAGTGGTATCAGAGCTATTGGTTGTATTTTTGGAGTCGGGTACTGTTCACGTAAGGGGTACTGACGTATACGACACTATTCACGTATACGTTACTATTCACTTATACGGTACTATTCACGTATACGTTACTATTCACTTATACGGTACTATTCACGTGAAACGGTGGGAGTGATACTATTCGGGTATACGGCACTATTCACTTATACGGTACTATTCACGTATACGGTACTTTTCACAAAAAAACAGTGGGAGCGACCCAAGAATTTTGCGGTGCAAAGCAGGGAATAGTGGTATGAGTAAAACAACTGTGTGGTTGTTGTACATGTCTAGGAAAGTTCTGTCACAAAGGCGATAAGAGCTTAAGGAGACTGGGTTTTAAGTGGGACCATTGTGACCCCTCCAGTCTTTCCTAGGAACTTTCCTGGTGTACATTCTCACACATACTCACAACTATTCAAGGTGGTATACTAGCTTGTGTGCAGTATTTATCAACAAAATGGCGGCAAAGTATGAAATTGAGAAGTTTAACGGAAATAATTTTTCGTTGTGGAAAATGAAAATGAAAGCTGTATTGAGGAAAAATAATTGCTTGGCAGCAATTGGAGAAAGGCTCATGGAGATAACTGATGACAAGTGGAACGAGGTAGACGGCAATGCCATTTCTGATCTACACTTGGCACTTGCAGATGGAGTATTATCCAGTGTGGCAGAAAAAAACACGGCGAAGGAAATATGGGATACTCTCACAAAATTGTATGAGGCCAAGTCATTACACAATAAAATTTTCTTGAAGAGAAAATTCTATACTCTTCGAATGGCGGAATCTACAATGGTGACCGACCACATCAACACCTTGAAGACTCTATTTTCTCAACTCACAACGTTGGGTCATAATATAGAGGAAAATGAACGTGCAGAGCTTCTACTTCAAAGTCTACCAGATTCGTATGATCAACTCATCATCAACCTGACGAACAACAATCCAGTGGACAGTCTAGTTTTCGACGATGTTGCAGCCTCCGTATTAAATGAGGAGAGCAGGCGGAAAAATAAGGAAAACAGACAAGCAAGTTCGCAGCAAGCGGAGGCACTATCGGTGACGAGAGGGAGATCAACGGAACGTGGCCCCAGTGGGAGTCAAAATCATGGTAGATCAAAATCCAGAAGTAAGAAGAATGTTAAATGCTACAACTG
This sequence comes from Citrus glauca, assembly GCA_029633175.1. Lineage (NCBI taxonomy): Eukaryota > Viridiplantae > Streptophyta > Magnoliopsida > Sapindales > Rutaceae > Citrus > Citrus glauca. The sequence continues at coordinate 18,252,021 of JAQOOD010000009.1, forward strand.
TGGCAAGAAAGGGCACGTCAAGAAAGAGTGTTGGAGTAAGAGAAAAGAGGACAAAGAACCTGAGTCATCAAATGCTCAGGGGTGTGTAGCAACTACCTCAGATGATGGCGAAATTCTCTACAGCGAGGCAACAACTGTTTCAGAAGGCAGAAAACGACTGTCTGATGTCTGGCTTATAGACTCAGGAGCTACCTGGCACATGACCTCTCGGAGAGAATGGTTCCACACATATGAACCTATCTCAGGAGGATCTGTATATATGGGTAATGATCATGCCTTGGAGATCGCTGGTATTGGTACTATCAAAATAAAAATGTTTGATGGTACAATTCGCACAATTGGGGAGGTACGACATGTCAATGGCCTGAAGAAAAATCTATTGTCTTTAGGACAAATGGATAGTCATGGGTACAAAACTCATGTTGAGAATGGAATTATGAAGATCGTTAAAGGCGCGCTTGTATTAATGAAAGCAGAAAAGATCGGTGCTAATCTATTCATGCTCAAAGGAGAAACACTACAGGAGGGTGATGCGTGTGTCGCATCAAATGGAGAAGAGTCAACGATGATGTGGCATCTCAAACTTGGCCACATGTCGGAACAAGGTTTAAAGATTCTCTCTGAGCGAAAATTGCTTCCCGGGCTCAAATCGGTAAGTTTACCATTTTGCGAGCATTGTGTTATTAGTAAGCAGCATAGATTAAAGTTTAGTAGATCTCTTGCTAGAAGTAAATGCATTCTAGACTTGATTCATTCTGATGTTTGGGAATCACCGGATATATCTATGGGAGGTGCAAAGTACATGGTGACTTTCATTGATGATTATTCCAGAAGATGTTGGGTGTATCCAATTAAAAAAAAGTCAGATGTATTTCCAGTATTTAAAGAATACAAAGCGCGGGTGGAACTTGAATCTGGTAAAAAGATCAAGTGCTTGAGGACAGATAATGGTGGAGAATATACAGACGGCGAGTTTCTTGCTTTCTGTAAGCAAGAAGGTATTCAGAGACAGTTCACGGTGGCATACACTCCTCAACAAAATGGAGTGGCAGAGCGGATGAACAGAACTCTTACCGAAAGAATAAGAGCTATGTTGAAGACTGCTGGTCTACCTAATTCATTTTGGGCAGAAGCGGCCAAAACTGCCTGTTATATAGTAAATCGGTCGCCATCTACAGCTATTGAATTGAAGACGGCGATGGAGATGTGGACTGGAAAGCCAGCTGATTATTCCTACCTTCATGCATTTGGATGTCCTGTGTACGTGATGTACAACGCTCAAGAAAGAACAAAGCTAGATCCAAAATCTAGAAGATGTATCTTCTTGGGGTATGCTGATGGAGTAAAGAGGTATCGTCTGTGGGACCCCACTGCCCACAAGATCGTCATCAGCAGAGATGTTATCTTTTTAGAAGATCAACTGCAAAGGAAAGATGAGGATGATAGCACTGTAAAAGAAAAGTCAGAGACTGTACCGGTATATGTGGAAAATAATCCAGAAGATTCAGATTCTTCTGAAGCAGCACCAGAGCATGAGGGACAAGAACCAGTCGAGTCCGAGGCTCCAGAAGTTCGTCGGTCAACTCGTGAGAGACGACCGCCAACGTGGCACTCGGAGTATGTCACAGAGATCAATGTTGCATACTGTCTTCTAACAGAGGATGGAGAGCCTTCAACTTTCCATGAAGCTTTAGACAGCCCAGATGTTGCTTTGTGGATGACAGCAATGCAGGAAGAAATTGAAGCTCTACACAAGAATAAGACATGGGAACTTGTACCACTACCACGTGGAAGAAAAGCCATTGGAAACAAATGGGTTTACAAGATCAAACGTGATGGCAATGACCAAGTGGAGCGGTATCGTGCGAGATTGGTGGTGAAAGGATATGCTCAGAAAGAAGGTATTGACTTCAACGAGATATTTTCTCCGGTGGTTCGACTCACAACAGTCAGAGTAGTCTTGGCGATGTGTGCTATATTTGACCTACATCTAGAGCAGTTAGATGTGAAAACTGCATTTCTTCATGGAGAACTTGAAGAAGAAATCTATATGCTCCAACCAGAAGGTTTTGCAGAAACAGGAAAGGAGAACTTGGTTTGCAGGTTGAACAAATCTCTATACGGTCTCAAACAGGCGCCGAGGTGTTGGTATAAGAGATTTGATTCCTTCATTATGAGCCTTGGATACAACAGACTCAGTTCAGACCATTGTGCATATTACAAGAGGTTTGGAGATAATGATTTCATTATTTTGTTATTGTATGTGGATGACATGTTGGTAGCAGGCCCCAACAAAGATCGAATCCAAGAATTGAAGGCACAGTTGGCTAGGGAGTTTGAAATGAAGGACTTGGGACCAGCAAACAAGATTCTAGGGATGCAAATTCACCGAGACAGAAATAACAGGAAGATTTGGCTGTCACAGAAGAATTACTTGAAGAAAATCTTGCGACGCTTCAACATGCAAGATTGTAAGTCAATTTCTACCCCACTTCCTGTTAATTTCAAATTATCCTCAAGTATGTGTCCTAGCAATGAAGCGGAGAGGATGGAGATGTCTCGAGTACCGTATGCATCAGCAGTGGGAAGTTTGATGTTCGCTATGATATGTACAAGACCAGACATTGCACAAGCAGTGGGAGCAGTTAGTCGATACATGGCGAATCCTGGTGGAGAGCATTGGATAGCTGTGAAGAGGATTCTGAGATACATCAGAGGAACCTCAGATGTTGCATTATGTTATGGAGGATCAGAGTTTACTGTCAGGGGCTATGTGGATTCAGATTTTGCAGGAGACCTTGATAAAAGAAAATCTACTACTGGTTATGTGTTTACACTTGCGAGAGCAGCTGTAAGCTGGGTTTCGAAACTGCAGACCGTTGTGGCTTTATCTACAACAGAAGCAGAATACATGGCAGCTACACAAGCTTGCAAGGAAGCTATATGGATACAAAGGTTATTGGAGGAGCTCGGGCACAAACAACAGAAAATTCCTGTGTTTTGTGACAGTCAGAGTGCCTTGCATATTGCAAGGAATCCAGCCTTTCATTCCAGGACAAAGCACATAGGAGTTCAGTATCACTTCGTTCGAGAAGTAATGGAAGACGGAAGCATGGATTTACAGAAAATCCATACGAAGGAGAACCTAGCAGATGTTTTGACCAAGCCGATAAATACTGACAAGTTTATCTGGAGTAGATCCTCTTGTGGCCTAGCAGCAACGTAGGCAACATGTTTATGGCGAAGCAGAAAGGATGGTGTGGAGATTGATTGATCCTCAATCTAATCTCCAAGTGGGAGAATGTGCAAAACCGTGGCTTCTTCTTCTAGAAGCACACAAATTTTGAATGCAGGGGAGAAGAATTCAACAAGCGAAGCACACGGCCTTGTTTGAAAAGAGAAGAAAGGTTGGCAACAGCCCACGGAAGAAAGGAAAAAAAAATAATATTTTAATGGCACATTTTGCCTATAAAAAGGAGAGTTCCCGAATGCATTTCTAATTCAATTCAATTGAATCAAATTCCATAGAGAGAATTTGTGAGAGAGTTTTAAGAGCTTGAAAGCTCTTGTTCTAGTGTTCTGAGAGTTTGGGTGTATTGGGGTTTTGGGAAGTGAGCTAAAATACCACAATACTTGTAATTCCTTTTCACTAGTAAAATATTTCCTTCTGTTTTCGCCCGTGGACGTAGGCTAAAAGCCGAACCACGTAATTTTCTGGTGTCCTCTTTTGTGCTTGTTCTTTATTTTCCTACAATTTTACTTTAGCTGCGTGTCTGCTTTCACCACCAATTTCCTAACAATAAATTTGTTATTATTTTTTATTTTATGATAGCTGAACTCAACAATCTATCATAGATGAAGAACGATATGATTTTGATTTTCTAAAATAAATTACAAAACTAACCATGATGATAACAGTCAAAGGAAAGCTCGTTTAAACCTATGGGAAGTCAGTGTGAATTTAGACATAAAATTGATCCAAGAGTACGACAGACATGATCGAGGGGAGTACAAGAAAATTACTCGAAGATAAAGGGAAAAAAGGGGCGCATTGAGGAAGATATTTTTGTCTTCTTAAGAAATATGGGGAGCAATTAAGATTTAAATAGTTTAAAAACACTGAAGATTGTTATTTCATAAGAGAGATAATTTGAAATTAACCCATAGAATTTATCTCTTACAGATAAAATCCTATGTGCTGAGGTTCACGTATGCTTCAAAACAAAAGTTCAAATGAAGGAGATTTGTAACGAAAAAGCTTGTCCAACCATCATAATATAGTTTTTATAACGTATAAATAAACGTACAAAGAGTATTAATCATTTCGAATCAATGATATTTGTAACAAGCTCCAGGACTAAAATGAGTCTCAGCCAAACATGGCCCATCTTGTAAGATACTCCAATTACACTCGGTGCACCCATCCCTAAGCCCATTATATATGTCAAACCGATGAATCTGTCCACTCCATTTAAAACTACAATAGTATAGAGATCTTTGAAAAACTTGTGGATGGAAATGAATGAAAAAACTCTCGTTCTGATGAAGCAAACGTTCACCAAGATCATCATCCTTGGACTTGCAATGAACTGTAACATCCAAGCCATTTCCCAACTTATTGAAGATGTTTATATGGACTTTAAGGCTCATAAGAGAGGGTTTTCTCGCCGATGTGTACGAAACAAGAAGAAGAAGAGCCAGTAACAACGTAACTTTGTTGAAAGTACTCATTTTGCTCGTTCGTACCTTTTTCTAATGTAAACGAAAACTATAACCCTCAATATGAATAGGGCCGAGTGTACCGATAAATTGCAACTTTCACTTTAAATAGAGTTCAAGGGGTGCCGTATATGTCATATGACGAAAGGTGATGCATGAAAGGCGGATCATTATTTTTAATATTCTTGATCTGTATTGCATATCCTTCTATAGATTGTGGTCGTCTTTTTTCTGTCTTTTTTGTAAATTCTTTTCTATGGACAGATAATCAGATGTGACTATTATAGTACGTAATAAGAAATCAACCTGTCCTCGGAAGCATGGTAATTCGGTGGCCGATTATTTCGCTAAAATAGGTGTTGCATGTTTATTCTATATTAATTTGGTAGGAGCCTTCGCCTGCCCAAATTTGTAAATGTTTCATGCGCATTAATGTTTGGGATTGAGCACGGTTTTATTTAGACACTTTATGGCTTAACATGTGTATTGTTATTACTATTATTCTTATTGAGAGGATTCATTAAAACATGAATATTGAGTGTGAATAAATCTTAGGCCAAGTAGAGACATGGGTGCAGAATCAATACAAAAAATAAACAAGTAAAAACCAAATCCAGTAGTCACAAGTAAATCTAACAGCCTCTCTTTTCTTTAGTTTCATCATTGTCTATGTAAAATGTAGTGATAAAATTCACTTTCAAATGCACTGATCGCTGAAAAATTGAGTAATCCATGTATTTACAATTTTCTCCATTACTATTGTTTGATCATGCTTTGAGCCTTCGATAGTTCTGTGGAGGTTGGTGGTAGATTACTGTCGAGATTTGGAGTTTTTTTCTTTTTCAAAAATTGCATGTTGATAATTCCGCTGAAATTTTTTTTTTAAAGAAAAAAATGGGTTCTATTGATTGAAAAAAATTAGACAACTAAATTACATACCACTCGATTGATCATCGCATGATCAACAGGCAATGAGGTGCCAACTAAAGCAGAAACAGAAAACAAAGATGACTTACAGTGGAGGAAACGCAGAGGCAAATCAGGCAAGGATACACAAAACATGCATAATAGGGGATTCCGCCGAACAATGAAAAGATGTACTCCACTTAAAAATTCTCGTTCCCTGGTTGCTAAAATACCAAGTCTGCCTCACCCAAATACGCGAGTAGTCTTCCTCAGAGGAGAGTTTGATAAACACATGTCTATTATCAAGCAAAGGAATAAAAACTTTTTCAAGAACATCCCCAGAGGGACGACCAAAAGAAAACATACCAAACAAGCCCGATTTAAACGATCCGACCATGGCTTTTACTTCCACTGCTGAGAAGAGGACAGCAGGCTCATCTCACTTTGGTGGACCAAAATGCCTAAAGTCTACAATAATTTACTTGATACGTAATTATTGCAAAATGTTAGACTTTGATGAAATTAACCATAAAATATATAAAGGAAATAAGTGAAGAATCGCCAGGCATTTCACGAATTGAGGAGGCGCTGCGAGAGAGAGATTTCTTTGGGGTTTTAATCTTTGATCCAACGATTGGAAGGTGATTTCAGCTCTGATTCGTCCCAAATTTGGAGGGTAAGTTTTTATCATCTCCCTCCATATTTCTACTAGCGTTGATCTGTATTTTATATCGGACCACAGTCCCGTGATTTTTCCTGATTTGAATTTTTTAGGTAAAAATCAGTGTCTCTTGTGATTAGTTTTTGTTTTTGATTTATTGATTTATTTTTCGGCATATTTATTTGTGGTGCACATTTTATTTTAATGACACAAAGTGGGAAAGAGTTCTGTTTCCCCTTAATTTCAGCTGCTTGTGGTAGTCCCTTCCCTACAAGAATTATGAGGCCGAAGAGGGGCATAAGCATTAAGGATGGAGGCACGGTCCAAAACAGGAGCATAAGATTCCCTGGGCATAGTGTTTGGGTTGCGGGTTGTGGGATTGAGAGGTCTTAGCCGATGTGGGTAAGAGCTACCGAGTACAACATCACTAGTGGTATTTGGTGCTGAACGATACGAGTCATGCGATAAGATCTTTAGGCGCTGGTTCATATGAGTAGCCATAGTTTACGAATAAGAGCACGGCAAAACTGAGGCTGAATAAAGTGCATTGAAGTTTTTTGCTGGCACTGACAGTGGCTGTAACGGAGATGTATGATGGTCAGATGAAGGCTTATTGGAGTTGTGAAGTGTGGTTGACAGTGGAAAACCACCATATGCAGCGGCTAAAAACGTTTGAGTAGTAGTTGAATTGGGTTCGTGAACATCACAATGTGCCTGAAAAGATGCAATTTGCAGATTGGGGAAACTAACTGATGACACAAGATGAAAGGGGAAAAGGCCATCAGTTGGGGTAGCACCGTAAAAAAGGGCTAGAGTTGTGACAGTCGCCGTACGGGCGAAGCGGTGAAAGTGAGGGCGTTACAAGCTTGATTCAGTTTGGGACGACGTTGGCTAATGTGGGAGTATTGAAGTCAAGGCTCCACATTCGGTATATCATATAGAACAGAATGGAATATTATTTTTCAGGATGCAATTTTTATCAGACTAAAATAACGGTTGGCAAATATGGTGTATTTTAAACAACAACATGGAATTTTGAATTAAATGTGCTGTTGAATTATCAAGCGATAATATGTTATTTTATGCTTATGTTATAATTTATATTTATGTTTATGTAATATATTAGGAATTATTAATTATGTTTTAAATAAATTTAATTTTGTGTATTTTATGTCTTTATTAAGAAAAATATTAATTTCATGTACTTCGAGGCTCCTAACAGAAAAATGGATGTCAAATTTGGATTTGGGAGGTCTGAAAACCTTAAGATCAGTCAAGATCGGCTTAAAATTGGGCTTGTATAAAAAAGTTGACTTTTTCTGTTGACCGAGCACTGATTGGACAATGAAATAAGCTTACAATAGATATGAGTGTATGGGATAGCTGGCAATTTTGACTAAATCTCAACCGTCTATAATTTTATGGCCATAATTGTGCCACGTGGCAATGGTTGGTGAAGCAAGTGGAAGGATCCGAATCTTTGTATTTGGGTCGACCCGATCCACCCATTAACCCGCTAAATCTCAACCGTTCTTTGGACAAATCGGACGAGTCAAATGATGCCACATGTGATGTTGACTTTTGAAGTTTGACCAGCCATTGGATCTTGATCTAAAGGTTATGACGAGCACATGCATGAAGCTTATGATGGACCACAAAGCACTGGATTATTAATTTTATTTTTTTATAAATAGAGGCTCATTTTTATGTTTTAATCATCTCTCTACAACTTTCTTCTTCTCAAATTCTCTCAATCTCCTTGTAATCTTGATTTCCAAGTGTGTTTTTAATATTTTGTATAATTATTTTTATAAATAAAATTAGTTTTATTTCCAATTTTAGTTGTTTTTATTACTTTTAATTATAAGTAATTCAATTCTACTCCTTCTTTCTATTTTAATTATGCTTAACTAAATAATACTAGTTAGGAGAAGGTGAAACTCTTAGGTAATGAATATGATTTAATCAAATTTTATTTTTAATTTTATAAATTAAATTATTTTCTATTTAATTTTATACATGTTTTATATTTTGAAAATTTGATTTATTGTAGACAAACAAATGAATTTGGCACAATAAATCCTTAAGATCTTAATATAAGGCATGGTGAAATGGTATTTTGACTTATTGTAGACAAATTAAATTTTGGCACAATAAATACTTAATCCATCATAAAATTAAAGGGAAAATAATAATAATTTGTATAATTAATCTTTTGGGTAATAAATTTAAATAAATTGACAAAAAGAATTATTAAGTTTTATTTATTCCTAAGAGTGGATCCATAACCCTAACTAGTTCAATTCTATAGTTTCATTTAAATTAAGTTGTTTAAATTCAAGTTTTAATTTCAATTTTTACATAAAATAAAATAAAAAAATTAAATCTTTTCTCTGTGGATCGACCTCGGACTCACCGAGTTATAATACAACACGACACTCTTATACTTGGGAGTTTAATATTACTTTTAAGTTGTATCATACTTACATATTTATAATTTCCTTAGTAGTCTAATCGCAACCCAATTTATCTTCCACCCATATTAGCTGCGTTCAAGTTCCAAACTTTCCAAGAAATTCTACTACTTAAGTTAACCGCCATGCAAAAAGGTACTCTAATTGACTTCCCGGATGAAACCTGCCTCTAGGAGTTTCTCCACTTCGCCGTTTATGGCGTCATATCTTTCTTGGTTGAAGCATCTCCTCTTAAGTTGACCTACGTTTTCACTATCATAAACAACTTCTCACTACTAATTAAAGTGCAACAACACTCAGCAATTCTTCCTCCTACCCAAAAATAAAATCACTCAATTGTAGAAGGTGAAACTCGCGCCAACCCTTTCATTCGATGTACTTTAGTTGTTCCATAAGATTTCAACTAGTAAGATTGATCCTTACATCAATTGTTGAGGATTGGCCCTATGATGTATAGGTGTCCAACGCAAAAGGTAAAACCCAATTTCAAGTGGAATTATAAAAAATTTTGTGTATGCTTAAGAGTGGTTGGTTTGTGTATTATACCAATTGTCATATTCTGGGTGCTTTAGCGAATTAAAATTTTCTAAGATTTGCCATTATATTAAACTATTATCTTGAGAAACGAATACACATCTTAATTTTCTTAAGGTTCCTGTACAAACAACAAGTTCAAGTACAATTGTTGAAAGAAAGGTTGTAACATAGATCTCGTCCAACAATTATAGTTGAGCTTTTATTTGCATATAAATAAACTTAAAAAGAGCATAATTCATTCCTAACAATATTGAAAGCAAGTAGCACGCTTTAAGGAAGGGTCATCCAAATATGGACCAGACCGTAATGTATTCATGTCACAGTCATGGCAAGAATCCCTAAGCTCATCATATATATATGTAAAACCAAGGAACCTCCTATTCCATTTAAAATTACAATAAAATAGAGTATTTTCAAGATGGCTATGATGTCAGATGTTATGCTAGGACCTTAGGATTTTGTTATTTAGTTATTTTTGATATTTTATATTTTTAATCAGAATCAATTATGGTAGTATTTTAGTAGTTTAGTTTTATTATAATGGTGATTTAGTTTCTCATTTCTAATTAACATAGGGAAGTGGGTTTACCTATTATAAACAAGGATGTCTTGTTATTGTTTTCATAACTTCAAATTTAATTATTCAATAAAGTTCCTTTTTCTGTAATAATTTGGGATTATCTATTAAAAATCTCTCCAGTAGAGTCATTTGGATTGTAACGTCATCTAATCTCAGTTAAAGTATGATTAAAAATTTCATTGAGTTATTTGGAGTAGAATGAGGTCTAATCACGCACCTACTAAAGTGTAATCTAATCACATTAGATTGGAAGACAAAAGAAAACGTTTATATGCCCCAGCTGTTGGACAGTTGAAATATCCCTCACACTCTCAACTTGGCTAATCTGAACATCCGCATGACAGGAGTTGTATTAGCCTAACTTCGGACGAGTTCTGGAGCAACAGCGCGGAAGCCTCTCCATTAACATGTGTATTATTATAATTTAACTTTTGTCGTTGTTATTGTTATCTAAAGGGTTTATTAAAATATGAATATTGAATGTGAGTAAATTTTAAGCCAAATAGAGACGTGGGTGTAGAATCCATGCAAAAAATAAACATGTAAGTAGAACCCAAATCTAGTAGTCACAACATAATCTAACATCCTTTCTTTTCTTTAGTTTCATCACTATCTTATTAAAATGTAATTATAAAATTCTCTATTCAAATGCATTAAGCTATCCAAACAATTGAATATTCTATTGATTTGTATTTTTCATCATTACAATTTTCTGGTCATGCTTTGAGCCTTTGCTAGACGTGTGGAGCGTGGTGGTTGATTACTATTGAGATTTGCCTATCCGGAGCTTTTATTATTATTTAATTTGCATGTTAATAATTTCGCTTAGCTGTTTGATTTTTAGGAAAATAATAAATTGGATTCTATTGGTTGAAAAATTTTGGACGACTAAAGAATATATCAATCAATCGCCCACAGTCCGTTTGATATATTACTTTAAGAAATGTCATATTTTTAATTTCTTTCAAATAATAAAAATCTCAATTACTTATTGATACTGTTTGGGAGATTAATGAAGAGCGGGAATTATTAACATAAATGAATTTTATGATCGGTCACAATGAATTAATTAAAGCTAAATTTATTAGTATTTTTTCTCTTTATGAATCAATCGATTGCCCACTATCCGTTTGATATAATACTTTAGATTCAAATGGTAAAATCTCAGTTCCTCCTTGATGTTATTTAGAAAATTAATGAAGAATGGAATTATGAACATAAATGATTTTTATGATCGTTATAATGAATGAATTAAAGCTAACAATCAAATAAATTTGTTAGTATTTTTTTATTTTTATGATAGCAGAACTCAACAATCTATCGTAAATGAAGAGCGATATGATTTTGATCTTCTAAAATAAATTACAAAACTAACCATGATGATAACAGTCAAAGGGAAGCTCGTTTAATCCTAAGGGAAGTCAGTGTGAATTTGGACATAATATTGATGCAAGAGTACGACAGACATGGTCGAGGGGAGTACAGGACAATTCCTCGATGATAAAGGGAAAAAAGGGGTGCATTGATGAAAATATTTTTGTCTTCTTAAGAAATATGGGGAGCGACTAAGATTTAAATAGTTTTAAAACACTGAACATTGTTATTTTATGAGCGAGATAATTTGAAATTAACCCATAGAATTTATCTCTTACAGATAAAATCCTATGTGATGAGGTTCACGTATGCTTCAAAACAAAAGTTCAACTGAAGGAGATTTGTAACGAAAAAGCTTGTCCAACCATCATAATATAGTTTTTATAACGTATAAATAAACGTACAAAGAGTATTAATCATTTCGAATCAATGATATTTGTAACAAGCTCCAGGACTAAAATGAGTCTCGGCCAAACATGGCCCATCTTGTAAGATACTCCAATTACACTCGGTGCACCCATCCCTAAGCCCATTATATATGTCAAACCGATGAATCTGCCCACTCCATTTAAAACTACAATAGTATAGAGATCTTTGAAAAACTTGTGGATGGAAATGAATGAAAAAACTCTCGTTCTGATGAAGCAAACGTTCACCAAGATCATCATCCTTGGATTTGCAATGAACTGTAACATCCAAGCCATTTCCCAACTTATTGAAGATGTTTATATGGACTTTAAGGCTCATAAGAGAGGGTTTTCTCGCCGATGTGTACGAAACAAGAAGAAGAGCCAGTAACAACGTAACTTTGTTGAAAGTACTCATTTTGCTCGTTTGTACCTTTTTCTAATGTAAACGAAAACTATAACCCTCAATATGAATGGGGCCGAGTGTACCGATAAATTGCAACTTTCACTTTAAATAGAGTCCAAGGGGTGCCGTATATGTCATATGACGAAAGGTGATGCATGAAAGGCGGATCATTATTTTTAATATTCTTGATCTGTATTGCATATCCTTCTATAGATTGTGGTCGTCTTTTTTCTGTCTTTTTTGTAAATTCTTTTCTATGGACAGATAATCAGATGTGACTATTATAGTACGTAATAAGAAATCAACCTGTCCTCGGAAACATGGTAATTCGGTGGCCGATTATTTCGCTAAAATAGGTGTTGCATGTTTATTCTATATTAATTTGGTAGGAGCCTTCGCCTGCCCAAATTTGTAAATGTTTCATGCGCATTAATGTTTGGGATTGAGCACGGTTTTATTTAGACACTTTGTGGCTTAACATGTGTATTGTTATTACTATTATTATTATTGAGAGGATTTATTAAAACATGAATATTGAGTGTGAATAAATCTTAAGCCAAATAGAGACATGGGTGCATAATCAATACAAAAAATAAACGGGTAAGTAAAACCCAAATCTATTAGTCACAAGTAAATCTAACAGCCTCTCTTTTCTTTAGTTTCATCATTGTCTATGTAAAATGTAGTTATAAAATTCACTCTTCAAATGCACTGATCGCTGAAAAATTGAGTAATCAATGTATTTACAATTTTCTCCAATACTATTGTTTGATCATGCTTTGAGCTTTTGATAGTTCTGCTGAGGTTGTGTTGGAGAATTAACTAATAAAACAATCAAAAAATAGACTATTTTATTTTTTCAACAACACTCACGAAATATAACTCTTATTTTTTACTCTCTATAACTTTGAGATTTCTTTACTTCACTTGATGCTTAAACCAAAGGGGAGAGGGGGTATTTATACATGAAACACACTAATCACAACCATTCATTTATTCAACTAATACATAAATTCTCACAATCCATTAAAACCTATCACTCACCTACTTCACCAACCACACCTACGACACCTACTACAAGCAATTCAAACCTCACCAACCATACCTACTCATAGATCCTTCCATGAGTTGGGCTTGAATCTTAGATCAAGTTTATGATTCAACACCCCCGCTTGAACTTGATTCTGTGACACCAAGCAAACTTCTGAATTTTACGAAGTATTCTTGCTTGATTGGCTTGATAAAGATATCAGCTGCTTGATCGTGTGATTTTACATACTTTATTTTCACTTTTTTTTGTTGCAATACACTCTCTTATGAAATGATAGCGAGTTTCTATGTGTTTGCTTCGATCATGAAAGACTGGATTCTTGGATAAGGTAATTACTTATTTGTTATCAACACAAATCTCGGTTGGCTCTTCTTGTGGCAAACCCAACTCCTTCAACAAATTTATAAGCCAAATTGCATGACAAACACTACATACTCAGCTTCACAAGTGGATAGCGTGACAATAGGTTGCTTTTTTGACATCCATGTGAAAGCAGTATTTCCCATAAAGAACACAACATAAAACTAAATAAAAGCTAAGTATATGTTGACTTCTATATTCCCTTGGATTCAAATATCTATGTAGAATTTTAAGTGAATGATAGAATGGAAAAGAATTTACTTTAATATGGCTTGTCAAAGAACAGAGAGAATGAAAATTTTGTTTATTGTCAAAAATATATTAATAGACCATTAAAAAGCCAAATGAACATTTAATCATTAACATATTACTTGAAATCCATTCAATTCGAGTAAGAAATAACTAGAATTGTAAATTGAAGGTTCAATAGCAAATAATAGATAAAAATGAGATTGCAACATAATGAATGCATAAACATCTGAAGAAAATTAATACAGAATTCCCATGGATGAAGCCCAACTACAAATAACAAGTAAAACCGACACAGATCTAATAGATAAACTACTGTAGTCATAACGGAGTGGTCACAAGGATAATCTTTGTTTTATCCAATTCCCTTTAAATATTTAATTAGGAACTCCCACAACCATTACAAAGAGAGTGGGCTCAATTGAATTCACTCTCTTCAATTTAAACTCCACAAGTTCAAGAAAATTTATTACACGAACCAAGAATAAATATTATCAGAAAACATGCAAATGAAACAAGTAACTTGGCCACCTAAAATAATGACCAAAATCGCTTGGGAAGTTTATTTTTTAAAACCCTAATGCATATAACCCCAACAATTATGAATCCTAAATTCTCTTTATGAAGTAAAAATCAAGTGTAAATGTGGTAAATAACCTTTAGTTCAGTGAATTTCCAGCCTTTAGTTTGGTGAATTTTCAGTAAAGGTAGCGCATTTGTGGTGTTAAAACCAACTGTAGCAGAAGCATGAACTTGCAATAGCATAAGCATTCTGGGCATTGTACTATTTGTGATTTTGAAATATTAGATTTTGAATTAGGGTGATTCTGTAATTGCACATTAAAAAAGCTTATATGAGAAATTTTGAACTATGAGAATGTGTTTAGATAAATACCCCAAGTATGGCGTAGACAAATTCCTACTGATACTCAAATGCCAGAGATTAAAAAGAAAATTATAATTTGTGTTCATTCCAACTCAAACAAAGACTTCTACAACCACGATCATTGGACTCTCTAACAATAACATATAAATATTATATTAAAAAATTAAATAACAAAAGCAAAATCCCTAACATAACAATCTTCTCCATTTCATCTTAGATTCTTTCGAAACAATGGACGTATCAAAACTTCAAAAACTCTCCCCCTAAATCAATCGACTTTCATCACTCTTTCCCTCTCCAAATCCCTAACCCATTGCTCCTTCCCTACCACAACCCCCTCACCAACTGAATCGTCCACCTTTTTTAAACAACCCGCCCGAAACCTAAGAGCGAGTCTATCTTGTCTCATCAAACTGGATAGATAATAATTTAATTAGTAAGAATTCTACTTAAAATTCTGCAAGGTCTCATTTATAAATATAACACTCTCAACCTATAAATATGTAAAACAAACAACATCTTCATCCAAAATACTGAATATTACCCAAAATATCTCCAGAGTATCAAAAGTTTTATTATAACCAATATTAACATACATTATTTTATTCTTAATCGCAAAAGAATAACACAACAAAATCATACACTCCCAAAAAAATGAGATGATCAGGATGTCCTAACAAAAATCATCTATATCTTCTAACACCATCACGTTGCCAAGATTTAAAATATATCTCAAGGGAAGTGTCATCTCTATCTCATCATATCTGTGCATGCATAATCTAGTCCCCAAAGGACAAAAGTACTCAAGCACATGGCCTAAAGCTTATATGTGTTCTCAGATAGGCCCCAAAGGCCTATATCTCATCTATATCTGTATTACTGTTATCATCATATCATATACATATGCCCCCAAAAGGCAGAAGCGCCCAAACGCATAAACCAAAGCCTCTATGTGCGTTTAAACGGGCCTCAAAGGCCTCTTATCTCATCTGTATCACCATATCTAGAAGGGAAGGGTACTGTCCAATGATTTTAAAAATAAAAACAACCTCTGCACTCATATTCATGCACAATTTAACCATACTTTAAATTATACTTTTCTTTTCATCATCACATCTTAATCCACTTTTTTTAAAAAAATACTATCATATATTATCCAAAGTCGGTATGGAAAACCATTAACCAAACATTTCAATAAAATATAAATGCGTGAAATTAAATACATTTCGAAAAAATCATCAAATCAAAACATTTTAAAAACTTATTTTGCAAACATGCTTTATTATCATAATTAACTATGAAAATAAGTTTGGTATATTCCACTTACAATGACGATGTTCAGACTTGGTTATCGCCCATGTCCGTAGACTAATTTTTGCTCGCGGATCCTTCTAAATCAAGGAAACGGCATAATTATTTTCTTTAAATCAAAATTAAGGCAAAATTTATACAATAAACTAAAAACAAACATTAATCCATAATTTACAACTCCCGCGTCGATAAAATTACTAAAATACCCTTGATTTCGTAAATCATTAAAATACTTCGAAATCATAAACCACCAAATTACCCTTAGAATCATAATTACAACTAATCTCAATTTTAGAAATTACTAAAATCTCCATTGGGTCAGAAATTACAAAATCGACCTCAAAATGTGAAATGATCAAATTGTCCTCACCGGTCAACGGTGATCGGACTTTAATCAACACTGGCCAAGAAGCTAAAGTCTGAAAGTTCCAATCATGCTGAGTCTAATAGTGTTGGTAGTGAGCTCCCACGTCCGGCAACGACCTCGAAATTTAGCTCAGCAACCGTGAAACTCCAACAATTCGCCAACAACAAAACAGTGATTCCCGGTGGCTATGGATGGTCGGGAATATAAGAGTGAGTCGCGGGAAACAAAACCCAATTGGCAGCGTCACCCAAAACTGGCGAAATCAACGACGAGCAGGGGTGGGTTTTTACTGCAACTTATCGAGTTTAATCACCAACATTCTTGTCGTCAATCAACGATGCGGATAGTAGGGGAACAACGACCAGCTTCCAAGCTTTAAATCGGTACCTAGCTCGACCGGAGTGGTGGCTGGAATCACGAGATATGGCTAGGTCGCGTTCGCGGGTAGGGTCAGGTTTTTGGGTTAGTTTGAAAACTTCTCTCAATCTCTTACACGTGTATATTTTCCCATGTTTCCAGCTTCTTCTTTTATTTATTTTAAATCTTTAACCGCCTCTCATTTTTTTCCTCATATGTTACAATTCTCCCTACATATAAAAATATTTTCCTCAAAATTTACGTACTTGATAAGAAAAGATAGGGATACTGAGCTCGCATTTAGTCCTCATGTTCCTAGGTAGTCACTTTCTTTATGTGATTCCTCCACTATACGTTCACTAGAGGAATGGTCTTAGAACACAGAACTTGGTGTTTCCCTTCTAGTATCTCCACTGGTTCTTCTTCATATGTCAGGTCATCTTTCAAGTGGATAGGATGCTTCGATAATACATAGCTTGGGTCATATATGTACTTCTGAAGCATTGAAACATGAAATTTATCATGGATTCTGGATAACTCGGGTGGTAAGGCTAATCGATAAGCTAACGGACTAATGCACTTTATGATCTCATATAGCCCAATGTAATGTTGGCTTAGCTTCCTATGTTTTCCAAATCGAAGCACTCCTTTCCAAGGAGATATCCATATGAAAATTCTATCACTATCTTCGAATTCAAGTTCTTGTTTACGTTTGTCTGTATAACCCTTCTATCTATCTTGGGTCACCTTTAATCTATCACGAATCATTTGTATCTTCTTGTTTGTATCCTGGACTAATTATGGACCAAATAACCTATGTTCACTAACCTCATCCTAGCATATTGGAGTTCTGCATTTTCTACCATACAAAGCCTTATATGGTGCCATCTCGATACTAGCTTGATAGTTGTTGTTTTAAATAAACTCCAGTATAGGTAAATAATTGTCCCAATTACCTTTGAACTCCATAGCATAAGCTCACAAAATACCTCTAGGGTTTGACTAGTACGCTTTGACTATCCATCAGTCTATAAAAAGTTGTACTAAAGTTCAACTTGGTACCCAAAGCATTTTGCAAGTTGGTCCAGAACTTAGAAGTAAACTGAGAATTTTTATCTAAGACTATGGAAACGGGTACTCCGTGAAGTCGAACTATCTCATCTGCAAAAATACTCACCAACTTATCCATTGAATAAATGGTTTTGAACGGTAAGAAGTGAGTAGATTTTATAAGTCAATCTACAAGCACCCAAACACTATCATGTCTCTTCTAAGTGCACGTAAGTCTCACTACAAGATCCATAGTGATGTGCTCCCACTTCCACTCAAGAATGGGAAGTGGTTGAGAATACCTTGCAGGCCTCTTGTGTTCAGCCTTAATCTACTGATAGACTAGACATTGAGAAATAAATTATGTTATCTCTTTTTTCATACCCTGCCACTAGTAATGATCTCTTTAGGTATGGCTCATCTTCGTACTACTAGGATGCATTGTATAAACTGAGCAATAAGCTTATTCCTTGATTTCTTTTTTCAACTTCTCAACATCGAGTACACAAAGTCGACTACCCATAACTAAAACTCCATCATCTCTCACCGTAAAATCAATTCATAAGCATTTTTGCACATCTTCTTTCAACTTCATTATTTGCTGGTTTTGACCTTGCATCCGATGGACTTTGTCAATCAGACTTGGCCTAGCTTGAAAATTAGCTGTCAAAACTTTAAAATTATCAGCATTCAACTCGGCTCCCAAATTTCTCAACTCGATCAACAAAGGCATATATATCACTAGCAAGTGAGCTATAGAGCTGAAGGGCTTTCTACTTAGTGCATCAGCTACCACATTTGCTTGCTTAGGTAATAATCAATAGTATACTAGTAGTCCTTAATTAGCTCAATCTATCTTCTATGTCTCAAGTTTAACTTTTTCTTAGTAAACAAATACTTGAGACTCTTATGATTAGTGAAAATTTGACACGTTACCCCATATAAGTAATGCCTTTATGTCTTGAGTGCAAACATTACTGCTGCTAGCTCTAGATCGTGTGTAGGATAGTTTTGCTCATGCTTCTTAAGTTGTCTAGAAGCATAAGACATCACTTTCGCATGATACATTAGCACATAACCCAATCCCTGCCTAGAGGCATACTGTATATCACAAAGCGTTCATTACCATATGAAAGTGTAAGAACTGGTGCTGAGGTCAAACATGTCTTAAGTTCTTGAAATCTCTTTTCACAATTATCATCCCGCTAAAACTTAGCATTCTTTCTGGTTAACTGTGTCAGAGGAGAAGCAATATAAGAGAATCCCTCCACAAATCTACGATAGTAATCGACCAACCCTAAGAAACTTCTAACCTATGTGACATTTGTAAGTCGTTCCTATTTCATAATTGTTTTAAGCTTTTGAGGATCAACATAAATGCCTTCAGTTGATATCACATGGCCTAGAAATATGACTCTGTACAATCAGAACCTGAACTTGCTTAACTTGGCATACAACTGCTTCTACCTTAAGGTTTGCAAAACAGTCCGCAAATTCTCTGTATGCTTTTCTTCGCTTCAGGAATACACCAAAATATCATCTATGAATACTATCACAAACCTATCTAGATAAGGGTGAAATACCTTATTTATTCAATCCATAAAAGCTGTTGGGGCATTTGTTAACCCCAATGGCATGACTAGGAATTCATAGTGTGCATTACTAGGAATTCATAGTGTCCATAACTGGTTTTGCATGCCATTTTTAGAACATTGACCTCTTTAATTCTAAGATGATAATATCTCAAGCACAAATCAATCTTAGAAAACATTTTCTCTCCCTGAAGCTGATCAAACAAGTCATCAATACACAGAAGTGGATACTTGTTACATATTGTAACTTTGTTCAACTGCCAGTCAATACAGAGTCTAAAAGTCCCATCTTTTTTCTTAACAAACAAGATTGGAGCTCCCCACGGGGATACACTAGGTCTAACAAACCCCTTATCCATTAACTCTTAGTAGAGGACCTTTAGTTCCTTCAATTTTGGTGTAGCTATCCTGTACGGTGCTATAAATATAGGAGATGTTCCATGGACTAAATCAATAGACAACTCAACCTTTCTATTAGGTGGCATCCTAGGAATTTCATTTAGAAATACATCGGGAAATTCTTTGACAACTGCTATATCCTTCAATCTCAATTCTCGAACTTCTTTGCCAATACATGAGCTAAATAAGTTGAGCACCCTTTTCTCAATAACTGTCTTGCACTAATGGCAAATATGACACATGAAGGTAGAAGTTTACAGTCTTCATAGAATTTCACCTCAGCTTCCCCTGGCCTTTTAAACAAAACTTCTTTTTTGAAGCAATCCACAGTAGCACAGTGAGATGCAAGCCAATTCATGCCCAAAATGCCATCGAAATCTCGAATGTCTAAAATAATCAAGTTTACTCTGAATTCATACTCACCTAATCTAATCATACAATCTCGATACACACTCTCAGCAAGTAGTGACACCCCAGTAGGTGTACTAACAACTAAACCGCAATCCAGCGGTTCAGACTCTTGCTATACATGTATGGAAAAGGTACGGGAAATAAAGGAATGTGTGGATCTAGGATCAATAAGAATATGGACCAAGTGATTGTAGCATGTCCTTGATATCGACTCTCTATTGTCATCCACCAATGGTAAGCTCTATCATCGGGTAGGAAAGTCGCAAAGGATAACTTGTCATCCTCTGAACACTTCATCACGTTAAAATACGCTCTAATTTAATAAACTTTAACTCCACCTAAAGTGGTTCTCCAGAACCATTAAAGCTCTTCCCCCCTAAGCTCCTTACAAGTTCAATAATGTTTGCATTATCGACATGTGCTTGAATATGATTCTGCACAACTAGAGTCATGATCTAAGCTAGCCTATCGAATGACTGCTCAATATTCGGGACATTCCCCGGTGTCTGTTGTGCTATTTCATGCACGGAGGATTAAACTACCCCATCATTAACGAGTTTACTTTCCCCTACAGGTACACTACTGGAAGTCAACCCAGCTACTAGCCTAGTATCACTACGGCCACAGTAAGGTCAACTACTACAACGAAGCATGATGGTGACTACAAACTATCAATTCAGAGCACCTCCGCGTGTTCTCTTAAGCCATGGTGGGGCAAACCTCAGCGATGATGCTAAGTCCCTAAGAGGGGTGTATGTAACACCCTAGGCAAATCCCACATCAACAAAGCACGGGACAAATGCTGGGTTTATAAGGGGTGATCCACACCTTAATTGACAAGACACGTTTTGGGGTGTATGGGCGCCCTAGAAACAAACTCATGCGGGCATAGTCAAAGCCCAAAGCGAACAATATCTTGCCAATCAGGGTTGGATCATGACATTATGGTATCAGAGCGGCTCCGCGTGTCTTCTTGAGTAATAGTGGGGCAAACTTCAGCTAGGACGCTGAGTCCCCAAGGGGGTGTATGTAACACCCTAGGTGAATCCCACATCGACAAAGCACGTGAGAGATGCTAGGTTCATAAGGGGTGATCCACACCTTAATTGGTAAGATGCGTTTTAGAGTGTATGGGCGCCCTAGAAACAAACCCATGCGAGCCTAGTCAAGGCCCAAAGTGGACAAGGTAAGATATTGTTCGCTTTGGGCCTTGACTAGGCCCGCACGGGTTTATTTATAGGGAGCCCATACACCCTAAAACGCATCTTACGAATTAAGGTGTTGATCACCCCTTATAAACCCAGCATCTCTCCCATGTTTTTTCGATGTAGGATTTGTCTAGGGTGTTACATGGAAGGTAGCTACAAATCCGATAACAACATATTCGGTGGCTGCGTCTGCAAATGATCGGTAGTGGCTACATTGTGTCCATGTGTTAGCATCAATTTGCTTTGCAACCCTATCCTATGAGAAACCCAACCTATGAAGACTGAAAAGTAAAGACTAGAGAAGAAGAGAGTGAGAGAGTGAGGCTGTAAAGTTTTAGTGAAGGCTCTATATGTATGTGCACACGCGCGCGCGTGTGTGTTTCGCCTAAATCCTAATTTTGTTTTCCATTTTTTTTAGCCAATTCCAATTAAATTTTTGGGTCACCCAATCCGATCACAATCTGATTAGGTTCGTTAAATGATCCAAATCATTTTAGGTTAATAACCTGATCTTATCCAAACTTGAGATTTTTTAAATCGGTCAGTTTAGGTTATTTGTCCAACCTTAATGTTTATTGTATATTAATTTGGTGGGAGTATTCGTCTGCCCAAGTCATAAATGTTTCATGGGCATTAATCTTAGGGACTGAGTATTGTTTTATTTAGACACTTTGTAACTTAACATTAATCTTTCTTTTCTTTTTCTCATTAATAAGTTTGGCGTTATTAATCAAAAAACCTTGTCCTCGAGCTCATTCTATAGTAACCAAATTAGGAATATTCATGTGATACTAGAATTCATATATCTTACTTATTTATTTATGTTTTTCAGTTACAGGCAAGAATTGTCTGCAACAGAAAATAAAACAAAATAAAAAAGAACAAAATGATAAATGGGTTAATTCTAGGTAAGTTAAATCTCTATAAATATGCTTTTGATACTTCGAGAGATCAAATACCTCCAAATACAATTATTCAATTACCAAATAAAATATTCAAGTTTTATATTATGGAGGTTAATGCTAGTTTGAATAATAGCTTACAGATAAAATTAAAAACTAAAGGATATGAGTAAAACTAGACACTGCTTACCTAAACTAAGGCACATAATTAACTAACTAAGAGCTTATTAAATCTAAGTGCACATTATCACATTCAATAGGATACATACAATTTAAAATAAATAGAAATATAAGATTGGAGATCATAAAAATTTCACTTAATCTAAATTTTAACTTCAAATTATGACACAAAATATTTATGTTAAATTGAATAATGGAATGAGTAGCTACGCATTAAATGTTACTTCCAACTTTTAATTTTGGGTTAATTCTGAATTATTTCATCGTAAATTGATTATCTTCAAACCACCCCTTAATTTTAAAAAGTCACAATTTATCACCCATATTAATTAAGAGACAAAAAATTTCATCAATCTACCCTTATTTTTCCTTATCTTTTGAGCCCAAAAACAATAATAATAACTTTGAGATTTTAAAAGTAATAGTGTTGATTTAAAGATAGTTAATCCAGGAGAGATAATCTGAAATTTATCCTTAAATTTCACCATTTTATTGATAGATAGATGAGAATTTTTATCCTTTTCGTAAACATATCATTACTCGTCAAATAATTACTAGTTTTCCCAAAAATACAACTATTTTGCATGCCACATATGGAAAATAGTTATTTATTGACAATAGTTATTCATTAGTAATTGCTATACCGTATACGGACACTAGATATTTACTATAGAAATTAATTTTGCATGGCCGAATTAATACTGTATCTGGCTCACTTACTCGCATTTTCTCTCCACCTTCACAAGGAAAGATGATTTCGTTTTCCAAACAACCCGTGCTGCTACTGATACTACTCCTGCATGTACTGCTTGCCAGCATCAGCTCAACCTCAGGTTGGAGCGCAATGCCACCTCGAATAACAGTGATCGTCAACAACGATTTGGACAACCGCTTAGATCTTACCGTTCATTGTAAATCAAAGAACGACGATCTGGGTGAACGACATCTTCCTTATCACACCTCATTTCAGTTTTCGTTCCGGCCAAACTTTTGGGGTAGAACAGTTTTCTTCTGCAGCATGCACTGGCCTCCTGAACATGAGATATATTGGTTTGATATATACGTGACAACCAGGGATTTTCGTCTGTGTAAGGAGCGTTGTTCGTGGAATATAAAGCCTAGAGGTCCATGTTTGTTCAATTATAAAACTATGAAATTTGATATTTGTTTACCCTGGCTGGAAGGTTAAACGCATGCAATATCATACAATAAAGTGCTGCATTTTGTGAAATTAAGGTACATGCTGCCATGTTTGTCTTGTCACTCTTCCCTGTTCACATAAGAAAACCCGGGAACTGATATTCTAAATCATTCCCGTCATGCACAGACAATTGAACCAGATAATAAGATAAATCGATATGTGACATACATCTACGTTGTCAAGCTGCAATCAAAAGATAGCGTAGTCTAGTATTTGATAGAAGAATCATCCTTCAATTCGACTAATTTAATGCAATTCAGGACGCTGAAGATATATGTGTAGTGATATTGCCAACTGTACACCAATGTTGCTGTACTTTATTGAGTGCAAAGGGATTTACAGAATCAGCAAAGAGCATTAATTATATTTGCTCATGGATAAATGTACATGATCTCATCAACTGGCTATTGCAAATAATGTGAGGAAGAATCGGCACCAATTAAAACCATTTTGGTTAATAAAATCTGCAAAATGGTTACCTAGTTTCATGAATCTGAGGAAGATCGTAAGTTGGAGAAGAATGAAATCTGCCTTCTCGCTCATTAGACTCAATAAGCATTGATACAACTTCCCGCATTGAGGGTCTATCGAAAGGAGAAATGCTTGTGCACATCAAAGCAACTTTTAAGACAAGAATCATGTGGTCAACTGTACTTTTATCTTCAAGATTTAATCGCGTATCGAATATCCCAGGGGTCAAAGAATGGTCCCGAATATAATTCCTCACCCAAGTAGCAAGATCACCTCCATCATCTAATGGCTGTACAGGAGTTCTTCCAGTTAGCAACTCCAACAGTACGACACCATAGCTGTAGATGTCACATTTTTCTGTAACCTTCATAGTGTATGCATATTCTGACATCAAATGGGGAAAAAATGTCATTAATCACTTGAAAGCAATGAAGAGAGAGAGAGAGAGAGAGAGAGAGAGCTGTGTATTTTATGTCTGTGCCAAAATATATTTATATATGTATTAAAGGTTACATTGCCTGATGAAATGAATATCGGTATTTTTGTCACATTGAAAATAGTAACAGAATGCTTAGAATTTTAAAGGGTTAAAACAATAAAAGTCAACATTTTAAAATTGTCAAAACTGATGGGAAAAGAATTTCCGAAATATGACTTTCCATGCTTGTGCTCATTTTTTGTGCTAATTTGCTATACTTAGTCATTGATAAATCTAAGAGCTCTACCATGTTACCGAGTATTCCTTCAAAATGTGAGCACAATAGAAAACAATATGTACTTCTCTCGGAATACTAAATGGAATAGAAAGTGAAATTCATGACAATCCCATAACTACAATATCCTAAATATAGCACTTGAACACAAATTCATGCCATTCAAATTCAAGCAGGGGCAACAGGGTCAACAGAATTGAAGAACAAAACATTAAAACTGAGAAAGATTATTTCGTTAGCCCTGCATCTGGATGGTGACAAATGTTTGAAACTTAAACATTTTTACTGTAAATGCCACTTCAAATAAAGAAATTAGTAAATAAGAAATCAAAAGGGCAAAACAGGGACCTTACCAGGGGCAATGTAACCATATGATCCTGCAACTGCTGACATTGATTTAGATTGAGGCATGTCGATCACTTTAGCTAATCCAAAATCACCAACATGCGCTTCAAATTTATCATCAAGTAGAATATTATTAGACTTGATATCACGGTGAAAAATTCTTGGTTTGCAATCATGATGGAGGTAGGCGAGACCCTCGGCAGCTCCAAGGGCTATCATGAACCGAGTTGGCCATTCCAAGTTACAAGAAGACCCATGTAATAACTCACCCAAGCTACCCCTTTCCATGTACTCATAAATAAGGAGATTGGAACCCTGATGATAGCAAAAGCTATAAAGCTTCACAATATTGCGATGCCTAATCTTTCCAAGAGTTAAAATCTCAGCACGAAAGCTGCACTCAATATTGTTCCCCTCCCTGTTAGATGCCAGCTTCTTAACAGCAACGATTTTACCAGAATCCATTACTGCCTTATAAACTGTTCCATAAGCTCCACTTCCAACAATGAAGCTATCGTGAAAATTGTATGTGGCCTCAACCACATCTTGGAAAGAAAACCCCTCCTTTGGAGGAAAGTAGACATCTGCATCCAAAGATGAAATCTCATTATCTTGCAAGGAGGCAATCATTTTGACCGGACGTCGGATGAAGTACAGAATAATCACAATTAGAATAAGAGAAACACCACCAACAGCAGCAGCAACTATAGTGATTATTCTACCCCGACGAGAAATCTCACTATTCAAAGGTGGAACAGAACCAGAAGATGGACTTGCCCCACAATTACCAACAGGTCTACCACAGAGTCCTTCATTTCCAAGAAAGCTGCTGATGTCCATGTTCTGAAACTGTGGAATGGAAGGTAAAGGTCCGGTGAGGTTATTGTATGAGAAGTTGGATCCCAATAAACTTGATAGATTTTCAAATGCACTGGGAATTTCACCACTCAAATGATTGTTATTGAGCAAGAGGAATTCCAGTAAGTCAAGCTTCCCCAGCTCCGGCGGTATACTTCCACTGAGATTATTATAGCTGAGATTCAATGCGATTTGCAAGCTTGAAAGATCACCCAATTCGTGAGGTATCTCACCAGAAAATAAGTTGCCACCCATCTGCAATTCTGTCAGATGCGAGAGGTTTCCTAATGTTGAAGGTATATTTCCAGAAAATTTATTTTCCGAAAGCTTAAGAATCTCAAGCTGCTGAAGGGTTCCTAGCTCATTTGGTAAAGAACCTACAAAGCTGTTGTGGCTGATATCAAGCCGTTGAAGCGTCATGCAGCTAACAATTTCAGGTGGAATCAATCCAGTGAGCATGTTAGAAGATATATTAAAAGTCACCAGCTGAGAAAGATTACCTACTTCCTTGGGCAACTCGGATGTAAAGTAATTGTTTGCTATATGAAGCCTCTGCAACTTTTGGCAATTTTCAATCTCTGGTGGAATTGGCCCACTAAACTTGTTCTGGTCTAACTCAATAGCATAAAGGTTCTCCAACTTGCACAACTCCAAAGGAAAGCTACCAGTAAGACCGTTTCCAACCAAACGAAGTTGAAGCAATGTTTCACAGTTGAGAACATCGGTTGGGATATTTCCAAACAGCTTGTTATACCCAAGATTCAACATAATTAAGTTAGAATTGTGACAAAGATGAGGAGGTATTCTTCCGGTGAGGTAGTTATGTGAAAAATCAACCACCCAAAGAAGGCTGTAGAGTCCAAGCCCTGGAGGAATGCCACCCGTCAAAGAGTTTTCAAAAAGCTGTAACTGAAACATTTGAGTCAAATGCTGAAACCCAGCAGGGATAGGACCTGTTAGGTAATTAATTGAGAGGTCAAGCTTCGTCAAGTTCCTCAAGCTACTAAGCTCATTTGGTATTACTCCAGTAAGCTGATTCTGAAAGAGGAATAGCAAGCGTAGACCTGTTATCTTACTGAACTCAGTTGGGATCTCACCATTCAAGGAATTCTCTGACAAATCAATTTCTGTTACCATAGACAGATTCCCAATTTCCCTCGGAATGGTTCCATTCAACTCATTCCTGTAGAGGTACAACTTCGTCAGAAACTTGAGATTTCCAACTTCTTTAGATATTTGTCCCACCAGATTATTGGAATACAAAGCAAGAGTTTGAAGCTTTGTACAATTCCCAAGCTCTAAAGGGATAAAGCCAGTCAGTTGGTTATCCCATAAAACTATTTCAGTCAAGCTCTCAAGCATCCCAATTTCCTTCGGTAACGAACCTCCAATGTCATTCTGGGCAAGACCAAGTATTTGCAGACTCTGACATCCACTAATTTCTGCAGGTATGCTACCAGAAATTGCATTCTGCCCTGCTCGAAATACTCTCAAGTTCCTAAGATTCCCAATTGATTGTGGCAAAGGACCAGTCAGATTGTTGGTGTATGCAACAAAATCCACCAATGATGATAAGTTCCCCAGTCCCTCGGGCAGAGCACCAGAGATCATGTTATTGCATATATTTAAACTCACTAAAGAAGACAGCTTACCTAATTCAGCAGGAATTTTCCCACTGAATTGGTTGTTGTTCAAATAAAGATG
Source organism: Citrus glauca (assembly GCA_029633175.1). NCBI lineage: Eukaryota > Viridiplantae > Streptophyta > Magnoliopsida > Sapindales > Rutaceae > Citrus > Citrus glauca. The sequence goes on from JAQOOD010000009.1 coordinate 18,279,700, forward strand.
TTCCAGCCTCGAACAATTTCCAATCTCCCTGGGAATATAACCAGTTAATTCATTGTAAGCAAGATCAAGATATGTTAGGTGGACCAAACTGCCAATACTGGGGCTTAGACTTCCAGTAAAATTCATAGCATTCAAATCCAGAGACCAAACCACGGGTTCAAAATCTGAAGTGCAATTTACTCCAATCCACGAACATGGTGTCTGATCAATGGATTTCCAACTCTTCAGAAAATTGAATTCGTCATGAAGACTATTCTTCAGCTCTAGCAGATAATGACCCTCAGAATTCAAACCCTCTGTAGTGCAAACCAACAGCATCACGACCAGCCAAAAACCCACAATTTCCACTTCTAAAACTCTCCTTGACTTCAACTTCTTCAACATTTTAATATCCCTCTGTCCAATTGAAATTACAGCAGAGTCTGATAATCTAGAACCTGCCCAAAGCATAGACACCATTATTTTGTATTGCCAAAGAAACACATACATTCCATATATATCACCACAAACACCATCTAATTAAACCCTCATTCATAGATCACCTGCCAGTACACATGAACTACATACCCATAAATGCATTTTCAGATATGAACCCAGAAGCCCAATAATCTTCTAAGGTGGACCAAAAAGCCAGTCTAAAAAGGATTACATGTAATCACTTATACGTACAATTAGACAAACAAGTTGATAGAATCCAATGAAAAAGTCCCCAGATAATCTATCTAAGATAAAATCACAGTATTCAACTACTGAAAACAAGCAAAAACGAAAAAAAAAATTCAAAATAACTAAGGACAAACACAAGTAAAGATAAAAGACTGAAACGTGCCTCTATTATAAAGTCCACAATCACTCGTCAAAGAAGAGATAATAAAGGCAGCAACTGCACCACTTGCCAGTAACACCTCGACACCAACAGCACAAAGCGAAAACCAAAACCATTGAATTCATTAACCAAAATGAAGAAAAACTAAGACCAACCCAGTAAATATTTTCTCACAAATACTTGGGATCTACAAAGATTTGGGCCCAAAAATTGAGACCAAAAACAAAAATATCCCAAAAGTGGAATGAATCAAAAAGAAGATTTTTTCATTTTTTTTAATCTTTCTCGGGGTGAATGGGGAAGAGAGGAGAGCAGGGAGGTCTCGACTCTTGAGTCCTTTTGGCTTTTGGTTGAAGTTGTTATGGCCGACAAGGCATGGCATGCTCTCATATACACTTCATTTGGCTCTCTCTCTCCTGTCTCTATTACACGTTAATGTCGTGTTCTAGTAGATGGTTCTGTTGATGTTTTAGTTTCCGCTCTTTCAGTGCTTGAATAATGGTTCCTTTTTTTGTGTTCAAAAAGAAAATATATGGCAAAGGGAGAAAAGATTGCGATTTGTTTGCTGATTCTTGATTGGGACAGCTCGGTCTGGTAGGTACCTACTTGGTAATTGCATATTTTTATACGGAAATTCTATATTTGTTTCTCTGCTTCACGTTCTATACAGTGCTCCAGAGATTCCCACTTCCTAACTTGCCATATCAGCACAAGAATATTCATGACTCATTTATCATGATCACATACTTACTGATATTTTGTCTATTCTATCAGAAATTGATTAAATCAGTAGGATGTTATAACCTTTACAATACTAAAATTCCTTGAAACAGTTTTGTGATGCCTCCACTTTGCATATTTAGAGGTGGGTGTTGTTCGCTTTGGGTCGATTTACCCAATAAATTCAATTGAAAAAATAAAAATCAATTTTAATTTATTGTGAGTAATTTTTTATTCGACTTATTACTGCTGAATTAAGCACCCACCCATAGTTTGATTTCTGACATCCAAGGTCAAAGAAATAATTTCTAACACATTAACTTTCATTTCACCCCAGATCATGTAACGTTCATGCCCACTATTTGACTAAATTTGCATTAAGGAGTCTTGACACTGCTGTTTGGTTAGCTCCGTTACCAACTAATGTCCAATCTATTTTCTCTGATTTTTCTTAATGAAAGTTGAATTCTCAAAAAAAAAAAAAAGCACCCAATCATAGTCCAATCGAGATAGATCTATTTTCAAATATTAAACAAATTACCATGCCGTCATTTTATATATATAGCATTAGAACAAATTCGGTCTACTTTTTAAACTGGCAGTGTGATGTCCTGCTTTGTACTTAAAAATTATAAAAAAATTTAAAAGAAAATTAATCTCCGCGATGAATATAAAATAACTCATATCTTTAATAAAATAAATCTCTACAATACATGCGATAAGACTCAAATTTTCAATTTAAAAAATAAGGTGAAAATACATCCTTCTGGAGGAACGAGTGAATTGCAGTTAATAGGATAGTTCCGAGTTAATCATTCACACAACATCACAGGACAAAAACAATACGAGATCAAGGAGTAGAATCTTATACGATGAGTCCAACCACAGAGGAGTGAGGCCTTCCGTTGCCGAACGCAAAAGTAACATAAATGGCAGGTGACAAAGTTGTTTTAAATTTAGTTATGGATGAGGGGCCCTTAATTTTAATTTTTGTTTATCATTCAAATAAAGTAATTATATTATTTTTGTTTAATTAGATATGGTGTGTTAAGGAGGAGTATAAGATGATGGGACACTGGTCTGTGGGACCTACATGAAAAAGGCCACTGCTACTGTAGTACGTCTTTATCACAGACAGCGTCCATCATGACCGCCACGATCCATCCATCCATAGATTTGGACCCACCAAATGGGGTGAGAATGAGATAGCCCCCTCTTGCTTTCTGTCCACATCAGACGGTCCGTATTTTCCTTGCTTATCCATTAATCTGGCATTTAATAATCACACCATTTTTTTTTCCGAGAGAAATAATCCATAAAATCTTGAATTGTGAACCAATGGACCCAATTCAATGTCTTTCAAAATTCTAATTGCATCACCATTAGTTACGTTTTATTTAAATGTTTATTTAATAATAGATAACAATTATATTTTTGAGATAATTAGCTCAATCTTTACATAATAATTTGACAATAAATTTCTCGTATTAGATTTCTTATACGATAACGTCACATCTCGTAAGTTATACCTAAAATTTTAGAGTTTATGATCATATTTTGTATGCGTGAAGTCGTGCATTAAATCAACCCTTATTATTATTGTGTTGTATTTTTCAAAAAATTGACAATGCGTTATTTTGGTAACATTATAGTATTACCTTAATCTATTTGACTAGTGGGGGTTTGCTATCTATATGGGTTTGGCTCTTCTCCACTAAAAAGCAATTGATTTCATTTAGGCATTAATTGACCTATATTAGAAAGAAAAGCAGCAAAACAGAATTTCAAATTCACTTGGACACAATTTGCATTCAACTTTCTTTAGTCAACAGTGCTTTTTTTTGGGTTCCCCCCCTCCCTTCAGAAAGTTCGAGTGTATCTTGGATTTGTTCTCATCCATTTTTTTTTAAATTGAGTTAAAATTAATATAACAATTAAAATTCAGAAGAATTTACTCCCAAGGAAAGTACAGGTTGTATAACAATTGATACGCCATCATTTCGAGGTAAAAGGCAACCTTTTTAACTACATAATTGCAAAGCATTTGTTTAATAGTCCAAAAAAGCCCCTAGCTGGAGATGGGTCTAGATTCTTCCTAATAAGAAGAATCTTCTAGGATTTCCTTTTTATTCTTTTTATTATAAGAAAATTAAGTGGATGATTTCACATATGGTATGGTTACTTTTAGATTGAGCATCGAATCAACGATTAAAATCTATTTGATATGGCCTCTTAATTAATTTTTAATTATTGATTAGAGTTGGGCAAAAAATTTAACCGAATATTAAATACAAAATTAATTTTTTTAATATTCAATAGCTATCAATAGTAGTATAGTTATGTGTTTAGACCGAATGGATTGGCATAATACAACTCATTTAACATTATTAAGCGAAGAAAAAGAGATTAAAAAGTTCAATCATCGAAGAATTTTTTTTTTTCCTCTAGCATTTGGTCAACATTTCAAGCTTTTATAGTAAGATAAGATTAGGAGACTTTAATCACCAGCACTTGGCATCCTAATTATGTCCTTGGTAAAAGCTTTTGAATCATATATTCAGATTGATTCATTTCGAAGCATTTCTTTTGTCAATTTCAAGTAGAATAATTGTATTTTCATTATGAAAAATGAAAATGAACATCCTTTGACCCAAAATTTGAACACGCAAAAATTAAGAACTCTTGTTCCCTCTTATCTTCATATTCGAGCTGGCATTACCATAAAATATTTTTTTTAAATTACAATATTCACTTATTTAAATATGTATATATTTAGTAGATTATTAAATTATGAAATTGAACTATGTTTTCAAGTTATTGTGGAAACGTGTCGCTGCCAAGCTGGGTTAGAATGTTTCTCTTTACTTGCAATAAACGAAATCGCACATGATTTTGAGTTTTGCAATGCAAAATTCTAATAAATAAACAATGAAATTCGGAGCGTGCACTTAATGAAATGGGACAATCTTGGAAACTTCTTGCAAATCGATTTGAAGAATATTATCATTCACATTAAGATTAAAATCTAGAAGAATTTTATACTAAACCTGCTCACGATTGGACGAATTAAAAATCATTTACACATTTGATATTATTTCACTAGCAAATGACAACATACTCCTTGAGCAACTGACCTTGATATGAGCTAATGTGATTCAAATGGAGATCAAATTCTTAAGATGAGAATGATAATGAAATCCATCCATTTATTAATATACCTAAGGTGAAAATTATAATTATAATATAAGTAAATTATCTCTTGATAAAGTGTTGGGCACTTTTTCACTCTATTTTGAGATAGAGATTTGAAGCGAATCAGTGTTAATTATCTTCTAAATATTTAGAAGTAGATTTGATCCTTTCGAATTAAGATATTTTTTCGTCTTCACGTAATTGATTTAGGAGGATTATGATGGTAAAGATTAATATATTGTAATTTAATTAATTTATTAATAATTGAACAATCGATTTTAAAATTTTCCTCTACCAAGGGTATTTTTTTTTTTTATTCACGAGAGAGAGAGGAAAATGTTAACAGACGTTGGGGGCCCATTTATACATCCAGGCCCACAATATATTATGTGCAGTGTTGTTGAAAGAATGAAAAGGTAGTTAGTGGCCATGTAACGGACCGAATATATAAACTCGTATCTTTAAAATGTTATTCACATTTTGCTGCTTCTAGTCATCTAATTATGACCTTTTAGATAAGAACATAGAAATTATGTATATTCATGTCAAAATTTGCCAAACAAAATTGCCCTATTTCACGCTGATTTCAAATTCATTGCGGCCTAATTGAAAATACAATTGAATTGTGTTTGTAGTAAAAGTCCATCATTTTGTATGATTTTAGGAGAATTTTGAATGTGAATATCAGGCTTTTTAGCTTGAACGGTCCTTTTTCCATGGACAGTATCTGTGAGGATTCTATTGTTTACGGTGCAAGTCTCACTAAGGGGAAGGACTCCCGCTTTAAGTGGGATATAAATCATTTGACATTAAGCTCAGCTCATCAAAGGGCAGAGAGGCTGGTATTCACTGAGGGGAAAGACCATTACTTTAAGTGAGATAAATCAATTTGGCATTAAGCTTTGGTAAAACTTAAGAGGGCATAAAAGCTGATAATACATGGAGAGGTATAATATGAATCCTCCGAATAACAATCTCGTACCTCGCCCAGATTTGCACGGTCAAATCCCATCATGCCATGTGTACATTGGCCTTAAATAATAAGACCGAGATATGCACCTCGCCTAAATTTAAGTAATCGAATCCTCTAGTGCCACGTGTCCATCACCCTTAAATTATTAAAAAACAGATAAAATTAACCAGGGAGGCAGGGACACACAGCAGGAATCGTTTGTTTAAGTTTTTGGCTGGATTAAATAAAGAATGTGATGAAGTTCGAGGCAAAGTATTTGTAAAAGATCACCGAAGAGGCAAGGAGTCAAGGACATTCAATTATTTCATGCACAGAGGTAGGCTTGAGCGAGCAATAATAGCCTCATTTTCCAATAAAAGTTGTTCTTAACAAGGGTAATTATTCAAGTAATTAATTATAATTATATATATATAAATATGAGAAATATTCCAATCTAGAATTTTAAAGTGCAGTTTAAGTGTTTTAAGTTTTAATCATTTAAAATCCTGTAGTTTTAAACTATTTTCATATATTTTCCGTATTTTATGATCTCAAAGCAGAAAATGATATATATATCTATGAATTTGATGTTGAAAGTTGGAAAATCAAGATTGTCTTGGGGAAAAAATACAGTTTTTAAATTTTAAAAAACTATTTTAAGATCGCTCTCATATAGTATGTAAGAATTTGTAATTTAAAAATCGTACCTTAAAAATCCGATTTAAATTTTTCCGCTGAAAAGATTTAGGCTCCCAGATCACGAATTGTCACAAATGATCTTTCAGGTTATGACTCAGGTTTGATCTACACTTGACGTGTGGGCGCCTTTATCACTACCAAAACAACTAGCACGAGAAAATTTTTCTCTCAACAATAGAGAAAAAAATCTTTTTCTCTGATATGTATAAAGTGGATGCTCTCTCTTTCTTTAGAGAAAATAAGTCTTTTTATATATTCCTTTAGTGAAAACCCTAGCCTCTAAATAATTAAAAACAAAACCCACGATTACTTGTTTTTTTCTATATGAGACCCACCTTGTAAAATAATATAAGGTCTCTTACACACAAGCTAATTAAATGGAGTCTCTCACTAAATGATATATTTAGACTTTTGACCAAAATAGGTAGTTATCTTGTTTATTAATCCAGTAGTGGTGCAGTCAATTAAATAAGCTAACCCGAGGATCATTTGAGAACATATAATAGTGGCTATAACAATTAGGCCTGTAATTGAAATAGCCTAATTATATAATTCCAAATATACTTCATTAAAAGATTGGAATTGACCTCCATAATTATATGCTCGAATAATAATTCGTCCTGAGTCACATTGATTTCTTTACTGCACAATCCTTTGTACCACATCATTAATTAAATTGATATCTCAACTGTCTAATCCATTTAATTACATCTTGTTCCTTGATACTTACTGGTTTTCTCTAATTATTATTTTCAACATACTAAATACTTGACACACTTTGGCCAGATAATTCTATGATCAATTGCCGAAAACCTATCTAGAGATGTGTTGTACAAATTCTATATTGTTAATCCATAACTCCAATACTCATAATTGCTCCTACCAAGATACCAGATAATCTTGTCATAATTGTGTGTTGTACCCATTGGTAACTCAAATGAAATAACAATTACAATCATGAAATCATAACTAATTCAAGATTAAGATTACAGTAAAATCAATACCTATGAGATTTAATTAGTCTGACAGTCATTTCAAGGTTAATTAAATCTCGTATGTGATTATATTCAATGTAGTCGTACTACATCAATAAATTCATACATGATTAAGACAAATCATTCAATGAATTAATTACAATCTATACGTAAATAAAATGTCTAACTTTATTTATCAACTGCGAACTAAATTTATTTAATTATAAGATAACTTATATTTATGTCTTATGTGAATCCACATGGTGATCACATAAATACATATAATATGATTAAATAGACTTTGATCAAAATATTAATACAATTAAAATATTTGAATAAAATATCTCATTAATTTTATTAATAAGAAAAAATATTTATTATAATTAAATAAATATATATTTTTTAAGAGCATATTTTTCTAACATATTAGTGTCTCAAATTCAGTAATTTAATGCGCTTGATTCTATATTTCACGCACAACGATTAATATCATTTCACAACATTTGAGAGCAACCTCTAATCTAAGAAGCACACTTGTATAATTGTATGTACAATATATATCGTAATTATTAACGACGGAACTAACTGAGGGCAAGTGGGAACAGCTGACACTTTAACTAAAAAGGTTCTTAAAAGTACATTCATCTTTAAAGCCTCTCCTTCCCGATAAATTAAAGTTGCGACTCCTTTAATTATCTTCATTTTTTTTATAAGTGGTCTCTAGAAACAAAATTCAATTTACATAAAGTGTCACGCTAGTGCCATGAGACCGAACGGACCATTCATTGTTACCCAAGAAAGAAATTGTCTCCACGCTCTCTGTTATATGTATGTGGGCCTGTTTGGAAACTGTATGGAAGAAAATGGAACGTGAGGCACCGACAGTTCACAGGCTACAAGAATATAAAAAAAAAAAAGCGCCCTACTTTTGTAAGTGTCCTAGTTGGAAGGAAGAGATAATGAGTCACCGTCGCAAAAGTTGGCAATGAATTTGTGAATATGCTGCTGTTGCTTCCCCATTTCGGACGTGACTCGTTGTGTTTTTAAAGGATTCTCTTTAACAAACAGGTTATAAAGCAGATTAGATGGCTTACTCGCCAATGCAATGCCTACAACTCTATTAACTACTTTTGTCTCCTCATCTTTGTTAATGGAATTTCATTTGTCGTGCTATTAGTAGTCCTTAAAACTCTCGTTAACTGAAAGTAATTAAAGCACATATAATATAGGTGGCAAAATTTCAAGTTAGAGAGTTGATAGGAGTAGATTTATGAAGTGATTTCGATAGATTTTTATATTTTATATATATATATATATAGTATTTTTTTATCTGAAATTTTAAAGTACAAAAAAAATTGAAAAAATTTTAAAATTACAGAGTTTTAAAGACTAATAACTTGAAACACTTAAACTACACAATTTATATATTTTTTCTAATTATTCCTGCAATTTATAATTCTAGATTGAAACATTATATATATATATTTGTGTGTGTGTGAAAATGATTACAATCTACATATATTTTATAATTTGGGATCTACTGACATTTTGTAATTACAAGCCACATATTGCTCTGTTTTGAAGGATACAAGTTGAAGGGGGATAAGAGTTAGAGTCTTCATTCAACCCATATAAATATTTATAAGTATATTTGACCAATCTCTGGTCTATAATATAATTGCATGAATTTATATTTTTAATAGATATTTGAACCTAATTTTAGGTAAGATTATTTACACTTTAAAATATATTTTGAATACTCATTTACTAAGAATACTCATTTACTAAATTTAAAAAAATTAACTTTTACTTTGTACACTCTTAAAATTTTAAATTTACGCACAAAGCTTGTTATTTATTTTTTCATTCGTTCGTAGCACAAACACCCAAGCCAAGCTTTTATAGCTTTCAATATCGGTTTAACTATTTACACTGTACCAATTGTACAATAATTATCCTCATATACTTGCAAATTATATCCATCAAATCTTGAAGAACAAATTAATAAGTAATTTTTTCCTTTTTTTTCCGGGAATCAAAACAAGAAATAAGAAATTTTAAAATAATAAAATATGAATTTTTCCCTAGTCACGGGGAGATGATTTTCAGGCCTTTACCAAATAGATGTCAATCATTGAGTTTAATAGTTTTGAAAAGTGATATGATATATATGTGTCTTTATTATGAAATAAAATAGTGGAATTCGATTTAGTTCTGAAAGGAAAATTGATTAAATTATTATGATTTCTACATCATAAAAATGGTGAATTGATTAGTTTTAAATTAGTATATTATTTTTATGGGTGAATGCTCAAGAACAATTATTTAGTTATTTATATTAAAATGTCCATAACGAAAAATAACATTATAGGTATATTAGCCACATAAAATTTTACAAAATGGAAAGGCTATTTCAACCAATTAATTTTCTTTCAACGTCCACTTTTTTAATTAAAATAATTATTAAATTATAACTTATTATTTTAATTCACTAATTATCATAAATCAAAAAATTACTCTTAATTAGCTACTTTGTCAAAACCTAAACTAATTTCTCTCTCTTTTAATTTTTCTTCTTTTTTTTCTTTTATTCTTTCTTGCTAAATAAACTTGTCTTTCTCTTTGTTTTCACTGAAATATTATTAGTTCTTATCTATTATTATTATTATTATTATTATTTAGAGTTTGTGATTCCGAGATTTGACCCAAAAAAAAATCTAATGGATTTAAAATGGTATAAAACTTTTATTTTTTAATTTTTACATGATGGATATTGATCCCTTTATTTTGTTTAGACTGCAATAGGGTTGAATTTGTTCATCATGAACAATTTTATTTGTTAAATGTAATATTTACTTCATGTTTCATTATAAATTTTAATAAGAAAAACAGATCAAAAGAGAGAGAATAAAGTCAAATAACTAATTGATAAAATTATATTTTCAAAATAAAAAATTTAATTCAAAAAATATAATGAGAAATTTAATAGGTGTTATTTTTTTTTAAATGTAAATAATTTCATCTAGAAATACTTAAAACAATTTATTTTTCTTCTTTTTTTTTTCCAATCATATGGCCTCCCATGTGAAAGGTTCACATGCGAATGCTCTAGTAACCGAGAGATGCCATATGTTTTGGTGATAATTATGAAAAAGTAGTTCTCTAGTCATATTTCATCAAACACTAGAAGGGCATCCAAACCAGGCAGGCAGCCTTGCTTTTAAAGCATATACCTGTAAAAACATGTCATGATATTTTCACAAATTTTATTCGAGGTAAGAACATTCCATGCGCAATAATTGTAGGCCTCGAATCAAACAAACTTAACCGATGTGAGCAACTCATTTTAACTGATTTACTAACAAGCACAAATTAGCGAGATATTTTGCCATTGCGGAGTTGCCATTATCATATCCTTGCAGTATAAACCCAAAGCTGAAACCTGGCATCATTCCAGCAACTTTGGGAATCATAGCATGAACTGCTGTGAATGGTGAATTGCCAAAAAGATCATTAACTTCCAAGCTCAAGCTGTGTTTCTGCCACAACTTTCAGGACTGAAAAAGTACCAAAAATCTATTCGGTTCATCATATGCCATCCAGAGTCCAGAGACGAGATTTCTAAAAATGCAGAAAGAGTTCAAAGACTTCAAACAATTTACAATGTAAGATACCCTTTAAGGAGCAACTGCTCGATAAGTCCTCAAATAAAACCTGATTGCGTTGAGCAACAATTTTGGACAAATGAACTGCATATGAAGATAAACAAATCAACAATACATGATCATGCAAAAACTAGTTCTGTCCGTGGATCGCAGAAATAAGCGAGAAATACAAGTTACAGTATCTCCCCTCAACAGTAAAGGAATTCAATCTTGACCAACATCTAACCTAAGTTGTGTTACAGCTCCATCCACCATCCATCCAAATTCATAAATGAATTAGCTTAAAAAATATGGACAAACAATGACAGCCACTCTTCTCAGATCACCAAGAACTCGACTCTCAACCAATAAAATTCACCAAAAATCCTCATTCCAGCAATCCACACCATCTACACTCTCCAGTCAATCATCCAAAGCAATTAAGCAAAAGAATTAACACTCTTGACTTGCTTTCAATTCCACTGAGAACACATAAACCAGACAATAAAACACACATAAAAGCAGAATTCTTCTAATTAAATTTTTTTTTCCCAAAACAAATTACCAAGTACTAAATCTATCTGACTTGATTACAAGAAATCCACTAATCCTAAATAAGCTAAACTAAAGAAGGGGGAAAAAAAATTAAAAAGGACCTACTAAAACTACTCTACCCTTTATCTACAGGCTTGACACCCAGCACCCCAAGCTCAATCCCCATCATTTGCTTCTGTCTCCTCATCTCCACCACTTTTCTATGCGAGTTCGAGTGCAACTCGCTCGAGAACGTCGGGCTGTTTGCCGGCCGGTACTCCGGCACCAGCCTGCCGGACTTAAACCGAACCCCACAAGCATTACAAAGCGTCTTTGGACCCATTGGCCCAGCCCGCCATTGCGGGGTCTTCTCAGCGCCACAATGCTGACATTTTCTCCCTATAATCACTTTCGAAACAACCGGTTTCGCAGCTTTCACACTCCCGTGAACACTCCCCCACCAAGCCTCCTGGTTCAGAAGCTCGCGGCGGCAACGCGTGCGAAGCTTGCTCCGGGCACGCACCGGCACGCGCAGGTTCCCGCAGCAGTTCATAATAATGCCGTTGCTATTGTTGTTACCATTGGTGATAGTGCTGCCATTAGTGCTTGTGCTTGAACTGCTGTTGCTGTTTTCTAGAACCGAATTTGGGCTTTGCTGCTTTAAGATGTTGGGGTTAGAGGAAATGTCGACGAATGTTTCAACTGTCGGAAAGTTCGAGAGCCATTCGAGTTCTTCTTCTACACATTCCTGTAAAATGCGACGAAACAGTGAGTTGACTCGGGTTTCGGTCGACACGTATGCAAGCGTATAAACTACGGGGATGTAGACAAGTGGGAAATAGAATGTTCAACTATTAGGGCAATATTGTCTTTTTATGTTGATTAGGAGTAAATGGCACGCGTATGATTTGTCAAATCGCTGTACATTTATTGGAGTACCGCTAACCGCGTGAGATACAGCTAAGAAGAATAATGACACCTGAACGTTAAATTCCACAAATACCCTTCAAGAATTTATTTTTAGGAAGGGCAAAACTGTCTTTTGAACCATCCATCATATCTTGTCTGCGCTACCGGTCAAACGGCATGATTTTCACGCCGAGTACTCGGAAGAAATCGCCGAGTCACCCGGCACAAACCCTAAACCCAGCCGAGTCAAGGCCGAGTCAGCGCAAAACTCGGCCTCTCCGTCTCTATCTCTCTCTCTCTCTCTCTCTCTCTCTTTTTCTCTCTCGACCCAGAAACCCCAGAAGAGAGGGAAATGATGGGTATCAACAAAAAACTTACAGGGAACAGACGGTCAGTATCATCACCGGCTTCGAAAACGTCAAAGTCACAACCGTTTCGGTTAACGGACGACAAAGCGTTTCTGGGTCTCTTGTTGGGCTTCCCGCACTCCTCGTCGTTTATGTTGAAGTCGAGAAGGTCGTCTATGCAACAAACCTGCAAGTCCAGGGACTCCATTTTTTAAAGAGAGAGAAAAGAGTTTGAAACGAATGTGTTTTTGTTTAGAAAGAGAAATGAGGGTTTCTCCTCTTTTAACTTTATTTTGTTGCGTTTCTAATTTATTTTTATTTTATTTTATTTTTTCTTTGGAAGGGAACGAGGGGATGTCGTTTTTTGGCCAATTTGCAATTATTTCTTTTTAATAACGTACACTCGGCAAAGATCTCCTGTGATCGTGCCTACCCAATCACAACCGTCCGATGCATTCACTGAATGATGATTATATTTTCCAAGTTGAGATGGGCCCTACTAACGGTAATTAAGGAAAAAGATTAGAAAAATGCACCGTACTTATGATGAACGTGATAATATAAATTGTGGGTCGATCTTTTAGTTAATTACCTCACGTGGATATTCCGACTTTCCATTATTCCCTTTTCCAGATTAGTGGCAAAACGGTAAATATTGGTGAACAAAGAGGGTAGTTTGAAAAAATGAAAAGCGGGAAGGTACTGGCCGCTTACGCAACACAACGGCCTGCCCAGAAAGGACGACCAAAACAAAGCTGTTCTCTCTCTCCCCCAATGAGCTTCAATAAACACGTCAATAGACCAATGAGATTGTAACACGTGGAAGTTAAAAAAATTAGTTTTTACGTTGAATTATTTGAAGTTAATTCATATTGACCTTTGAGGCACAGACACCGCACGTGGCGGCGGGGATCTTGTGACTCTGTACTTTGCACCTACATAAGAACTTAGTCCAAGTGGGTTAAAATGCACTTAATCTGAATATCTGTTGGTGTTTTTTATTTTATTTGATGATATTTGAGAAAGTGGGGCCCATGAAGGGTGTATCTTGCTCTTGCATGTGAGAGGGGCCCACTCCCCCATGTTACCCAATTGGGTAGTAGGTGGTAGGATGAGATGGAGAAGGCCGCTTTACACGTTATCATGAACGTGAGAGTCACGTGATATGAATGAGAATCAAACCTCGTTGAAGATTTATCAGAATTAGTATCGGTAATACACTTGCAAATTGCGATACAAATTTACCACTTATAACGAAAATTGATAAGGCTTAATAACAAATTATCAAGCAATTTTATGAGATAATATCGTATTATCTATAATGCTATTGACATATAAATCTTTTACCCCAACTTTTTAAGGCTAATATTATTGTTATCCAAATAATGTCATATATACAATGAGTATATTCTTTAGTATTAGATTATCAATGCAATTCATATTTCAATAAGTATACCAAACCTTTCTAGATCAACGTTTAGCAAATATATAAGGACTCGAACTCTTGCAAGACCTCAAATTCTTATAAGACTATTAGAAAATGCACATGAACAAATTTGAGCTCAAAATAGATAAAATTTATTTTTAAATATTTAAAAGAATATCTACTTTTCTTATATATGCGAGTCATTTGACTCTCACTTTTTATCTATAGTTAAGGTACTTTTTTTTATTTGCTGATTTAATTGACTTAACTTCAATGAGTTAAGTCATTAAGAACTTGTTTGAAATTGCTTTTGAGAGGTTTAAAAATAATTTTGAAAAATTTAAAAGTTAATTTTGGTGTTTTCTTAAAAAAAATAAAATTATTTTTGTCAAATCGACCCTCCTATAACTGATTTTGAAAATTTAGGAATAAATTGCTTTGAGAATCTGATTTTGAGAATCAATTTTATACTTGAGAAATTATTATTTGTATACCCTTAGTTTACTCCATTATCAAAAATACTACAACACTTTAAAGGTGTATCAATCGTCCACCCTAAATTGACAAAATGTATCAGTTGACCACTAAATCGTTAGTTGCTGTTTAAGTATGATGACGTCAGAAGGGTAATTTGGTCTTTTCATATGATACAAGTGATAATTTAAGAGTATACAAGTGATAAAAATAAAATTTAAGGGTATACAAGTGATAATTTTTAAGGGTAAAATCGTCAATGTATTATAATTATGTTAACTTTCAAACGACAACTAATGGTTTGGTGGTTAGCTGATACATTTTGTCAACTAAAGATGGATGATTGATACACCCTCAAAGTGTTGTAGTATTTTATACTTTAGTACAATTCTATAAATATCTTTAAAATTATTACCTAAACCCAAAATTATCCTCATTCAAATTGGAAACAAAATCAATATTTTAATACATTTTTATTATAATTCAATAATATCATTTTGTAGGTCGAATTATTATTAAATTTGTTTCGCTATATTATAAATTTAATTTTCAAATTTTTAAGATGAAAATAAAAAAAAATAAAATCAGTATATTATAAATTTTATTTTTAGTAAACATTATTATAATGCACAATTAAAAGTATTATATATATGTATAGGTAAATTTCATCATACATTATGTACATTTTATTTATTTCTTTTCTCTCAGCAGTTTAAAAATAAAATTTACCAAATGTCCATAACTGATTATTTTTGCAACACAGCTAACAAAAATTATTTTAAAAGTTACAATATTCTCAAACTAGCCCTAAATCTTTTTTTTTTAATTTATTGACAATTTTCAATTATTATGTTATTAAGTCAATTTTTTTAGCTTTGTACTTAATCTAAAAAATTTGAATAACATCATTAAAAAATATTCTATAAAATATCCCTATATAGTTAATTAATTTTTATCCTTACCCAAGTAAAATGTATTAATCAACATTATTACTTATTCTATAACTTGTGATAATATAGTGGTATACTATTTTATATATATGTGATAACATACTGGTAGACTATTTTATTCTCTTCAAATTAGTATTATTAATCCTTATAATCTTTTATGAATCTTTTTTCCTATGGAAATACTGTAAACTTCAATAAAATTAATTAATATATGCTAATTTAGAATATTAAATGGTTGTATTCAATTCAACATAATTTATATTATGATAATATATTATCTTATTATATTTTTTGAAATGTTTATTATTTATTTAATATTTATAATTTATAAGGTAACAAATGTAAAAATAGTTTTTTAAAATCTTTCAAGTAAAAAACAAAAACAAAAAAAATTAACACTTATATTTAGTGATTCAAACCCAAAAAATAAAGAAACAAATATGTCATTCGGATTTTGACATTTAACTTTATTCAGAATTTAGATTAATTTAGTCAATTCAAATTTTAGACCCAAAAAAAAAATGTCACCTAAACCTTTTGGAAAATAATATTGTTGGGACTGAGAACAAAGATTATTTTAGCAAGTTTAATTGTTTATCAATAAATGGATAATTTAATAACTTATCAGTAAATAAATAATTATTAGTTTAAGAAGACTTTTTTATGTGATTACTTCTATGATCTTCATATAAGTACTGTTTCTTTGACCAAGATTCATATATGAATTTCAAAATTTATCATCTATATACAAGAAATATTGATAAATGTTATGAACATGTACATATAAGTGCAAAAATTAATGTAGTATATCGCACATAGCATAAAATTCTTGTACATACTTTTTTAAATTTAATAACTTAGAAGATAGAATATTCAAATACTTAAAGTACATAGAACAAAACTTTATAAATATGTTGGTCACTAGTTTTATTTTTAGCCTCAAATTATCAAGATGGATTCTTATGAATTGAGAAAATTGAAGTGGTCAAGAAAATCTCCTAAATATCATGAATTTTATATGTTATTTATTATTAGTATTTTTATATTTGTCTAATTATTAGTTTATATTTTGATTGCACCCTAAATGATTTGAAAAGAAATTATTATTTTATGTATTTAGCGAGATTATTAATTTAGGTCCTGTTTGAAATTAAGGTGTTGTAGCATGTAGAAAAAAGTTGTAACTATTAAACAAAAGTTACTAGTATGTAATAAATATAATTTAGATAAAATGATTAAAGATATCATATATTTTTCATCATATAAGTGAAAAATCATATCGCCATGCTATAACGGTTAATATTTACCGAACACTTTAATAATGTAGTTTAAAAGTTATAACTATCTAAACTCAATCTCAAACAAGTTCTTAGCACATTAGCTAAGTTAGGATTGAAAATATTTTATTATTTAATCAAAATTATTAATTATTTATTTTTTTAACTTTATATAAGAAGGAAAGTGATTTATTATCCGACTGTTGAATGATGAGTAATTTCCAACAGTATGTAATATGATATAATATTTATAATTGGAAAAAAATAACACTAAAATTAGATAGCATTCCTTAGAAATAGCAACATAGACTTTCTGAAGAGAACATGCAAATTAAATGAGCCATTTGAACTTGCAGGGGCACTAAAAACGTAACCAATTTTGGATATGATACGAGGATTATAGCGGCCCCTACTCTTAAAATTACAATACAATTTTATAATAAAAAAGTTGTCTCCAAATATTTTGATATAGTTCATCTACAACTTAGTTCGGATGAAGTTAGAAGTCTGATGAGATTAATTTAGTCTAAAGAAGGATTATTATTATTATTCTTAAATTAAGAGAAATTTTACTCTCTCATTTAAAGAATTAATCTTAATCATTTATTAAAGGGCAGGTCTATTTGCACTCCAAAAATTATTTTGAATATTCTATTACTTCTTGCACTCATCTATTAAGTTTAATAATTTAAATTTAACTTTGTACACTCATAAAATGTCAAAAGCATCCTAACTTAAAGCATTTAATTAATTTAGTGAAACAACATGAAATCTATGATGAACAACAAAATTAAAAGTTAAAAAATTAGTATATACTTACAAAAAATGGAATCAAGTCAAGTTGTGAACAAATTCTTTAACACAATTTTAGTTATTAGTTTTGTTTACTAAAGAATATTTTAAATTTATTTTTACGCTCATTTCTTTGCCTACAAAACAATTGCCAAAAAATAAATCCAATTCGCAGAAGAAGTTAGGCTATGCTGCTGCTGGATGGAACAATTGATTTGGCTTCAATTTGCGCTTCCAAGCAGATATATAAACATCTTGATAATACTTTAATTTAACTTAATATTTTGAAAAATCAAAACAGTCTCTCAAATCTCGTAGTTAAAATATTTTAAAAATAGCGATTTACTTATTATTCAAACAAGTTTTGTTCAAGATGTTAGAAATAAAATTTTTAATATTTAAAGCAAAAAAAATTTTATAGATTGAATAATGAATGCTCAAAATAATTATATTATATTAATTCATAATAAATTATCTTCAATAGTAGTTATTATAATTGGTCAAAATAATTTTTAAAATGTAAATAATCCCACCCTTTATTAAATTACATGAAAGTTTATTCGTACACTTGAAGAATCAATCTTGATAAAGAACTCATGAGATATCAACCACCTCACCAAATGGCAAATGAGTAGTTCACAAATTATTGCCCCATTTACAATTGTTATTAACGCCATGCAAGTTGGAACTGCATAAAATGAGTGCCCATATTAGTTTAAAATGTTGGACCGACTATTTTGAAAGAATCAACAGGCAGAAACTTTATAAGGACCCTTTACGTTCGGAATGTCAAAGGGGATTTATTATGTCTCTTTGTTTGGTTATAATCAAAAGTTCAAAAAAAAAAAAAACTGTTTAACAGATTTTACTTATCCCAAAGTTTTGAATAAATAAATAATAAATAAGTTAATGATAGTATCAATACTTGTAGTTATCAAGTTGCCGGCGGCTTCTTCCACTCTTCGAATTTTTTCTTCTCCTCAAGTCACTGCAAAGAATATTACTTATAATTGCATTAATCTGCGATTACAATATCTTTGACTTTCGTGTTTCAATTTAATTAGGTTTTTGTTGAAAAATAATTTATTTGCATGCATGATTGAGTTATTTAACTGTGTTTTCTGGTATCTTCAGTAAGGACGCCAAGTGGCCGTGCATCGCGAGTATGACATTATGACGATGCGACTGAAAATCATGATGCTTTCAAAATAGACAGGAGCATTTTCAGTCGCATCAAAACGTATATCAAAATTAACGATGAAAAATGCCAAAAATATTTATCTCTAATTAAAACAAAGAATAATTTTCGGTGGAGATATCTCTTGTTTTAAATAAGTAAAATATATTTTATTCTTTAGTATATTGAAATTGGTGTTCTTTTATGTTTTCGTTGGGATACTATTACTCATTTTGTCAAGTATAAAATTGAGATAGATTTTTTTTTTTGTTCTTAATCAAGAGGTATTCTGAGGAGAGCTCAACTGTGAGAACCACCTTTAAGTCTGTACTATAATTCAGATTAGAAATCTCTACTCAAACCAGAAGGCATATGTTCTCCCAATAAAGACGACTTCCCTGTGACTCGAACTGGGGAGCAAACACAATTAAGCCACTTAAAGAAACTCAATTACAGCCAAACACTTTGTTGGTTAGATAGGTTAAGTTTTTAAAGAGCGATAATGTTTTTATTGGGATACTCATACTCATTTTGTCATTGTAATTAATTTTAAAAAAAATCGACACAGCCCACCAAATTGGTGGGTCGTGCCATACCAGCCTATGAGCTCGTGTAGATCGATATTTGTCGGCACAGCTCATTAGCCATCATTAAAAACACCTGTATTTGAGATATTATTTATATATATTAAATTTTATTTGAATATTTATTTAGTTTGGGATTACCACTATGTTGCCTATTTAATATTGACATTTTTATTTTTTAACTGAGGGATTGGCCTTTTCACACATGAAAAGGTCACGTTATTGGTAAATATTAATTAACCACGCAAAGTCACCACATAATGTGGTCATTTGGGGTTGAGGTAGCTCACCTATCATTTTGACTCACATTTTTCATACGAAGTGTGTGAGCTGTCTCTCAAGGTCGCAACCAGCAAAGCCAGCAACTAGACAGCAACACTCATGAAAGGAAAAATAAAATTGTTAATATGTGGTACAGATTCAATAGTAGCTACGGCCTGGCCAGGTTGTATAAACAGATATCAATAAATCAACATTAATATTTTTGGTTGTTTCCACCTTCGACGGAACCAGAACCTCCTCAAGAATTGCGATTCGAAAGTATAGTTGTAAGTAGGATTTGCATAGTGTCGGTGATAGTTAAGGATAATTTGACATCATCGACACGATTACTTTTAAATGCTGTATTTGTACATGTAAAATGATGTTGGGGTGGATAAAAAATTGAGTCTCAAAATATACTTGCTCACTTAATTGAATAAAAGCATAAGTTTCAGAGATTATAATAGTTTGTTAAATTTAGAATTTATTATGAAATCAATTCTAAAATTTATAATTTGTAACTGGTATTAAAATTCTTAATTCGGTCAATTAAATTTAGATTTTAATATAAAATTAAATCCTGAACTTAAGATGTATTTAATGAGTTTGGGAAATTTAATCAAAAGTTTAATAGGCAGCGTTTTTAACTATATATTAAAAGCATCGGACACAGAAGTTATAATAGTCGAATTTATGGATGAAAATGCCCCTCACAAAATTCTGTAAATTGGCACATTCTTCTACATCACTTCTAGAGGGAAATTTATAAAAATAATCTAAAAAATTATTATTTTCACAAATAGCCCCCTTAACTTTTTCCTATCAACATTAGTAAAAAATTCTCCTAAGTGCCGAAAATATCTCTCGTATAACTCCTCCCTCTCCCTCCTCTTGTTCCCTCTCTCTCTCTCTCTCTCTCTCTCACCACCGAATTCTCTCCCAACATGTTCACTCATTGCCGGCAATTTCCCGAATCCATTCTTAGTAGCCAATATCACCAAAATTTTGGTCAAAAGCTGAATTAAAGGTTAGGTAAAAAACCATAGATTTCTATTTTCTATTCTTTTTCTATGTTGTGATTTTTGTCTTGTGTTGATGATGGTGAATGAAGATTGAAGGGTTTGTCGTGTTGATTGCATGAGTGAAGTTGTTGGTGCGGTGCATGGATGAATAAGTTGTCGTGGGTGTGGATTAAATTGTGATGGCGTGTAATCTGCGATTAGGTGCGACAAGCAGTTACCATTTTTTTTAATGTGAAGTTGGTGCGACAGGCACCTGTTGCACTAAATTTTTGCGACATGTGCCTGTCACACCAAGAGACAGTTTTAGTGCAACTCATTCTTGCCTGCTGCACCAACATACAATCACATTGAAACTCTCTTGTCACACGAAATTAAATTGACTCTATTTTACTTTGTTAGAATCAAGTCGGATGGGTGTTGGATATGGATGGATTCCATTATATTTGATCGGAGTTCACTTTTACTGTTCGTCGTCGTCATTTGCCGGTGATGATTCAAGAATCCAAGGCTGTGTTTGGTTTGATAAAGAGGGAGAAGAAAAGTTGCGTTTGATTTGATAGACAAGGTTAATTTGGGAAAAAAATCTTGTGTTGGGCTAATTATACTATGAAAAACTTTGGAGGGCTAATTGTGAAAACTACAAATTTTTTTGAGTTATTATTGTAAATTTCACTTTCTAGAGATACGAGAGAGTGTATCTAGTGGAAATAATGGGAAATTTACAAATTAACCCAATTTTTTTGTAATTTTCATATTTAACCCTCTAAATTTTTTTCTATCAACATTAGCCAAAAACCCTCTCAAGTGCCGAAAATACCCCTTCCATTCTCATTGAGCTTCCTCTCTCTCTCTCTAACTAACGATTTCTCTCCAAAGGTGGTCACTCATCGCCGGTGGCTTCCCGAAATCCATTCTTAGTAGCCAACATCACCAAAATTTCGGTCAAGATCTGAAATCAAAAGTTAATTTAAAAAACCCTAGATTTTGAAGTAAGTTATATTTTTATTTTTCCTTTATGTTGTCGTTTTCTTGTTATATTGGTGATGGTGAGTGAAGATTGAAGTGTTTGTGATGTTGATGGCATGGGTAAATTTGTTGGTATGGTGCATGGGTGAAAATTGAAGTTGCCGTGAGCTCTGTGTCGGCAGGCATCACACCTGATCAAGTGTGACAAGAGAGTTTCAATGCGATTGTATGTTGGTGCGACAAGCAACATGTCGCACCAAGAGTGAGTTGCGCTGAATCTGCCTCTCAGTGCAATAAACGCATGTCGCACCAAAATTATGCTATCGGCAGCCTGTCACACTAAAATTATGCGATAGGCAGCCTGTCGCACCAAGAGACAATTTCAGTGCAGCTCAGTCTTAGTGCGAGAGGTTGTCTGTCGCACAAATTTAGTGCGATAGGATATATAATTGCACTAAAACTCTCTTGTCCACAAAATCAAGTTGACAAAACATCTCTTAACACTTAGTGATGCAAAGATAAAGTATAAACAATCTAAAAAACATTTCATCAAACACTTAATACGCAATATTTTTACAAAATCAATTTCCTTTTAATTAGCTTACCTAGGTTTTGGGCTCTATTTAACTTTGTTAGAATCATGTCAGATTGGTGTTGGATTCGGATGAATTCAACTGTATTTAATCGGAGTTCTCTTTTACCGTTTGCTGTCGTCGTTTGTTGTTACCTGTGATGATTCAAGAGTGCAATACTACATTTGGTTTGATAAAGAGTGAGAAGAAAAGTTACGTTTGGTTTGATAAACAAGGGTAATTTGAAAAAAAAAACGTTTTGTTTGACTAATTATGCTAGGAAAAACTTTGGAGGGTTAATTGTGAAAATTGTAAAAAAATTTGGGTTATTTTTATAAATTTCTAGGAAATGATTGGAATAAAATTGGTAAATAGAAGAATTGAATTAGATAATCTTCTACCTCCTCCTTTGTCGTACTTATATTTTGATATAGTTCAAACACAATTAGGCATTCACTATGAAATAACTTGGTAATGCGCCAGAGCTATTCATTACTAGGCCTCAGTTTGCATTTTATTTTTTTTCCTTATTTTATGTTAGTATTTCATTGAAATAATTATTACCATAGTTGTAATCTTTATTATTTTCGAAAGTCTTAATTTGTGACTTGTATTTTCCATATATTTTCCTCCTACATGTGTATTCTATGTATTTTCCCTACAACAACTACCTAAATTCACTTTAGATAAATCAAAATTGTTACAAAAAATGAGTTAGACATTGATATGTCGTATCTTTTAACCCATTTTGTATTTATGAAATAAAAATTAATACTGTATAGTAAATATGAATTAAAATTAATAAAGATATTATATGCTTTTTATCATATAAGAGTGGGATTAAATTAATCTAGCTTTCAAGTCAGAGTAACTAATATTTACCAAGCACTTTAGTAATGTAATTTAAAAGGTATAGCCAACCTCAATATTGAACAAGATTTTAACCTAAATCTAAAATTATGACTCCTTAAAAGCTTTTTGTGTTATTGTATTCAATTTTCTACCATGAGATACCATGTACCCTTTTGAGTTGCTACACTAAAGAGTGCATAAGTTGAAAGAAAGAGGATTTTGTACCTTATGCCCAAAATTAAAAAAAAAATGAATGAGAGGTTTTGTCACACTTGTTCAAAAATTTACCTCTAAATAATATATATCACATTATCAGAGTGATTCATGAACATAATGTTGACATCAACCAAATGACTCTACTAAAACACTCTCATATATTTGGCAATAGTTAAAGTGTTAAACCAAATCGTATTTATTGAACCAAAAAAAACATCACTGTCATCTAATTGAGATGATAAATTTTCTTGTACTAAAAACATGAGTTTTAAAGTTCGAATTTGTTCACATGGATGGAGAAGAAATTGGGTTACATTTAGCCTAAATAATAATAATAATAATAAATTACCTTATCCTTTTTATTTTTCTATTCTCATCCCTCAGTTATTCATCCAATTTTAGCTAAGCTGCAAATACAAACAAGTCTCTAGATGTAGTTGGGCCTGCAGGCCTTCTTTCCATATTTGAGGGAAAATCAAATTGGGCCTCATGTGCCTATTTAGATTTTAGCTATTTCTGCATCATATCTTCTCAAATCTTGTACCCTGCTTGCTTAATGTTTCAATATATATAATATGTACTTACAAAGTACCGTTTGAGATTAAAATAATCTAATTGGTATTATTGTGCTAAAAGAAAAAGTAGGTATAGCATAAATGTAAAATTTTCTACCATGTAGATAATAAAAAATTTATCACTCAAATTTACTCATTGCGTTAAAAAAAAAAATCACTTCACTGGGGAATTACATAAACTCCATAATACATGTAATGAAATATGATAAGATTCATAAAGAAATATAATAGAATTGTCTCTCTAATAAAATACTCAAGTTATAAGATGATGTTAAAAAATGTAATTAATTTTTAGGCTGCTTACAAAACACCACCAATCTTTTTGTCAAAATTTTGTAACATTACAACATCAATTCACGCCACAAAAAAATATAATTACATGGTGGGGTTCCTTACTTCCTTTACTTAAATAATTTCAGACTTAAAATTAAGTCAAGGAGACCCAACTCAAATTTTGATAATAAAATAAAAAGACAATATATTTTTTTCATTATAAATATAGAAAATGTTCATTGTATTTTTTTCTAACAATAAATGGTTTACGCAATTTAAAAAGCTCTTTTCTATTTTTAGAATGTAAAGAGGTTGACAAAACTCAAATGGAAACTAAAACCAATCAAATAAAACTACTTACAAATTACTTGACAAGTCTTGGGCTTTTTTTTAATAAAAAAAACTCTTAATCACCCATCCCATTCCTGAATTCCTAACATGTCAATATAAAAGTTATGATATGTTTACTAATAAGTGATTAAAATAAACTGGAATTAGAATGAAGTAGAATCAAAATAAGTTAGAATCAAAATGAGGAATCAGATTCAGAACAAATTGTTTATTTTAAAAGTGAGAATCAAAATTATATTGAGCTGTATTATCATTGATACGTTTACTTTATTTTAGAATCAGAATAGATTGTTACAAGTTACTAAATCGACCTTAATTAATTACTGTCATTATTTTGTTATTATTATTATAATTAATACTTATTATTATTATTCCTACAACTACTACTAATAATAATATAAAGGAGGATAAAAATAAAAATTTTAAAATTTAAGTAGGGATAATATGATCACATTAGGGAGTAAGATTCCTACTTTCACCTGTTAAATGAAAACTCTAATAATCATTATAAAATTTTAGATGGAGCTCCACTTTAATTCATATTTCAGCTCCCGTTTAGGTAAGTAAGAGTATTTTTCATTCTCATTCACAATTGTATCGATAGGAAGAAGCAAACGACAGTCCATTAGCCAAAACGTCATCGTTTAGCTCTTTCATTACAAAAGCTAGTCCATTTTATCTCCCCTCCACACGTGGCAGCCCCGGCAACAACGCCAACCTCCTCTAAAGCTGAACTCCTCCACAGACAGTCCTTCAATTCAGACAAAGCGAGAAAAGAAAGCACTTTGATGTCCTCTGTTCCTGATTCTGTTTCCATTGGCAGAACTGATTGAGATGAATTTATAATCACTCCTCTTTCAGAACCCCAGAAAAAAAAGGAAAAATAAATAAATATGCAGAATTTGGCGCCCCATAAGCCAGTCATTTCAAGAACAAAGCTTCCCTTATTATTAGCTGTTGATTCTTTGCCATCTCGTGCTAGCTTATTGAGAAGAATCCCCATTTCACCCTCATGTAAGTTTCCAGTCAAATAATTCAATTTCTATAAATTTTTATTTTTGGTTTATTACTTTTAGCACTTGTTTTAACAATTTGCAAAATCTCTGTGTGTGTCTGTCTATTTATATGTAGTAAGATGTAGGGAATTATCAAGGTTGAATTTATCACGTGGAAAATTCATAGTTCAAGGATCTAATATTGGTGTGGGATCTGGGGGACATGAAGGTAGCAACGAAAGTGAAAATCAAAAGATATCTGGCAATTCATCTGAAATGTGAGTAATAAAGCTGTTTAATGATGTTTAAGCAAAGTATTTGGGTCATGATAGAGCTCTATGTTTAGCACTAGCTCGTGATTGTAAGTATGTTTGTGAATTTGCAGTCAGAAGGCTCCTAGTCGTATTCCGTATCCTGTGTCTATAGCCCTTGTGCTTCTGGGATGTGGTTTGGTATTTTCATTGATTGCCTTTGTGAAAGGAGGACCAACGTTGGTTCTAGCTGCGATTGCAAAGTCAGGCTTCACTGCTGCATTCTCGTTAATATTTGTCTCTGAAATTGGGGACAAGGTAGCTAACTTAACATACACTTGCTTGTAATATCTCTATTTCGCTATTTTCGCTAATATTTGTTGATGCATTTAATATACTGCAATTTTTTGTATCAATTTGCTGAAAATTTTCAATTTAAGAATTCTCTGTGTTCAAGTACTTAAGATTTTGTCTCTAAGGATACGTCATAGGTGGTTCTATATATACACTCCTACAAGAAAAAAGCTGGGAAAACTAAAAATGGAATGTTCTAAGATAAGCCTGGAAGAAGAAATTTAACGGGCTAAAATGGAAATAAAGAAAAAAAACCTTAATTGTACATCAAGAACATTGCTATGCTTGCTTGATGTGCTTGCTTTCATATTTCCGGAACAACTGTGGACTTTTGTGTCTCAGTGAGCAAGTTATGCCCGCTAACCAACTAAGTAACCCTTTCCAGACTATATACCCTGATGAGTATACCAGTTATCGGCTTGAAATGAAGAACAGTTGCAGTAATCAATGGAAATTGATATGCTTAAGATAGCAAATAAAAGCAAAGGATTCGTATAATGATAAATAGTAGTGACCAATGGAAATACTTCTTATGGTATCTGCAGCAAGTGCAGGTAAATTACAAAAAATAATAGACTGCTTTAAGAGAAAAGTATCTGAAACTAATTTCCAAAAGTGCAAGTGATTAGTTGATACCCTTCATGAACCTCTGTATGCTTGAAGATGTGCAAATGAAGGAATAACTCTTTCGAACACGTTCTTCCATGTCTAAATAGCTCTATGGCTAAGAAAATAGAAATAAAAATACTGTACAAAGTTGAATTGATCTGCTACTTGCTACTGTAATCCTGAGTTTAACAAGAATTCTTCTGAAAACGTGCCAAAGAAGTATGATTAGACATAGATCTTAGAGCTTAGACCTTATGGCTACTCTTGGCATAGCATTTCTTTGTTCAATTGTTGGTATATTTTTCTTTTACAATGTTGAGGTTTGTGGGTTGACCTGTCATCTGTCAGTAGGCCTATATGAGGAGAGTTTCATTAGATTGAGTTTTGGGCACTTTAATACTAGGAGTAGCTTCTGCATTTTGCAAATGATTTGAGGGGTGATAAAGTTTGTAAACTTCATTTGCTTTCTGTGGGGTCTTCTTGAGTTGAGTTGGTTTGATTTGCATTTTACTAATTGCAAAGTCATGTGGTTTAGCGGCCGAAAGCTTAATCAAATAAAATTAAAATGGAAGGCTGATGATGGTTTAGTTTTTTTTTTTTTTTTTTTTAACGTGCATTTTGTTCATATTCTATATCTTTTCTTGTCAATTTGTTCATTATCTGTATACTATCTTTGGTAAACCTAGTTTCTCATACTTAGAATGTGTACTCAATTCATCTCTTTCTATTAAATTTGTTAGACATGTTCTTCTAGAATTTGAGATTTTGTGCTTTTTTTTTTTTAATGTGCAGACATTTTTCATTGCTGCACTTTTGGCCATGCAATATGAGAAAGTACTGGTATGTTTTCTCCTATACTTCTTCATTCTATATGTTTATGTCAATCTTCAATGTTCGTCTTGCATTACTAGTATATTCAATTTCGTACAAATGAACCTACAAGCTTCTTCTGCTGGCAAAATCTTTATGGTTAGGTTCTACCCTTGTTGATTTTCTATTTTATTTTCACTGATACATGGTCTTCTCAACACAGATGGTGCACATCAAAGATAATGCATGAGAAAATACACCAGATTTTACTTAGATGAATGAATTTATATGAGCTCATTTTTCTTGCTCTGGGTGAAAGTCAAGCTATTTCTGAAGAGTGGGAATGTTGTATTTATCCTCAAAAGATCATCAATATAGCATTGGAAAGACTTCATCATCATTTGGGTTGCCAGGGATATTGGTATTTAGTTTATGCACTCCTCAGGTTGAGTTTGTCTCATTCACATTACAGTTACTTGGTTAGTGAGTTAGATTTGGTTGAGGGACAGTCTTCGTGTTAGGTTCCATGTGGAACAACAAAGTGAGGACTACAAGGGCCTTTGGTGGAGAGAAATCTCATTGCATAAACTCAAGTAAATTTCCGTGAGGTGCCTTGTTTAATAGTTGTTTGTCTCTACCAGTTCACTTTCACCGTCTGATGTTTCAAGCTATATGGTCAGAGCATTTGAACTTTTCATTACCTGTTCATAAATACTTGGTTGAACCTGCAATTCTTGATCCGCTTTCAATTAGAAGAAGATAAACAATAAGAAAGAGAAGTAGACATTGGGTTTTAAGTCAGGTCTCTCTTAGCTGATTGTCTGTATTGCTGAATATATAACATTGTCTTAATTTTAAGATTTGCATTGCTTACAAATGCTTTATGGATTAAATTGTCCTCACAGTGCTCTATTTCATTTACAAGGTTCTTCTGGGGTCGATGGCTGCTCTTGCACTTATGACAGTCTTATCAGTTGTTATTGGAATTATTTTTCATTCGGTGCCTTCTCAATTCCAGACAAGTAAGACTCACTTCTTGGACCCTTTGTGATCAGATTTGCTTGAATTTATAAGCTTAATTTTTCAGAAGGAATTATCCAGAATTTTTTCCCTTGAAATAAAACCATGCTGGACATATTTAGTCTTGTAAATGCCTCTATTATGTTCATTTTTGTTGGGATCAATTGCCGTATGATGATACTTTATTGGAAATGATGATGTCTAGATTGATATGTATCGCAAAACTTTTCCACTTGTCTGAAAGGTTGACTTGCAAAGTGATAGTGTATGCTGTATAAATTATTCCGAAGTCTTTGTCACCATCCTTTTTGGTATGCTTGTGCTAGTGTGTTCTGTGATAGATTGTAAAACTTGTAAAACTCAGTTTCTGACTAAAATCACCATCTTCTATCTTTTGTACAGAACACTTTCTGCCACTTTCCTATGTGTATGAGTTTCACTTGAATGATCAGCTTGAACCATATATGCTTTCAATTTAGTACAATATCTTGAGTTAACAACAAATATTAAAACTGCACACTTGGTCAGTTCTCAGTTTGAAATATAGTTTCAGACTTTTGTGCAACAATTCTATTGATTTTATTTAATTTGAAATTGTTTTATGCTTTCTTATAAATATTTGGGGTCATGGGAACAGCCTTGCCAATTGGAGAATATGCAGCAATCACTCTATTGATGTTTTTTGGCCTCAAATCAATAAAAGATGCATGGGACCTTCCTTCAAAAGCAGTAAAGAGTAGGGACAAAAGTGGCCGTGAACTTGATGAATTAGCTGAAGCTGAGGAACTTGTGAAAGAGAAGGTAATATTATAATTTTGAAGCCTCCCTGAGGCTTCATTCAGATATGAACTAACTAGTGATAGTTGCACTTTTATGATTTTATGCATATAAAGAATGTTACATTAGGTCTATGCAGGGTTTTTTCTGAGTACTTTGTTTGTTTGGTTATAACAATTAACTTTGTTTTCAATTTTTTCAGTTGTCAAAAAGGCTTTCAAATCCACTGGAGATCATCTGGAAGTCATTCAGTCTTGTATTTTTTGCTGTGAGCTTCTTTTGCCTTCTATGTAAAATGATAATGTTAATTTTTTTATGGCTTGAAATTTTGTTTTCTTTGACCTCATAATCAGTTTGGATTTCCCTTTTTAATATTATAATTTCTTTTAGGAATGGGGAGATCGCTCAATGCTTGCAACAATTGCCCTTGGTGCTGCACAGGTGAGCTTCTCATAATTTCAACCTTAAAGTATATTCTCCAACGATTCAATGTGACACTAGCTAATTCTTTTTCCTCTCTCTCTTAAACAGTCACCATGGGGTGTGGCTAGTGGAGCAATTGCTGGACACCTATTGGCGACATCTTTTGCTGTTTTAGGGGGAGCTTTTCTTGCCAACTATATTTCTGAGAAAGTGGTAGAGCAAAACTTTATTCTTTTATATCATGACCCACGAAGCTTCAGTTCAAATTTCTTGCAACTCACTTGGTTTTCTGCCAGGTTGGCTACATTGGTGGAGTGCTGTTTCTAGTTTTTGCCGTGGCCACATTTTTTGGGGTTTTCTAATTAGTTAGAAATCTAGAGCAACAGAGAATTTTTCAAATCAAGGATAGCAAGATATTGGTGATTGAGAAGATTGGAGTACAGGACACAACTAATACTTATTGAAAGAGATAAGAGAGATCGAGATTTGCAGCTGGAGCTGTTTGCTGTCCACATTTGTAACTTAAAAAGCTTTTAGATCCACACCTTTTTCTTTTAAGTGGTTGAAGCAACAGAGCTACTTGAAACGGTTAGATACCAGAGAACTCTAGCTAATGTTACAAGAATGGTTTCCTCAGATGCACAATCAATTTATTCTGGTGAACTGGGTTAATTCGGACAACCAATCATTCACTGTCTTGAGTAGTGTTCCAGGACGTAGGGTATGACATTATCAGGGCTATGTTTTTCATTTTCGAGTAGTTTCATTCTTTCTTTTCAAATAAATACAATTCATTTTCTTCTCCAATTCTGCTTTTTATATTTCACATTTTAGAAGTGAACCACAGAGTGAATGATAAAACAAAACTGCCAGAAAATCCCATCTCCCAACTGAGAGTAGTGAATAAAAATAGAACAAAGTTGAAGAATAACAAGTTATAAATTGCAAGCAATTCCCTCAAGTTCTCATCTTTCTTCAATAGCATGTCAGTTATCAGTAGTTTAGATGGACGGTAATCCTCAGCAGTGTCTCAGCACCATCGGTAACATGTTGCCCTGGAGGAATGAGTGCCCTAACTTCGGCAAACCCTCTTGCATTCTTGAACTTACCAGTCCCACCGGTCACTGACAAGCGTGACATTGTGCTTCCAATCTTATAAAGGCCATAGAAGTTGAGGCTATCACCGTACTCGCCACCTTCAATCAGAGCAGTAAAAGTCATCATCTGCGATGTCCCGTCTACCGAACTCGCGATGTAAACTCCCTGAGCTCTGCCGATGGCCTGTGACCCCAGCTCAGGATTCGAAGTCAGGATATCATCGATGACAGTGATGGTTCCAAAGCCGAGCCCCAAACCGTCAGGTCCCAGCTGGGTTTGAGGATTCTGACCATTTGCAGAAGTTGTGCCTGCTAAACCAGTTCCTAAAGGGATGCCATTGTTGCCATTAACAGTAGGGATGGCACCATTGGCATTTGGAATGACTACGCCACCGTCCGGAGGCCGAAATCCGACTGGCCGAGCAAATGGCACTTGACCACTATATATGTTGCCTAGCAAGCCAGTTACTGGCCTTGCCGTTGGGCTGCTCCCCCCAAGAATGTCATGCATGTATAGCTCAAGAACCGGTACTTCTCCAGTTGCAGTTATTATCACTGCTTGTATTAGAGCAATCATAGTTCCGAGGAACACGAAAGCTGATAGTCTCTTGAACATCTTGATGTGCGTATCAGTGTGTATGTTGAACAGATAGGGTGATTCAGATGATGATTCTCCAATATGGCTAAAGACATATATTGCTCTTATAGGCCTTAAAATTGATGGAATGGAGTTGTTATAATGAGATTAGAAATCGAGGTGTATGGTGTAGTTGTTGGAATTATATTAGATAGGGAATGTTGACCAATCTATCAGGACTATAATGACTGTTTATCCTTCCAATTTGAGCAACAAGGAGATGGTCAAACGTCTTGGGTGTTTAGTTTCAACTAAACCAAAATCATCTTGTAATTAACATATCAAGCATGCAGGTAAAATCAACTTAATATAAAAATTGCGATAGACACCAGAAAAGTTAAATTCAGTGTACTACAATTTAATGTACTGAACTCGATCTTCAATGTTAATGGAGACGCCCAAACCAATGAAAATCTCACAAACCAATGTGCTGAAACAACTCGCTCTCTTTATATTTCTTCAAAAACTTGTTTAAAAAAAATGACAAAATGCACAAAATCAACTATAACACCATATACAATTATACGGTATTACGGGACAAAATAAAATAATCAATTAACATTGTACTATCGTGTAGTGTTATATTTTATTTTATCAGTGTTTGGTCTCTTTACTATTTTTATTCGGATAATTGATATATTTTGCATGGAAAAATTTTAGGTACATTAGAGTTATGTAGAAAAGTCAATTGAATTATAACACATATAAAAACACACGTCATAGTTCTAGTGGTTGATTGTATGTAAGGTAATGAAAAATTTATAGCAATATGATAGATCAAGCGTAAGATGAAAGTAACAATGTGATTTTAATATCATCATGTTCCAATGTATGGATCATCTAGGCTTTGACTATGGGGATATTCTAGTGATTGGTTGTTATGTCATCCAGATACTTCTTGCTCTCAATCCTCTCTTACTCTCCCCTTGGGCAAATAGGAAAAGCGCCAAATAATTGCCATGACAAAATTTATTAAAAAACTGGTTTTTGAATCATCATTCATGGATGCATTAGCAATACAACCAAGCGATTTATCCTAGTATAAATAGAAGATATACTAATCTTTTCTGAAACGGAAGAAGAATATCTAAAACACTTAGAAATATTTATAGAAATCATAGAAAAGCCGGGAATCATATTATCAGAAAAGAAAATGGAATTATTAAAAGAAAAAAATAGAATATTTAAGAACATAATGTCACAAGATGATATAGAATTTTACAAGACCACAGTGCAACAAAAATAGTTGAATTCGACCAAGAATTGATATTAAATAATAATAATTAAAAAAAACATTTACAAAGAATTGCCAAAACGAGTAACCATACTATGGGGGGTTAGATGAGCTAGTGGCTGAATTTTGCTTGGTTGTAACTTATATTAAATATAATATAGAGAGATTCTTTCATCAAAGAATTATCTAAAAGATTTAAAGAATTGCAAAACACAGTTGAAGTTATGAATTGGAGTTATGTGACATCGAATTATCAAGTCATGGGATCACAAGTCGGGTATATACATCAATCGAAGTGTAGTACCCACAAATAATTCAAGTGTTGTTTGGTTGTCAACATGTCTTGAGTTATTAGGTTCAACTTTTGTGTTGAAAGACTTGGCCACACACTACAAAGTTACTTATTTGAATATATTACTCGTTTGAAAGAAATCATTACACAAATTATTAGAAAAAGTTTAATCATTTGACAAAAGCAAAAAAGATGTCAATATCCAATGTGAATTATCTGTGGTTGAATCTAAGGATAAGATGAAGAAAAACAATGGAGATGAATAAGAAAGCTCTTTTTATCTAAAAATGCAACCATCGAACCCCCATCGACCTTACGAATCTGAATCTTGTTGGAAAATTTTCAACATAAATGTGTCTTATGGTAAAGACATGTCCTATTAATTGTGCCTTATAGAAAAGGCACCTTTCACTAAAAACATTTCTAATTAAATGATGTCTTGTTGTAAGGACATGTCCATTTAATTGTGTCTTATAGAAAATGTATCTTTTTACTAAATGATATAACTTTTCATGGTAACATTTCACTTAGAGATGCATCATTTCATGATGACATTTCATTTGAAATGGTGATGATTCAATTTGGATCAATGATTAAAATTAAATCTAGATCCAATGGCCATGAATGAAGGGGTATCATGAAAGATGACAACTCAAATGAGGGGGCACAAGTATATCTCTAAATAGGGGTCATGTGTAAGCCATTTAGACATGAAATAAATGATCCTACACCACTATTTTCTTAGCATTCTTTTCTAGTATGAATTTCAACACAAAACACCCATTTCTTTTATGCATTCACATTCCAATATATTGTTTTCTGCAAGAGCAATATATTGTTTCTTGGTAGGCTTGCAACATTCAAGAGTATTCTGGTTTGCTTTCGTCAATGCACAACGCAAGCAAATAAACAAGTGCTTCATTGTATCTTGGAGGCGTATTTGCTTAACCCATGTGCATCACTCAATTGGTGGGGGCAAATAACGTCTTAAGGAAAGCGACATTTGTAACGTGCCTTGAAACACACAAAATTTCTGCAGTTTCTTCCTATATATAGAGTTAGTTGTAAACACATTACTTTACATAATAAAGTTCCACCATTATTATTGTATTTCTCTACATTTGCCATTCCCCATAAATTTTTCCACTAACAATCTTAAGACATTATTTCTGTAACAACGACACTGAGTTCATCTCTTCGACAATTCACATTAGATTTTGTCAAATTGGAGCGGTTTGATGGTGGCAACTTTATTCGTTAGCAGAAAAAGTTGCATTTCTTTTTGACAAGCCTCAATGTGGTCTATGTTCTCACAACACCAAAGCCTCAAGAACGTGAGAATAAGACATTAGGGGAAATCAGAGTGCAACATAAGTGGGAACAAGATGACTACGTGTGTAAGGGATACATTTGCAATGCCATGTCTGATACTTTGTTTGATCAATATCACAACAAACCTACAACAAAAGAGATATAAGACTCATTAGAGGCTAAGTACATGATGGAAGTTGCCACAAGTAAGAAATTCTTGGCTTCTAATTTTTTTAATTATAAAATGATTGATAATAGACTTGTGGTTGAACAATATAATGAGATTTTGTATATTCTTGATCAATTCAACCAACATAACATGAAAATGGATGAGTCTATTATTGTCTCTTCAATTATTGATAAACTTCCTCCCTCTTGGAAAGATTATAAGAAAAGTCCTAAACATAACAAAGAGGAAATTAGTCTGGATGGCTTTAGGCCAAAGTCTTCGTATTGAAGAGGAACTCAAGGTTAATAGTTTTGAGGATCAGACTACTACATCCTCTAAAATTAATGTTGTAGAGGAAGGGAAGGAGTTTAAACATTCTAATCACCCTTAGAATAATCAAAAGAGAAAGTTTGATTCCAAAGAGAATCAAAACAATAAAAAGAAAAAGAAGGGTACACGCCACCATTGCGGAAAACCTGGCCACTTCAAAAGAGATTGTCGAATTCTGAAGAAACAAAAGGAAGTTTCAAACACAAATTTTGTGGCCATGATATCTGAGATTAATGGTCTTGAAGATGATAATGCATGGTGGATAGATTATGGTGCAACTAAACATGTATGCAATGATTGTAGCCTTTTCGAATCTTATAAAGCAATGGATGAAAGAAGTGTTCTTTACATGGAAAATTCCTTAACTGCAATAATTAAAGGAAAAGGCAACGTGCAACTAGAGTTTACTTCTGGAAAAACTTTAACTTTTACTGATGTTTATCATGTTCCTGAAGTTAGGAATAGCCTTCTTAATAAGTTTGGCTTTAAATTTGTTTTTGAGTCAAACAAATTTATATTATCTAAGGGTGGTACCTTTGTTGGGAAATGATACATGTATGAAGGAATATTTAAACTCAATATCAATAATATGAAAGTTTCTTCTGCTTATATGGTTGATTTATTATCTTTGTGGTATAATCGTTTAGGACATGTGAATATTAGAAGATTGCATGATATGGCTAATTTAGAGTTATTTCTTAAGCATGAAAATGATATGCATGAAAAATGTAAAGTATGTGCACAGACTAAAATCACAAGATCTCCTTTTCCAAAAATTGAAAAAACATTTTCTTTATTGCATTTAATTCATAGTGATGTGTGTGATATGCATAGTAATCCTTCTAAAGGTGGTAAAAAATATTTTGTAACATTTATTGATGATTTTTCAAAATATTGCTATGTGTATTTATTACATTGTAAAGATCAAGTGTTAGAAAAACTTAAAACTTATAAAAATGAAGTTGAGAATTTTTGTGATACTAAAATTAAATGCCTTAGAAGTGATAAAGGAGGTGAATATGCTTTTTCTGAATTTTGTGAATCTGTTGGCATTGTACATGAAACTAGCACTGCATATACTCCACAACAAAATGGCGTAGCTGAAAGGAAAAATAGGATATTAATAGAAATGGTTAATGTTATGCTTTTTAATGCTGGGCTTGGTAAAGGTTTTTGGGGTGAAGCTATTTTAACTGCATGTCATATTTTAAATAGAGTGCCTAATAAGAAAACAAAGGTAACCCCATATGAATTATGGAAAAAGAGAAAGCCTAATCTTTCTTATCTAAGAGTTTGGAGTTGTCGAGCCATTGTAAGACTACCAAAACCTAAGATAAAGAAATTAGAAGAAAGGGGCATTGAATGCATATTCTTGGGATATGCTGAGCATAGTAAAGCTTATAAGTTTCTTGTAACAAAACATAATAACTTTGTTGAGATCAATACTATAGTGGAATCTAGAGATGCAATATTTTATGAAAATAGATTTTCCACTATACCAAAAAATATTGATTCTCAAGAGAATGATAAACAAATAGAAATTGGTAAAAATCGGGATGCTAATAATGAGCAAAATCATTTGAGAAGAAGTAAAAGAATAAGGACTATAAAATCTTTTGGACCAGATTTTATAGTCTATTTAGTTGAAGGGACAAGAGACTTACAATCAAAACAGACCATGATCCCCTCACCTATGAAGAGGTAATGAAATCTCAAGATGCTGCTTTTTGGAAAGAGGCCATTAATGATGAAATTGACTTTATTGTGGGTAATAAGACTTGGAAATTAGTTGATTTACCACCTAGCTCTAATCCTATAGGTTGTAAATGAATTTTCAAAAAGAAGAAGAAAGTTGATGGAACAATTGAAAGATTTAAAACAAGACTAGTAGCAAAAGGCTTTACATAAAAAGAAGGCCTTGATTATTTTGATACTTATGCACCTGTTGCAAGAATTGCCACTATTAGAGTCTTGATTACTTTGCCTTCAATTTATCAATTTGAAATCCATCAAATGGATGTAAAAACAGATTTCTTAAATGGAGAATTAGATGAGGAAATTTATATGAAACAACCAGAAGGGTTTATTATGCCAGGACAAGAACATAAAGTTTGTAAACTAGTCAAGTCTTTATATAATCTTAAACAAGCTCCAAAGCAGTGGCACAAAAAGTTTGACAAAGTGATTGTCTCAAATGGATTTAATATTCATGAATCTAATAAATGTGTCTATAGCAGATTCAATGGAAATAAAGGTGTGATTATTTGTTTATATGTAGATGACATATTAATTTTTGGTACTGATAGTGAGAGCTTTGAACTCATTAAATCATTATTGTCATCTAATTTTGATATGAAAGACATGTGACTTACTGATGTGATTTTGGGGATTAAAATTATAAAAAATGATAATGACCTACTATTGATCGAATCACATTATATTGAGAAAATTTTAAAGAAATTTAATTATTATGATTGTAAGTCTGTTTCAACACCTTTTGATTCAAATATAAGGCTGTATCCTAACACTGGCAGATCAGTATCTCAATTAGAATATGCACATATTATTGGGTGTCTTATGTATGCGATGACTTGTACTAAGCCTGATATTGCTTTCGCTGTTGGAAAGCTCAGTAGATATACTAGTAATCCAAGCCAAGCACACTGGCAAGTAATGTACATAATTTTAAAATATTTAAAACATACAATAGATTATGGTATATGCTACACTGGATATCCTTTCATTTTGGAAGGATTTTCGGATGCTAGTTGGATTACTGATCGAGATGATCATACATTCATAAGTGGTTGGATTTTTAATCTTAATGGAGGAGCTATTTCATAGGGCTCAAAGAACCAAACTTGTATAGCAGACTCCACCATGGTTGCAGAATTTGTATCTTTGGCTTCATGTTGCAAGAAAGCTGAATGGTTAAGGAATTTGCTTATAGAAATTCCTATTTTAACAAATTCCTATTTGGCCTAAACCAATGCCTCCTGTATCTATTCACTGTGATAGTGAGGCAACTTTATCAAGAGCATATAGTCAAATCTATAATGGAAAGTCTAGGCACATTGGTTTAAGACATAGTTATGTAAGACAATTACTTACAGATAGAGTAATCACAATTGACTTTGTGAAATCATGCCAAAATTTGGCAGACCCCTTAACTAAAGGCCTTGCAAGGGATATAGTATTTAAAACTTCTAAGGGGATGGGACTGAAGCCAGCATCATCTTATCCTAATGATGAAAACTCAACGCAACACTTGAAATTTCAAGATCTTGGTTTCAATGAGCAAAAGTACATCATATATTGTGATAGCAAGCATTATAATAAATTTAGATGCGTCCCAAAGGTTAGTGCTTGATATCTGTAACATATGGG
This sequence comes from Citrus glauca, assembly GCA_029633175.1. Taxonomy (NCBI): domain Eukaryota; kingdom Viridiplantae; phylum Streptophyta; class Magnoliopsida; order Sapindales; family Rutaceae; genus Citrus; species Citrus glauca. The sequence continues at coordinate 18,317,961 of JAQOOD010000009.1, forward strand.
AAAGGTTAAGCTACTTAACTTTTAATGGACTTATAAATGTTTTAGTTGCAGGGACATTCTGGATAAGTCTACCTATGTGAGTGTAGGAGGTGGTGTCGATTCCTATGTAACTTGACTGGTTACTAAAGTGCTCATGAAAACAGGATATAGACACAAGACCAATCCATGTGTCGGCTAAGGAATACTTGAGAATTTGAAAACTTATGTGTGAGATATATTCGGTTAGTCGATTAAGGTCGCTGGTTCAAAGCTTGCCTACCATGCCATCTTGATTAACTTTGATGTATTGTCACTAAGTGAAGGTTCAAGTCCAAAAGACACCTTCATCTATGCATAAGTTTTCTAAGCCTGTGCAAGATAATTTTTAAAAATTCATTTATTTTGAAAATGGTGGGGGATTGTTGGAAAATTTTCAACATAAATGTGTCTTATGATAAAGACATGTCCTATTAATTGTGCCTTATAGAAAAGGTACATTTCACTAAAAACATGTCTAATTAAATGATGTCTTGTTGTAAGGACATGTCCATTTAATTGTGTCTTGTAGAAAATGTATCTTTTACTAAATGATATAACTTTTCATGGCAGCATTTCACTTAGAGGTATATCATTTCATGATGACATTTCATTTGAAATGTTATGATTCAATTTGGACCATTGATTAAAATTAAATCTAAATCCAATGACCATGAATGAAAAGGTATCATGAAAGATGACAACCCAAATGAGGGGGCACAAACATATCTATAAATAGGGGTCATGTTTAAGCCATTTAGACATGAAATAAATGATCCTACACTACTTTTTTCTTAACATTCTTTTCTAGTACGAATTTCAACACAAAACACCCATTTCTTTTATGCATTCACATTCCAATATATTATTTTTTGCAGGAACAATATATTATTTCTTGATAGGCTTGCAACATTCAAGAATATTCTGATTTACTTTCGTCGATGCATAACACAAACAAATAAACAAGTGCTTCATTGTATCATGGAGGTGTATTTACTTAACCCATATGCATCACTCAATTGGTGGTGGCAAATAACGTGTTAAGGAAAGCGACATTTGTAACGTACCTTGAAGCACACAAAATTTCTGCAGTTTCTTCCTATATATAGATTTAGTTGTAAACCCATTACTTTACATAATAAAGTTCTACTATTATTATTGTATTTCTCTACATTTGCCATTCCCCACAAATTTTTCCACCAACAAACCTTACTCTCTTGTGCCCATTAAGCCTTCTTCTGTTGTAATCAGTTTAGCCGCGCCCATTCCAAAACCAAGCTGCAATCTCCCATCTATTTGTCAAAATCAACCACAAAGTGTTGAGTTTCCATGTTGGGTTTTAAAAATTGGGACGCAGTTTTTTCTTCCATTGTGGAATGCAAATGAAACGCTTTTGAAGCTGTTAAAGCATTATTTGAAAAAAAAAAAAGAGCTGGTAAAAGTAACTAATAAAAGAATAAATTCTACTAAGTCAGATAATGAAAAGATAATCACCAATATCACATTTGCTACTGATGTCTTTTCTGCTTTTGTCAAGTGAATTAACTTTTTCCAATAATTAGTGAGATTCTTGCTTTCACTGGAGTAATTTCTTCAAGCATGTGACTTTATAATCCCATAACTTGATAATTCAATTAATAAATATCACGTAATTCTGATTCATAATTGCAATTGAATTTTACAATGTTGCTGTAAACTAGACATAACCTAGAGAAGGAAGTTAAGTATTTTGAAGATTATTTTATAATCAAGAATTGTAGAAGAAAATTGAAGAAATATGTTAAGAATTTAGATATGTTTTGAATTGTGTAGGTAAATTAATCGATGGTCCAGTACAAACAATAATATATGATTTAATTATGGTGGACCCAAGGTGTTAGGACATTCACTGTGTAGAGAAATTCTACATCTTAACTTATGTGGAACCACCAACTAATAATATTTAATGTGTATCGCAATTTTTAAACCTAGAGTTAATTAATTAAAAGTTGAACATTTTTTTCCTTTCTCTTTCTTTTTCCTCTAGTTTAAAAAAATTCTTTTCTCTCTTCCAAATTCAAAAACCCAAATAAATGGATCGAGACTTTGCTCTGTGCCATGACTTGCTTACAAAAGGGACATCCAATATTAGTGACTCCATGCCAACTCTTCCAAGCACATTCAACAAACGGTCCTCATCAAGATCTTCCCACCTGCGTCCTTCCATTTCTAAATAAATAGCAGAACAAAATAAAAAAATTATCTGCACTGAAGCAACAAAAATGCAGATGAAGAGGATCCTACAATTTTCTTCTTGCGCTTTGCACCTAAAAATGCGTCTGAAACGGCTCGAAATTAATAACCCAATATCTCAAATTCTAAGAAGAGTAGAGATTTAAAAAATTTAATTTGGGCTTTGCACACCTCTAATAAACTTAAAAAAAAAAAAAAAAGGCTAACCAACCTAAGAGGATCCTGCAACTTAGCTAGGGGAACGCTATGTGAAATTCTCCACATGCTTTAATATTTTGAAACAAATCAAATCATTACAAAATGATCTGTCTAATTCTAATCTCTTTCAATTATACTGTTGAGTAGTCAATGATTTGTCTGTTTTTGTTCCCAGTATGGGAAATTTCACGCATAATATTCCAAGAATCAAACCATTAAAAATTAATACAGATAAATAAGAGATAACAATAATAATGAGTAAACAAGAAATTTCTAGCAAAACTCAGCAACAAAGTGTAAGAGGAAGTCCAAGGGGACTGTTATTGATTAGAGATGAACACAGTAAAGTAAAGCAAAATTGACTTCCCACTTCAGTCACATCATTTCTGTCGCCAGAACAGGTGGCATTCGGACAATAGTAAGGTAAGAAGATGTTTGCTTTTTTGAAGTAAATCTGATAATTTCATCAATTTCCAACTTTTAATTTTAATTTTAATTTTTTTTGGGCTTTTTCGAGTGTTTGAAATGAGAGAAAGAAAAAAATAATTATATCAAATATATCTAATGAAAATAGCTTAACATAAAGTAATAAAACTAAATGCAATTGATTAATTATAATCCCTCATTATTGTTGAAAATATGGATCAAAATAACTTATTTCAAATCTCAAGTCAGCCTAAACAGCAACAAGCCAACAACAATCAGTAAAACAATGAGTAATAAACATTGTTGTGAAGAGTAACAAAATGAATAACAATTTCTTCAAAATTCACTGAAAAATAATATTCTATAGACTAATTTTTGCTCCTCCAAAGAAGTATTTTCCCAATGTGAAATAATCTCATAACTGCAAAATGTTAATTGCGAAGGGACTAAAAATAAACAAAATGGAATGGGAGTTGTTGGGACGATTTTACATTTTTCTTTAAAATGACGATCGTATCACTTTACATAATTTGCTCTGTCATTAACTTACACGCCAAGAATATTATTAAGGTGCCTGCGCACATAATTATTGTAGTAAACTCTTATGAATTTCTCATATAAAAAACAAGCCCCATTGAAAATTGGAAGAGCTAGCCATATGAAAATCAAGAGCTTCAAGTATGCCCAAATAAAATTAGGAACTGGAAACCTGTCACACAATCAAATTAATTAGAAACATATAAAATATTTTGGAGAATTTATCTCTCTATGTGTGTGTGTATATATCCATTTTTTTTCATCTATAATTGTAATAAGAGTAAATTTGGTTCAATCTCCGTTTAATTTGATTTATTGGAATATGCTCATCGTGCGAGATGGAACAGAGGTTCTGTTTTATAATTATTTTTTGAATGGATAAATTTTAGATTACTCTCTTCATGAATTCACTATCTTCAAACCACCTTTCTTATTTTAAAAGTATTCAGATTACCTTCGTTTTAAACAAAAATGAAAGTAACTTCAAGTTTCACAAAAATAATTTGAAATTTACGCTTCCCATAAATTTCAAAAAATTTAATAACATCAATTTAATTGAGTTCCACCGTTTACTCTTATAATAAAATAATGAGTAGAGATTAGACATACCAGCTCAGAGTTTTCCAACAAAGCATCTCAAATGTTGTTACAAGTGATAATAAAATCCAATAAGTCATCCATTGTCTATAATCTTGCACAGAAGGACGCTCAAGTGTTTCCAATGAAATGTATCTGTTCAATTATATTAATTCACACCAGAATAATACCCATTTAAATTTATGAAAACAAATATAAATAGCATTTTGTGAAATTTTAAAATTGAAAGCATGGTTTAATTCGCAATTAAACCTGTCGTTTAATATCCAATCAATTCAAAAAAGTTCAACCAAAATGAGATGCAACTAAATTACAACTTACAGTGGATAAAAGAATGTCACCAATGGCCTGTACAACATAAAGTAAAAGAAGTAAATGAATATTGTCAATGACATTTTAATACAAGGAAAATTAAAATTAAGAGATATTTAATTGAGTTAAATTTTCATATGGCAAAAATATGCTTCAAATTGTTCTCTATTGCTTAGAGAGTTGTAAATTGGATTTCCCTAACTACTTCATATTTTCAGATTATTATGTTAGATCTAATTAATGAAATGTTGGTAATTAAGAAACGAATTCACCAGAAATTTTTCCTATTTTAAAACCTTTTTTTTGTGATATGAACTAATTATAAATATAACACTTAACAAACTTGAGAATCATGATCACAAATCTATAATTTGTATGCTATTTACAACTCTAATGAACAATTTTTTTAAATTAAAAAAAAAAAGTAATTCTAATGAATATCACTAACCTAATGAGCCATGCCAGAGTGATCACTTAAAAATCAATCACGAACACAAACATAAATACATAATGAGTTTAAAACTGCATCCATGATATTTCTGCGCCTTTTTAAATCCATGAAAATATGTATGCCAACGCACCAAAATGCCTTGGACGAATGAACAAGGCTGCTTCAATACTTGCATGGTTTATGAAATGTAAAACTTGGACGTTTCTAACTTTGTGAAAAGGTAAAAATAATAATAATTGCTTGCCCAAATTTTATAAAATATCTTGCCATGAACGAAATGAATAATTTCTTCTTCTTTTAAGAACACAAATTTTTTGACAATGTCTCCGAAAAATAGATACCCAATGAGTTCGCCCACAAGTGAAAAGAATATTCCAATGATACGACTCATCTTGAAATCTGCTCTCTTCTCTCCCTCTATCGGCCTCAATTTTTGTTTGAAAGAGGAAAAAATTATGTGGAAAATGAGTGAAGGAAAATTAAAATCTTGGGGTGTTGGAGGAAACTAAATCAAAATGCACAAACTAGATATATGGCTTAGGATCATGAATTTATATGATAATCGTAACCAAAGTGTATTTAATTAGGCAGAATTTAAAGATTCAAGAGACAAATTAGATATATGATGATATTAATCATATGTGTTATGATTGTTTCATTAGAACAATGAATGTATATATTTGACGTGACTAGAATTCAATTTTCTGATATGTATTAATTATTAATATTAGAGAAAACGATATCTAAATCCTTGATTTTTGTTTCAATTAATCTACTCTGAGAATTTCTTAGTTTCAAAAATTAACATACCAACCATTTTGTCTATAATAACTAGAGAGATTGATTAATATAAAAAATAATGTTTATGAAAATACAAATAAAATAATGTACGTTTTACAAATTATTTTGAATATTAAATAAAATTATTAAATATTAAAAAATAAGTTAGCCAGTCCTGCACTAACATGTGTCAACAACACATGTCAACTCTAGATCGATTGATTGGTCTACATAATTTTGAATAAAAATATTTAATATCAATACAAATTTAATATTAAAATAATTTTTATTTATTATGTACTCTTCATTGGATGACATGTTTTATTTTAGTTATAACAAAAGAAAAAAAAAACTAAAGCATCGGATTATAGATTAAGTTAAATGCATATAAAGATTAATGGATGAAATGCTCTTATTTCGAAAAATTTTAAAATACATCTAAAGTACAATGTCAACTATATAAGAAATAAATGATATCATGATATGTATGTATTTATTTTGAAAAATCAACATATAAATGTTACTTATATAAAATTTAACTATATTATTACATGTATTAATTTGTTGTTTTATATATGTAATTTGAGTTATTTTACCTTTGATATATTCTAAAATTTCTCATGATCAATCTAAATCAACATAAGAAAAAACATAGAAAAAAGATTTGGTGTGTGTTTCGCAAATTTTTAAACCAAAAAGAGGTTCTGCATATATGTTTGACCAGACTTTAAAGGTCATCCCCTTCTATAATACCATTTGAAGAAGTTTAGTTCAATTAAATCAATTTGCGCGTGGTAGTATATGACTATTACGGAATATTTAGACATTTAAGATATTTAACCATTTGCTATAAAAAATACCATTAATTCGCTAATGGGTGACAATAATCACGAGCACATGGACAAATAAATTAATGATCAGATTTAGTTATATCAAGAGATTGTAGCTCTATTAGCCAAGAGCGTAATTGAGTAGTTTTCGGATACTAGATAATTTAATACATAAAAAAATTAAAAAATTGATTTGAAATTTATTTACCTCTCTATCTCAAAAGAAAAAATACAACAAACTGTAATATAGAATCACTAAAAGTATGTTAATGTTTGATAAACATAGATATATTATACATAGCAAGTGAATGGATATTTAATTTTAAGGTTGAGTACATTCACATTAATAGTGCATTTATTTTTCAAATTAAAGATGGTATCCAAAATCACAATCATTAATAAAGTTTACTTTACAAAATAGAGTTGCGAATTGAATCGGAATCGCGATGTCCACCACAATTTAAAAATGAGGAATGAGAAATTGACTCTCAAGGGAGTGGTGGGAATGAATCTCCTATTCCCAAGAATGACTATTTTATCTCCCCCAAACAAAATAAAAAATGTGCATTTTGTCCTCAATTAGTCAATTATAGTTAATTAATATATTATTATAATATTTATTATAATCAATTAATATATTAATGTTTATTAACAAAAATTATTATTAATAATAATTTTTGAATAAATAATCACTATATTTAATATTTTATTATAATTAATTAACTAATAATAATATTATTATTAATTGATATGTTAGTATATAATTAGAAATTAATTAATTAAATTTTTTACAATTAATTAATATATTAATATGTTATTAACAATAATTATTAATAATATTTTTTAAATAAATAATCACTACAATTAAATATATAAAATAATAATTATGATAATATTATTAAATACCTTTTAATAATTTGTTATAATCTAATTCATTCTGATTTTAATTTTAAGATAAAATAAATATATTAATAATAATCCAACTTATTCCGATTTCAATTCCTACAATTTAAAAAAACAACTTTTTCTAATTTCTATTCCATTCCTATTACAAGCCATTCTTATTCTTGTCCATTCAAATTACAGCCCATTCCAATTTCAATTTAGTAAACGTACCATAAAACTCCCAAAGAGTTATTAAAAAGAGTAAAACTAAAATTGTTTGTCAAACAAGTTGTTTCAAATTTACGTTGATAATCATCATCATCATTGTTGTTGTTGTTATTATTATTATTATTATTATTAAATGAAAGTTTACTAAATAAATAAATAAATAAAAATTGACCAAGTAGTTTTTAAAATGTTTTATTTGACTGGCTACAAAATTCAAATCTTGGGAAGGTAAAGAATAAAACATAAATTTAAGCTTTGCGCGTACCCTTATTTTTTTTTTAAAAAAAAAAAACCACGCACACCCTTAAGATTTACTTAAATGCTCATATAAACCCCCTTAATTTTAAAAATGAATATTATACCTTTGGTAGTAACAACCCAAATAAATATAAATATATTAAGAAGACAAAAATAATAAATAAATATCATTTGATACAAATATAATATTACAATAAGAATAATTAATTATAAAAAAAAGCCAAACCCTTAGAAAGTGCAGGCTCAATACATAGCCGTAGATAATTGCAAATAAAAAATCTCTTTAGTAGTTTTTATTGAGTGGGGGGAAAAATAAAGAGCATCAATTTTTTTTTTTTTTTGGGGTTCAACATTCAAAAGAATGTAATTTGAATGGGTGAAATAACATGACAACTTTGTACAAGTTATACATTCCTACAAACGGTGCATAAAAATATCATAGGAAATGTGAACAAAGAACAAAAAAGAAAGAAACATAACCGTTTTCATTAACATAACCGTTTTCATTTTCCGAATAATATTTCAGTTGACCAAATCAAACTAACCTTCCTCTACCATTAGCTATGGGTTTGAATCTATGAGAAATTCTAGAAATATTTGCTACCCCGAGTTTTGGATTTCTATCAACAATTAGCTTAGGCAGGTGGAGATCTAGTATTTTTTGAATCCAATGTACATTTTCAATACTGCTCTATATTAGAAATCTACATTAGGAAAATCAAATCTTTACTGGGCATAAAAACCACGCGACTAAAATTTGACAAGCATTTTATATACAGAAGATGGTGACAAAATGGTATTGACTTGTCTAAAATTCACAATATCTGATTCAGTTGGTATTTTTACAGACAATTTCTGGAAAATTTGAGCAGGTTATACAACACATTTATATAATAATTTAATAATGGTATCAGTGATATACTGATATTTGAACTTACCAAAAATGCATTTGGGGTACTGCGTGCAGCCGTTAGCCGGAAGCATTATCATAATGGAGTTCCACACGCATTTGTTCCAAAAGTATCTTTTCAACACCATCAACAAAGCTTGATAAGTTCTGCCGAATTTGTACATCCAAGGAATTTGCTGCTTCCTAATGAATTGAAATCAATCAGTGAGGAAATATGAGTGTTCAAACTTGAAGGATATGAGGTAAGACAAAGAACCTAGACAAGCACTTAGCAACATATAGTACAAATTGTTGTTGAGTTCACAATGATACACATAAAAAACTGTGAATATAGTCATATTGTAAGAAAGAATTTCAAAACCAAAACAACCGAAACCATGATTGATGTTAAATGTTGGTTTTCAAGCAAACCATAATTATTTTCATTTTTCCTTTTTCCCTTTCATGTACCAGTTTATCTTTTTCCCACTAGCCAAGGGTGAGTAATTGTTTAGAAATTAATTGGGACACAATTAGCAGTGTAAACTTGATATGTTACCATCTGGCTACTATATTTTGAAAACCATAATTCTTTTTTCAAAAGCAATTCTGAGACTCAAAACCACTCAGATATTTTGTATTTTTGAAAAATACGACCTGTAAAACACAACTCTTTATGCTTTCTCAACAAACCATTTTCAGAATTCGATAACGCATCACCCTAACAAAAGCTGCAAAAAGGTTAAAATTTTGAAAGTCAATTTCCTAATAATACAGGTAACAAGAGACTATCAATCATGGATCTGCTTACCTCGACCTTGCAAAAGAAGCTTAAAGAAATTCCCTTGGAATGATGATCTGAGCTCTTCAGAGAAATTAATTTCAATGGAGAATTTGACAGTGGCCAACCTTGTGACGGCTTTATGAATGCATCAACTCCTCCAACCAAATGAGCAACAATCATCTCATCTCTCTCAAAGTACTCAAAAAAATGCCTGTAATTGGAACTATGTCAACATAAGACTTATCAAAATGATAACCTTACAAGTTGGCCTAATAACTATCTTTATATATCTGTACCAAAGATTAGATCATCAAAACTACATAGATGTTACCCAAAAATGCAGCATTCTCACCTTGATTTATTGGCAGTCTTCACTACAAATCGTCTTAGAGTGCTTAGAATAATTCTATCTTGAACATTTCTTATGAACCACTGTAGTGAAGAACTTGTCTCCAGCGAATCCAACTGTGTACCTGATTGCCTGCGTCATTACAGCATATTATGTTTGCGTTAAACTAAGGCAACTCAAAAAACAAAGCACATCAGGTTCCAGGAAAAAATTAAAAATGAATGAATTTACTTCCTTTCATCACATGTATACAATAGTTATGTGCTTTTGGTATTTCCTACATTCCTAGAATGCAAATATTAATTCTAATGACTTGATCCAAATAATCAAACAACATGAACTAACTTCGTCACTTGATTATGCAGATGGTAAGCAATATATATCATAGCAACTAGCTCGGGCCTGTATAGCCTGTGGTGCACAGCTTTTAAAGTGTAACGTTCCTTCTTGTTTTCCATTAATTTAGCAATTTACATTGTAGTTCACAAAATGAATTAGCAAAAAAAATGTATATATAAGATACACTGTATGATTAAACATTGAAAGAAATTCACAAGAAAATAAACCTGAAAGACTTTGCAGCATCAACAAGATCACTGATGTGTACGTCATTCGGAAACATCTGCAGAATATTAAAATAAGCATTTGAAGATTGTCAACAGGTCTAAATAATTGCAAATGTTGAATCTTAATGCTCATGGGACTGAAAAGAAAAAAAAATCAATTTACTGGCCAATTATGGTACAAACAGCAGGTATTGATGTGGTACAAGCAACATATTCCCTGGATTTCGAAGAGAGCGAAGCACTCAAAATTTCCAAATAGTTAATAGCAAAGTAACCTAGGCTCAAGCTAATATGTGGAAAAGCCCAAAAGGCATAGAGCGAAAAATAATCCACAAAACATGACAAAATGGACAGGTAATTACAATGACCTCAAAGTTTTAAGAAAAACGAACCCAAAAATAGGGTTGACATAGACATTGTGAAAAGGAAGAAGATCCTCAAAATGAGCCAAAACATGGTCAATATCTAATACCATGATAGGGAAACCAACAAGTATATGAACCCAATTCAAATCCTCTAACCTAGTATAAGAACCCAAATAAAACTCAATACTCTATAGAAACGGAATCCCCAACAATAACAAAACAGATATCAAGATTTCAGCTTTCAAAGCTTTGGAACTCACAGTGACTTTTCATGTTTAGGTGACTTCGCCTAATGATGTTTCAACTTTTATTAACATTTCCAAAAACAACATATGAGCTCATTTCATAAAATATGCGTTATGTTAGAATGGTAATAAGTTTTTGATGCCAAAGTAATACTGCAAATACTTCATTGTATATACTGAAAATATAGATGAAGTAATGGAATGATTTCACGTTGGTAAAGCACAAAGCATGCCATACCTCCACATTCTTTATTTCCATTGTCCCATCTATAACTTCTATAAGCAACTCATGATTCACTTCTGATGGCTCAATTACATCTTCAATTTTATGCTGAAACGATGATTCTTCTAATGCTGGAATATATGTTTGCATTGACAACCGAAAACATTTTCCATCAAAATCAATGACCTTTAGGCCTGTCAACGAGTCCTCGATCTGTTCTACTGCATCAAACCTGAAAATTAACAAAGCAAGCATCTAAAAGGCAACAGTACAACACATAAAAGATACAGATAATTGAAACACAAAGTTAAAGAATAACCTTTTAAGTACAAAATCAAGATCTTGCAAGGAGTTAAGAATTATTTTGTTCTTCTCAATCTGACTTTCAAGTTCTAAAATCTGAAAAGTACAAAGAAATTATTATCAAATAACTAGTGAAGTACAACACATTGGACTAAACAATTAAATTCTTCTCATCAATGAAAAATCTCTTCAATAAAACGAAAGCACCAAGCTAAAGTAAAAAGGCAGCACTCAAACAGCCATACCCCTAAAAGCTAATAAAGAGAAGGGTAAAAAAGAAAAATCCAAAAGATAAGAGGAAATGTCCCATTCGACATCCCAATATCACATGAAATTTTAGAAGTTGTCATTAAAAATGCTACATTCATGAAGTGCATTCCTACAAAAAATGCCGATACTAAGTATCAAATATTATTAAATCACACATCATGATGGAAAGTAGAAAAGAAAGTTCATCCATATGCTTCCCAACAAGGCCAAAATATCAGGATTTTCCTATTCTAATGAAGTTCAGTTATTTTAAATTCAATTGTCAAATGTAAACATCAGTGTAAGAGGAACTCAATATGATTTCTTATTTCCCCATCCTAGCAAGTCTGGACCAAGGACAGAAGATGATCTCCGAAGGATAAGGAAAAATAGATGTGTAGAAGCAGTCACTGCATCATTTCCATTTACCTTTCATTTACTTTAACTCAATTGCAAAGAACCCCATAAAAATTATCTTTGATATTTCTCTTACAGCAAAGTTTCAGAAACAAATATGTCACAGCGACATAGTGATAACTTTTGTGTTAAAGATAAACAAGGAAACTTGAAATCTTTGTAGATTCACAAGAGAATGAATAGATGACACAAATGCTATATATGTTTGCAAGTGCTATTAATGCTGTAGAAATTACTCAAACAGAGTGATAGAAGAAGTGCTTGAGATTAAAACCTCAAATCTGTGGTCTTCATGAATTTTTATCAAATCTGATTGATCTTCTGTGTGTGTAGGACAAACTTGCCCTTCTACGCGTGCAGGACAAAAAACTTGTCTATCCTCTTTTGCATTCTGTGAACCCTACCAGATAATACACAAAAGCCATTACCAACTACTTTAGTTAAAATACAGGCATGGGTCAATACAAGTTTACTGACAATGAAAAAAAGTTTAAAACAGATAGTAAAAACACTTTTGTCAATTGGAGAACCAACCTCTGATGCAATTAAATCTAAAGCGCAATTTAACTCCTCAAGATCACTCTCCAGTCTATTAGAATCTGCACTCAACCAAAAAAAAAAAAAAACATATTGCATATGCAAAGAATATAAATATAATGTCTTCAGAGACACGACCTTAGAAAGTAAAAAAATCTGACCTTCCACTTGCGTTCTCGTAAGAGTCTCAATTTCATTAGAGATTTTACTGCTCTCGGCCTCCACGGTCTTGAGTTCCTCTTTCAAGTGCTCTAAATAAGCATCTGCATCACAAATTCCATCTCCTTAATACATTTCAATATAAAAATTTATACAGCAGCACTGATATTCAAAAAATGATTAGTTTTAAAAGGGTGAAGGAGGTTCTCTTCACCTAAATCTTCAATTCCCAAGAAGCTAACGTCGGCGTACTCTGTGATAATTTCCTTCACTTTGCTCTGCACAATAATGATTTATTATTTCAATTTAAAATATAAAAAAATTGTTCAAGAGAGAAAAGAATAAAAAAAATAAGAATTACGAAATTGCCTCGAAATCATGAGCATATTCTTTGAGTAAATTTTCCGAATCCGAAGACACTGTATTCGGTTCATCTTCAATGTCACTTCTGTGGATCTCCATCAACTCTTTTACTTCACTACAAATTGAAAAAAAAATTAAAATATAAACTTTAAGTAAAATTAAGTTCAAGTAACAATAATATTTTTTACAAATAAAAAAATTAAAAAAATGGCGATGAACGTGTATATATATATATACCTGCGAAGAGAGTGGAGATCGAGAGGTGGAGAAGAATAAGAAGGAGTAGCAGTGGCTTCCACTTCCACTTCCATGGCGTCTCCGTCTCCCATTTTTGTCAAAATTTGATTTTTTTTTTCTTTTTCTCACCCTGAATTCACATTAAACACTGTTTTTTTGAGGGAAATTTAAAAAATGGGAAAAACACGAGAGCTCAGACCCTGGGCCGGGCTTCTTTTAAGATTGGATTTATATTAAGCCCTTTGATTTTTTCTTGCCGAAGTCAAAATTTTGGACAACTTTTTATTTAGATTATGTTTGGGAACTTGGATAAATTGTGAGATTGGATTAGATTTTAGGGTTAATTCCACCTTGCTCCTAAATGTTTCAATATTTTTTATTGCACACCCAAATGTTTCGAAAATACTCAATTCACACCCAAATCAGTTAATTTGACCGTTTATTCTAACGGTCAAAGGGTAAATTTAGAAATTCATATCTTAAATATTATTTAATGATGATAAATTAAATTTATTTGATAAATTAATTAATGAATTTTTTATTAATTACCTTTAATTAAGAACTTTTAATGTAAATATTAATTATTAGATTAACATTTTATCTCATTTAATTTTTTTTTAATTCAAGATTAGGGGTATTTCAGACATTTTATTCACTTTCAAATAATTCCGTTAAAAGTAACGGTCAGTTAACGGAATTGGGTGTGCAGTGAAAAATATCGAAAAATTTGGGTGCCGAGTGGAAAATGTCAAAAGATTTGGGGGTTAGTGGAAATAACCCTAGATTTTAAGATTAATAAATAGAAGGTTACTGTTGTCACTATAATTAAATTTCAAATCTACAGAAAGTCTGAATTTATATATTTTATAGCACAGTCTACAGGTCTATCAACCATTGTTTGAAAATTTTCACTAACAAAATAGCGCGACCTCTATCTCACTCCAATACATGGAGAGATATATCTATCTCTAGTTCTCTACCACAAATGTGGGAAGATAATTTAAATTTGAACCGATGCCCTCCTGAAGCTGTCGCATTGAATGCCCTCACCAATGTGATGGTACTGTTCACCACATTTGCCAAAAACCTGAGTAGAAAGTGTAGACTCTTTTTTCTTCCCAGACTTGGGTAATGATTGATATATCTTTCTAAATATTAGAGAAATTGGATATTTAGAGATTGTGGCACAATAAATTCCTAATTGTAAAAATAAGTTGAGCATAAATTTAGATTGTGCCACAATAGAATGATTTAGGTTGATTTTGATAGGTTCTTAATTGTAAATATCGATAAACTTTTATTATTTTATTTATTATGAAATAACAAATAGGTGCAACAAGTATTGCATCTTAACATTTTATGATTAAAAAATTATAGAATCTTGTACTCTATTATTTTTTCATTAGTTAATTATTAGTTGACACATAAAATACCAATTTTGCGTTATTTTGGAAAAAAAAATTTAGTACTTTGAAATGTCTGTGATTGTTTGCATGTGTGTATATATGTTTGTTTGTTACAATAATTAATAATTAAAAGTAAGTTGATATTTAATTGACTGAAAAATTATTTTAATAAATGTATTACGGAGACCTTAGGTTATAGCTTTTTTCTTTTTTTGTGTAAATGTAAGCTTTTATTTAATTTTTTGGGTTTTTGATACAATAATGAAAATGATTAAGTTTTATTAGAATATATGTAGTTTTTCCCTTTAAAGTACGGACAAAATTGAGGATAAGGCAACGTTGCAGACGCTGTACCTAACAGCTGCACCTTAGCCAGCTCCACAAAGGGTGCATTTGGTAAGCAATTTCCCCCTCCTGTGCATGTGTGTCCTTCCACCATTGGCTTTGTACGTAACAGATAATGTACCGTAGCAAGCTCCCAGAATTGATATTTAATACATCAATTAACTGAAAAATAGTAAAATATCGTATTTTGTCATTCTTAGTTCTAAAATGTTTATGGTGCAATACTTGTTGTAGCTAAATATTATTTCACAATAACTTAAATAATAAAATGAAAACAACTCATAAACTAATGGTAATTAAAATAAAATAAATGCTACCCTCCAACCATTGTGCGTTAATGTTACACTTTGTATTACTCGTGAACTTAGGAATTGTAATGAAAAGCTTGTACCGGTGATACAGATATATGATTAATTTAACCTGCCATATTATTATTATTTTAACAACTTATTGCTGAGTCCAAATTGTACGGCCATTAATTGCACCTTCAATTATCCCTCATTGGAAAATTGTCATCCACATAAATAATGCACTACATATTACTTAAAAATCCCAATATATGGATCTTTTCATTTATTTATATTATTTTTCAAAATTTTATAATCCACTTCGCATTAGTTGTTACAAGTTGTAATATCCCATTAATCTAATCTTTAAATTTCTTAAATAACAATACGGAAACCAAGAACTTAAATAATAAAGGCCAAACTGATTTTTTTTTTTTTTGGTATTTTGCATTCCTTTGCACTTGTTTTGGAATTAGTTCAAGGAGCTGGTTGAACAAAACATGACAAAAGAAACGAAATTTCACTTCAAAATTTTAATTGTTACATGTCCTTATCACAAGTGAGATATAACTTTACGGTTATAATTGAAGCTATTGCATGAAAAAATGGAGGAGACAGACAGCCACGAACTTGAAATACCATTATCATTGATATATACTAAAAAAAATTGCAAGGGACAAGTCTAAAGAGCATTTCTATTTCATTTAGTCCAAGTGTTTTCCTGCATGATAAGCCAGTATTATTTACCAAAGATTTTGATCAACTGAGAGTCGGAAGA
This sequence comes from Citrus glauca, assembly GCA_029633175.1. Classification (NCBI taxonomy): domain Eukaryota; kingdom Viridiplantae; phylum Streptophyta; class Magnoliopsida; order Sapindales; family Rutaceae; genus Citrus; species Citrus glauca. The sequence goes on from JAQOOD010000009.1 coordinate 18,334,212, forward strand.
TAGACCCTGAAAATGCCTCGCTTTCCTACTTTCTGCCGGCAGTTAGGGCATTTTCCTTGTGCTGCAATTGCGCCCTTGATGCAGTCCTTACAGAATATGTGACCACACTTTGTTGATGTTGCTTCACTCAGTGGACCCATGCAGATTGGGCAACTGAATGTAGGAGCTGCAGCCATAGGATACTGGGGCAACCGTAGAGGCACAGCATCATTCTGTAACCAGAAATTCACAAGTATTGCATCTGTTAAGTACATGTACTTGAGATATAAAATGAACTAAAAGCTTGTGAAAGAGCTGATGAAGCCTTTTTATTCATTGCCAGAATACTTATTCACATTGTGTTCAGAAGACATGGATTGAATCTTTGATATTGAACTCAATCCTGCTGTGCATGGTGAATTTACTTAAAATGAATTTCATTTCAAAGAAGAGAAACAGAGTTTTGATGATGAATGTGAAAAAGAAAAGAATATGCAATCTTTGTGTTTATCTTATAACAATGTTGATAAACACGTTTTCTAATTCCAGGTCTAATACGCTTCGTCAAAAAAGATAAAATCCAAGTGAAAAGTGAAATTTGCATGGCCTGTATGATGCAAAGCAACTACAAGGGAAGCATTGATCTATATATCAGATTATGAGGCTTCAAATAGAGTGAGTCACTTATGCTCGAGTAAGAGCAATGCCAAGTCAAAACTATCACTCCTCTTTTGTCTTCATCTTTTTCTCTCTAAACTTTCCAGCTCTACTGGATTATAATGCGTTCGATAAAAATGGTTAGATGCTAGGAACATTGGAGGAGAGGAATGTACTAGGCAAATGAAGCAAATAAAGGACAGAAATATTAGGCTGCAAGAGGAAATTCACAAGTAGATTGAAATAGCTGAACAAGTATATATGATCATTGAATAACGATGAGGTTCAACATGTTGTCAGTTAAGTTGATGATATAGATGAATATAAGATGACATTGAATAACAAATGATATGTTCAAAATATTTTCTTAAGCCCCTATATCACAGTTGTGGATCTTAAACCCAGCAGGATGAGAGAATTTGAGCAGGGAAGAGATGCATCATGTTATTTGTTAAAGACAAAGGTGAACAGACAGATTTCTGGGGGGAAAATGGTTCTAGACTTTTCAGGCAAAAAAGAAAGGGTTTGATAAACATATTTTGAAATGTCTACGAGAAGTTATCAAGAGGACAAACACTAAAATCAAACTTTAAAGATGTGATTGTTAAGGAGCCAAGATCAGTCGAATGATTCTTTTGACTTTGATTTCCAAGAGTGCAAGAGAGGAGGGGTTTATTGGTATAAGTGATTGTGTAGAGTGTAGACTAACAAGCAAGATGGAATGAAATTAAAAAATGGTAGAAGCCACAATAGATGCTAAATACAGAAAATTATTTTCCAAATTATCATTCACCATGCAAATGACATAATCTTAAGTTTCAGCTTTCAATGCAAAAATAATTGAAGAAAAATTAATAGAAAAAAAATTGCAAGGGAAAGTACTCCAAGAAACAGATAAGAAAGACACAATAATCAAGCAAGGAGCAATGAAATAGCTTATGCGACTGTCAGAATAACCTTGTTATTGTTACTAGTGTCCACATTTATGCAACAATTATCAGGAGTTGCTTCATCTAGTCTGTTCCTTCTCTGCTTGACATACAAAATTGCCAAGTCCGTGACTTCTGTCAATTACAATTCAAAACCAGAAAAATCAATCATATGCTGACTCCAGAGTGAAGATAATGATCGATATGCAGATATCTGCTCAGTGATAGAAGCACCAGTACAGAGAAAATTTCCTTCCGAATATTTCGAACTTACTGTCAATTACAGAGACTAAATTATAATGAATATCTTATGAAACATACAGAAAGAACTATCAAGGTTAGAATTATCACTTACATTTTTTGTTTTACGTTTCCACACCCCCTACCCCATCCCACCCCCCTTCAAACCATGCACAAAGATAAATTAAGTTAATTCCTCTCCAAGTTGGTGAGAGTGAGATCATTTCCCCAGACTAAATACAACCACCATGAAAAGACCAAAACAACTAGGCTACCCCATAGAGACGTGAGCATCACTTGCTAATTTTAAGAAAAAACAAAATAATTGTCTACATCACCTCTATTACCTTTCTCTCACAATGTTATGTCCACTGAGGATGAAGATAGAGACCAAAAGTTTATAAAGAGCATGCATATAAATTTTTCATGGAAGCCTCAAAAGAAGTTTAGATTAATCATTTATCTACTGGAACAGCAAAACCATTACCTTGAAGGCTGTCTAATAATCCTCCGGCATCAGTAAGCACATGTCTCAACTGATCAACAACCTGAGAATGGTTTCTTCGAGAATTGTTCTTGGCCTAAAAAAAGTTAAAGGCACATAGAAATGAATCAGGCAAAATCTAAAAAGCATCTGAGGCCCTAACCAAAAAAAAAAATAAAATTCTGTTAAGACTAAGTATCATACTTCAGCAAATATCCTTTGGTTAATTATAGCTAGATCATCATCAATAACCTCTACGCAATCTCCTATATCTCCTCGAGCATCACTGTGCCCATCAAATGGATATTCTTGAGAATTAGTAGCAATGTTTCCATCTGTAGGTGGATAGTTGAGGTCCAATTCTGGTAGAATCCTTCTTCTCTGACCATCTCTCGCATTCTTTCCTAAACATTGTCCGAGTTCCCAAGTGCTCATGCTGCTGTCAGAGCTTCAAGCCCAAAATATCTGAAGAGAGTATTAAGTTACTAATAAGAGCAGAATAGATCTATTTTCAGAACTTAAACATCCACAATAATCAACAAATCAGTATGTCAATGAAATCAGCCGCGCGACGCAGGTATAAAAGAGGAAAACAAAAATGCAGAACTTCAATAAGCTCATTTTGCATGAAGAGCAACCAAAGAATCTGCAGAATCCAAAAATCATTTGCAAGTACTTTTTCTTTTATTATATACAGATATATCAACCCAAAAAAAAAAAAACATTGAGAGTGGGCAAAACCCAAAATCAATTTTTAGCCAAGGAAAATTGCTTAAACACCACATGTCAAACCCAGAGGGCAAAATGGTATGAAAGTAATTAAAATGAAGCAATTTCAAGCAAACATTTCCCATGATTGATGTATGGTTGTTCAAGAACATGATCAAATCAAACAAGAAGGCATTAAAAAGATCAACAAACAGACGCTTTAAATGCTAACGAGTGAAAGAAATATCATTTTCACCAAAGATTAAATAAATAAAAAATAAAAAAAATTAACAAGTCCAGTCGAGTGCATGTACGTACCTCTTTGTTGGGATTTTTGATTGAGTGAGAATAACAAGGGCGCATCACAGAGCTGTTTTGCGATTAACATATTTATAAAGGATTTTTTTTTAATTTTTTGGGCTTAATGGAAACTCATACGTAAATGCTGCACGTGTTTTTTTAATTTTTTTTAAAAATATTCATTAATCACAGTATCGGGAAAATCTTTTTGTTGCCATATTCGTCGCCATCGCTGCTCCTCGTCCTCGATTTGTTCTGTTTCATAATCAATTACGTTGTTGGTGGGTGGCATACGGGCCCCCACAGATGCTGAAGCGTACTTTTGCGGGTCGGACTTGGCCCGACAGCAAAACACTAAACCCGATTTGATCTATGGATCCGTCCAATGTTGGGTTGGATGGGTTTGCGTGGATTGAAAGTCCATTTGTTTTATGATTCTTTTTTCCTCTCAGAATGCAGGAATGTGTAATTTTCACAACCTAATCCCACACCAAATGTTTTGACAAACTTGATACTCCAACTAAATCTGTGACTCTCGGTTTAATTTAACAGCTAAAAAGTAATTTAGTCTTTGCAAAAATAAGTAACGTGAATCCAAGCCCAAGTATGAAGCATAATAAATCTTGTACGCAAACAATACAACGCCTATAAAAAATTTAATTTAACGCTTAATAACACATATATTTATATAAATAATATTAAATAAACAGAGGTTGTACATTATTATTTATTAAATAAAAATTATAAAGAGTCCTACAACACAAGAGATGATAAAAATTATTTGTACAAGTATTTGTAACTTTAAAATCATTTATAAATTATAATTTTACTTTAAATAACTTTTAAACCCATTAAATTTTTCTTTTTTAAAAATTAACAATTACATGTATTTTATTTAACTCCATATATTTCGACTATATTAATATAATTTTAAGACTGTAAACACCAGATTTGTAGCTTTCATATTTTTAAAATTGAGAAGTGATTAAGACACGTGTATTCAGATCAATTTTAACTTAATCGAATTGAAAAGAAGAAGTCCCTAAACCAACTAACCAATCACATGTACTTATACGATTGAATAATAATTAAAAAAAAGTTAGCCGATAAACAAACCACTTAACCAACCCGAACCAAAGAAAGTAGTGAAACCCGATAGATGAGTTGTCAATGTCGTTATCCAAAGCCAAAATTGTAGTCATAGTTCTGATCGTTAATTTGCTTACGAAAACGCTTTAGCTTTAGCCCAAACTCCACTCTTCTTCGCCAGCAAGCTCTCTAGTCTTCGGCCTTTAGGCTCTGGCTCCATCTTCTTCGATCACTTTGTGTTGTTCTGTTTGTTGTGTCTCTCATGCACATATAGTGAAGAAGAAATAGCAAAATGCATTCCAAAAAGAACAACAGAGCGTTGCTTCAGTGTCTCGCACTCTCGGTTTATCCAATGATGATGATGATGGTGATTCACTTGTCATGCGTATCATCATCAGCTTCAACTTTTTTCAAGCCCTTCAACGTCAGCTACGACCACAGGGCTATCATCATCGACGGCAACCGCCGTATGCTCATCTCTGCTGGAATTCACTACCCGCGTGCCACTCCTGAGGTGCCCTTTTCGTTTTTCCCTTTGATTTTTTTTCCATTTAGTTTCGTCGCTGATGAATTTGTTGAGCCTCTTGTCTTTTTTTTTTTATTTCGGTTTTCTCATTTGCACTGTTTAAAGATATGAGTTTAAATCAATTGTTATGATTGGCAACAAGGCAATTGTATATTGTACTTAAGTTGGGTACGCAAATTAGCATTTTATGTAACTTCGAATTCCAGTTATTCAATGAGGGCCTGTTCGGGATTAAGGGAATGTAGCTTTTGATCTGCAAGTTCCTTTGAAATGAAATTACTAGCTAGCGAGTGAAAGTGGGTGGACGCTGTTAACCGCAATGCCTTGTTTAGGGAAAAATTTTAGTAGCTGAATTTTCTGTGCTTTTAAAATTAAGTGAAAGTACAACAGTTACGAGGACCCTTAGTCAAGCAACTTCCTAGTATGTTTATTGAGAACTGTATAGATGCCCTTGAAATTCAATTTGTGGTGCATTGATGACTGCTGTTTCCTTCATTTTAGTCGTACTCCGTGTTTTGATTCGCTCTAGTTCTTTTCCCATAGTGCTAATTTATATTCTAATTTCTTTTCTACCTTTTTCGCCTGTTTCATATGGTGACCTTCTTTGCTGCTTTTAGCCTGTTTATTACTTATCTAGATATGGACTAGACTATCACGCTTTGGCATTGTTAACTTATCTCTCATCATTACTTTTAGAGCCACTATGTTATATGTTGTAAACTCCTTTGTATGATGTCAGATGTGGCCTGATCTGATTGCAAAGAGTAAGGAAGGTGGAGCAGATGTGATCGAAACTTATGTGTTTTGGAATGCACATGAATCAATCAGAGGACAGGTGCATTAATTTTTCTATCCACCTAATCAAGGGAAGTAGCTTCAGAGGGTTATATATTTCATTTTACGAATTATTAATTTTAATCTAATTGCTTGTTCAGTATAACTTCAAGGGGAAAAATGATATCGTTAAATTTGTGAAGTTAGTGGGATCCAGTGGGCTCTATCTCCTCCTCCGCATTGGTCCTTATGTGTGCGCTGAGTGGAATTTCGGGTCTCACCTTTTTTCTCTCCTTCATCATACTAGTTCATATGTGTGGTTACATTTCCATTTGTAAAAGATATTTCAGGTGCAATGTATTATTATGCTACTTTATCGAGAAAAAAGTTCAATGTGCTGATTATTCTCTTAGGTAACTGCTTGGTGCTGTCCACCTAAGGTGGTAGTATGTTGAAACTGCATAACTGCATTGCTAGGCATGTAGAAAGCAGAATCTCTGCTTCACCATACCTTAGTTCATAGAATATGGAAGGCTGTCCATTATTCTATTATTAAATTATAGAAGCACAGAAGTTACCAAATATTGGTATCACATTTGCAACGTTAATTGATATGATTAAAAAAAAAAGTGCCATTGCAAGCATTGTATTTCTGAATAGAAAGAACTAAGGAATTTCAGAAAAATCCATATAGAAGGTAACTAGAATGCATGGGTGTTGAAGAAAATTTATTTCATTGTGGGAAAGTAACTGCTTTAAAGAAGGCTCTTTCTATTCTTAAGCTTGAAACTGAAATGAAAAAGTGTGGAACATTTGAAAATTGTTATCTGTTGCATATTTTAATTTTTTCAGTAATTGATGTCATCATCCTGATGTAGCCAGTAATGTACAACCCAGATTATATTTCTTAGTCTTTTTCTTTTTCTATTTGGAGTTCCCATCTTATGTCGACTAATAATCTTGTAGGGGCTTCCCTGTATGGCTGCGTGATATCCCTGGCATAGAATTTCGAACAAATAATGCACCTTTCAAGGTAAATGAACCTATACATCACTTATACTTGAAAATTAGTTTGCTTTTCACTTATTTACCTGAAGGATGATAATTCTACACTATAAGAAACTAGTACCAAATTATCTAGTATATTGAAATAATCAAATTGGGCTTTTCATTGTAATGTTCAAGCACTTTGAGCCTAGATTCAAGTGAGACCAATATTTTTGGCAAGGTGAATATATTTTCTTCAGCCATGGAACAGAAGTTTTAGAAACCTGGCCTTACAGCAACATTTGCTCTATAATTAAACATTATGAAAATTTGGATAACAAAAATGGTCCAAATTTGATCCAAAGATAGTAAATGTAATAAATGGTGTATCAATTTTGTTGCAACAAGTGTACAAGCTTTTTCCATAAATTTGAATCAGTTGCGATAAACTTATTATTAGATTTTATTTGATGACTGGAATGTGACAAAGGTTTAATCATCTTTGAGCACATTTTTCTTCTCACTGATCAGTCAGTTCTAGGCTCTTCTATGATATTCCATGAAGCTGTTCTTTAAGTCTAAACATTTTACTGTTGGATACTATGGATTCATAAATTCGCACCTTTCCTTCTTTGAGACTGTCAAGGAATAGAGATATTTAAATGTTTTCTAGGATTCTCCCAGTAACAAAACAACTTTGACCATGGTCAAAGTCAGCAAAGAGTGAAATCTTTGTTTACAGGTTTTGACTAGCTAGTCACAATATCGAGCACAGATTCACCCTCTATTCACCCATGAAGGCATCACAACAAAATTTCTTCTTAGTTGATCATTTTTTCCAGTTTTGTTCTCAAAAATATGCTTTCATTTAGTGTATTTACTGTGTAATAGCTCCTTGGGAAGTGTTCTATGAGTTTATATCTGGCAAACTGAAAGTAGCTTAAGTGCAGGTGGGGTTTATGCCGTGCAATAATTTACTCTTGTTGACAAAACTTGTCCAGAAGATTATAGATAACTGAATTTTAATTTTGTGTTTGTGATACTGAAATGATGGGCCATTTTCTCAGGAGGAGATGCAGAGATTTGTCAAAAAGATTGTGGATCTAATGCGAGAGGAAATGCTGTTTTCTTGGCAAGGTGGTCCAATCATCATGTTGCAGGTTGTGTCCTAAAGTTCATGTTTTGGCTTGTTTCAACACGCTATATTAGTTCAATGGCCTTGTTTGAAGAATGGCCAATTTGCATGTGTGATCTACACTTGAATGATGATGTAGCATTTGCAGTTAAATTTATCTCCTTCAGGCCTTTTTTTTTTTTTGGGTTAAAATTTTGTACTATTCTTATAGCATTTAAAAAAAAAAAAAGCTTCTACTAGAGCTAATTTTTAATTTTTCTCAGATTGAGAATGAATATGGAAACATGGAAAGCTCATATGGACAGCAAGGAAAGGACTATGTTAAATGGGCTGCTAGTATGGCTCTTGGGCTTGGTGCTGGGGTTCCGTGGGTTATGTGCAAGCAAACTGATGCTCCAGAAAATATTGTAAAGTCTTTGCCTCAATTATCTGTTTAATTATCTTCCAAGTAGTGCTTATATGTGTGTTAAATTGCAATTAAGGCAGTAGAGAAACAGTGAGTGGAGAGAAGCTTGAATTGGTTCTAAAATGCAAAGCTGTTTATACGTAGAGGTTTTTGTTGTGTTAAGGCGCTCAGATTTGGGACTTTTAAGAATTTGTTCGTTGACGGCTTGTCTTTGCTCTTAACAGATAGATGCTTGCAATGGATACTATTGTGATGGTTACAAGCCAAACTCCTACAACAAACCAACTCTATGGACAGAGAATTGGGATGGATGGTATGATAGTGGAGGATTATTTTTGATAGCGCCATTTCATCTCATCTTGTTATTATTTATTTTAAAATTTTAATTTGCTCTCTATTCTCTAGTGCTTGATCTTTAGAATATACTTGATCTCTTTAGAATATTTGGACAATTTAACTAGAGAAGTGAATTTTTGAAACTTTCTATTGGTACATTACTGGGAAAATCTCTCTTTCATGGCCTTAGTTTTTGCATTAATTTTGAATTTTTTTCATGGAATAAAAGGGAGAGACATCGTTTGCTAACAGGATACTTTTGGGGGGTTATTTTTAAGGTGTGTAGAAAACTTTGCTTAAATATATATCCAACCGAAAATTTTCGTCAGGGTCTGAAGAGCAAATGCTGGGCATTCACCTATCCTTGCAGCCTACTCACAAAGTGCCTTCTTCAGTGAAACACGAAACTATGGTGAACTATAGAGTCTTTGCCCTTGTGTTTGTTTTTCATTGCTATATTTTACCCCAACCATTTTATGCTACCCTTACTTTTTCCAAATGAAAATTATTTACTAAGTTTTTTTAATGATTATTCTAAATTACATTTTGCTTACATTTTGATTAAAGTGATATATTAAATGTTTCTTATAAAATAAAGTATAATAGTTTCCCCAAACATTAAAAAAAGGGGTAATTTGTTTTATCTCTCATGTATTCTTAGCTATCTGCATGTGAGCAAAAATGAATTATGAGATTTCATTTTTAGGCTATCCCAATTATCCTGAGTATCAACTGCATAATGTTTTGGGACGTATCTTCCACTTGCTGTTGGGATTCTGAAGTTTCAACACTTCATGGAAAGCTGCTTACCACTGGTTTTGATGCATGTAAAATTTTCTTTTTGATTAAACTCTGTATTGGTTGTCACACAGAGGGCTTTTTCTGTTTTCCTGGCTACAAGAATATAAATTTTAAATGATTTTTGATGATTGCTTATTTTATTCCCTGGTGAAGCAAATTTCCTTCTTTTTTACTTGCTCACAGAATGCATGGCTATGTATTCTAATATCTGATTAGTTGAATAAGCATTTTCATCTTTTTGACATATATTATTTCACATTGAGTTCTTCCCTAAGTTGTACTTCAAATACTTGTTTGTAATTAGCTATTTGTTTTTATGTTGCTGATGGTACACAAGCAATGGGTCCTTCAGGAGTTGTTAGCTATTGTATGCCTCAGTCCTTTTTTAGGATTCTATTTCAAATATGCTATTGTATCTTAATGACCATAGTTTCATTTATTTTTGTTTTATTTTCTGTTTCTTATAGTAAATTTGAACAATAAAACAATTTAGTTGGTTGATTTTTGAAGGTATACGACATGGGGTGGAAGATTGCCTCATAGGCCTGTTGAGGACCTTGCATTTGCAGTTGCGCGATTTTTTCAACGTGGGGGAAGCTTTATGAATTATTATATGGTACCATAGACACCTAAACTGAATGCTGAATTTGATTGTCCAACGCATGAATGATTGAATGGTAGAATAGGAGTTTCTTTTGGAAATAGTATGAGATTGTTGAAACCTTGAATTAGTTTTATGTTGATTCTTTCCTGCAGTTGGTTAAATGGTTCGTGGTTACCACTGTTGTATGTTTTCGGTGAAACGTTTTAATTCGGTGCCAGAACATATGCATGCCTTCCTAGTTGGAAATTCCCCCCCCCCCCCCCCCCAACCCAAACTATTTGCAATATCGTGCATAAGTTCTATAACAATGGTTAAGAAATTGAAGTAGATACTTAGAAAGTGCCTAGTGCCATCATAATCTGGCATTGAAGCCTTCTGTGAGGGTGAGTCAGGGTCTAGTCTTGGTAAATATGACCAATAGTGAACATGTTGGCTATGTAATATCTGCTAAAGTCCACTTGTATTCTCATATATTTATTTTTAAATGCTGCATTTTGACAAGCCTGATGTATGGTTTTCAGTATTTTGGTGGAACAAACTTTGGTCGGACTTCAGGGGGCCCGTTCTATATTACTAGTTATGATTACGATGCTCCAATTGATGAATATGGTGGGTGAAATTGAATTTAAATAATTGTAATTGTTCCTCACTTATAAGCATTTTTGATTCTTTTTCTGTAGCACGTGTTTATTTGTTGTCAAGATGTTGCAGAATAAATAACTTGCAATGTTGATGTCCAAAATATCCTTCATATAGGTCTTCTGAGTGAGCCTAAATGGGGTCATTTAAAGGATCTGCATGCTGCTATAAAGCTTTGTGAACCTGCTCTAGTTGCTGCTGACTCAGCTCAGTATATAAAATTGGGACAAAACCAAGAGGTTCGTGTTATTTTTTTTTCCTTAATATTATATAATGTTAACCAAACCTGAAAATAGGAAACCCCAAGAGGTTTTGCCTATTTTAAGCCTAATGTTATTTAAGGTTCTCAATTAACTACTAATTCCCCAGGATCCAATAGATCAAAATCATCCTTCACCATTTGCTACTCCTATTTAGTTGAATCTCACTTTGGCACCATCACCATATCAAGTGGTTCTCCCATGAATGGACTTCTACCTTCAATGCCGGGACCATTTTAATGTTTTGATCTGAAATTCCTTATAATTTCTTAGAACACAGTAGAAATATCTTTGTGATTCTGTAACCCATATCAGCCAGTGGACATGAATTTCTTTTGGAAGTCAACTCCCAATAGCCGGTATATTCTGTTAGGAAGAAGCTATCTTTTTGTGTCATTTTTCAACTATAAATAATGGTTTTCCTCCTGGCAGTTTCAAGTGTTTCATGCCAGTTCTACCTTTTTAATTCAATACAGTGTTTCTAAATAATTTCAGGCACATGTGTACCGCGCAAATGTTCTTAGTGAAGGCCCAAACTCAAATCGTTATGGAAGTCAAAGTAACTGCTCTGCTTTTCTTGCTAATATTGATGAACATAAAGCAGCTTCTGTGACATTTCTTGGTCAATCATATACTTTACCACCGTGGTCAGTGAGTATACTACCAGATTGCAGGAACACTGTGTTTAACACTGCAAAGGTTTGATTCTGATTTTACAACATTACTCCCATTGAAGAAGGGTTTATTTTGACAGTAATTACATTTTATGAAGACCTGTTTGGATACATAAAAATAAATCTACTTTATTTATTTTTACTATTTCTAGACTGAATGCTAGACCTGCATAGACTCTAGTAAAACTTACATCTTACTTATATGCCCACCCATGAAGACAAATACATACAATAAGGTACTAAAAAAAAAAATGAAAGGATTCTAGCCATTGAATCCAGGTGAGACATAGTACACAATTGTCCACCAATTATAGCTTTCTGGTCTAGGAGTTACATTAGCTTTTTCTTCTAAGGTTGGGGCCAGTCTTTTTTTTTTTTTAATTTTTAATTTCTCTTAAAAATTAGCCTTAGCTTGACATCTACCATTTAGTTGTACTTTTGAATGCTACAATTAAATTCGCTTTAGTATCAAAAGTTGGTTCATATAGAGTATTCACAAGCTTTATGATGAAATCTCTTTATGTCATTAATAATGTAGATTTGAAAGATACCTTTTGAATGGTTGTGACATAAGAGTTCATGCAAAAACACGAAAAATGTTTGGGCCTCTGTAGACAGCTGCATAATTAAAGGCATGGAACTTGGGCTAGAAGCCCAAATAATTTATGGAATCTTCGAACATATTTCTTGTCTTGCAGTTACGTGAGCACTGTCTGTTTTCAACATATTTTGCCAGTTGGATGCTTTTGACAAGTTTATTTGCATCTCATATGGTCATTTTTTGTTTCTTCTATTAATATTAGTTTATTTGCACCTCATATGGTCATTTTTTGTTTCTTCTATTAATATTATGTTGGTAATGATGATTTGAATTTGAACTGTCAATTGTTGCAAATTGAAATGGAGCCAATGATAGATTACCTTTAGGTTCTGCCATTTTGTGGTATGCTGTTGAGTGGCTTTTTTTTTGGCTTTGAAAGAACTAATAGTTTTCAGTTTCTAAGAGATGACTGAGGCAGTTTCTTTCATTCTTTCTTTCTCTCTTTCTTCTTTATTTATTTTTTTGATGTTTGTCTCTGAGCAGGTTAGCTCTCAAACGTCCATCAAAACTGTGGAGTTCTCTTTGCCTCTTTCTCCGAATATTTCTGTGCCCCAACAGTCTATGATTGAGAGTAAACTTTCCTCTATCTCGAAATCCTGGATGACTGTGAAAGAACCTATTGGTGTTTGGAGTGAAAACAACTTTACCGTCCAGGGCATATTGGAGCATTTGAACGTGACAAAAGACTATTCTGATTATCTATGGCATATAACCAAGTATGTAATTATTTAGTTTTTGGTCTAGGGTAAAATAGGATAAAATGTTGTTGAAAAATAGATTGTAAAAAGGAGATATATCTGCAGCATAATTGTTTCTTGCCTGTTTATTCAATGTTGTTTAGATTAATTCAATTCATAATAAGAAATAAGAATGATGGTCAAAATATATGAAAGGCAAATACGTGAACCATGTAACTACATTGTTTTTTACTCACAGACCCTCCTTCCTTCCACTTTTATGCTCTTATGATCCCTTATGTCATTTTTTCCCAGTCATCTATTGTTGGTGGGGAAGAAAATCTTATGCCGTAAGTTACAATGTGGGACTAAGAGATAACATATTCTCATTTGGGTAACTAATTCTTTTCTTACCTTCCATAACCAGATAATATATTGAATTGAGTCAATGTGGCGATTTAGTTTGGTCCTCAATTGTTACTGTTATTGAACATGTTAGTCATGCTTTTATTTAGGCCAAACCAGGTCTATTAATTTAACCCTTTAAATTAATTATTATGTATCAAAAAGAGAAGGGTTTGCTAGTGTTTGATTAATTCTATCTTCTGTGATTGAGTAAAAACAGTTTTACTTTTTTTTGAAGAAAATCAATGACATAATTAATTATCTTCATCTCCACTGCTCCCCCCCAAATGTCGATTTTATATTAATGCTTATTAAACTTGGATTGCAGAATATATGTTTCTGATGATGACATCTCGTTTTGGAAGACAAACGAAGTCCGTCCAACAGTTACGATAGATAGCATGCGTGATGTGTTGCGTGTATTCATTAATGGCCAGCTTACAGGTGGATTTATTTCCCTCTCTCATTTGTGTTTAAGTTTGTGCTTGTGCTTTGTTTTATTTTTTTCTTTTATTTGCTTTAATATTTTTTTTTTCCAATTGTATCTTTCTTTTTCTTGGGTCCTCATTTTCTATTATTGTTGTCAATAGGAGGTGCCATATTTGGCATATTCAAGTACAAACTGCCTATTTGATCATATGAAATGATGGGTCTAGGGAAAAAATTAATTAGTTGGACAGAGTATTTCAAGGTAATAATGATAAAACTATGTCAAAAGTACGTAGTGATTAGGTTTACTTTTCTCGATTTTCATGCAAGTTTTAAAATTATAAATAGAATGCAATTGAATGTACAAAGCTAAAGTCATTTTCATGCATGTTGAAAAACCTTTCGTTCATAATCTTATGGCGAAGTGGTTTGGTATACCATGATATCTTTCTGTTAATCAACATCTAAAAGTTTTGAATGGAGATCCTAGTGCATCAAATGGAAATTACTGTTTTTAGCTTTAGACATACCGCTAGCATTTTTCTGCAACTATTTAATGCGAGAAGGTCTTTCTTCCTTTCTATGTAGTGCCTGAGTTCTTTATGATAAAATAAATAAGGGAAACTGTGTCTCTCTAACTCATTCTCTCTCTGTCTTGTGTTTTGTCTGCCCTGTCTTCATTGTCAATGAGGCCTGAAGGTTGATTTCTTTCTTTTGTTACTTTGCGTCCTTTTTCTTCCTTTTTCTTGCCATTCCTGTACTCTTTATGGTATTAACATGGATATTGACAATTACCTTCTATTTTGAAGGTAAAAAAATTGATGTAGTTCTACTGAAAATATCTTAATATGCTAGGTAAGTAAAGATTTTGTTGTTTCGTTGTGATTGATTTCTAAAATGGACTTTTTATTACCAGAAGCCACAAAATTAATGACTTCATTGGCTTGGGGCTGTTAGACTATACTTCCTTCTAAATATAAGCCTGTATTGGAATGCTTGTTGCCATTCTATGTTTCATGTACATAATTGCCTCCTTTATTTTCTCTAACTTGATCGCTATGTCTTTCCAAAGCGAAGGCAGTGTGATTGGTCATTGGGTCAAGGTGGTGCAGCCAGTTCAGTTTCAGTCAGGATACAATGATTTAATCTTGTTATCTCAGACTGTTGGTTTGCAGGTAAAACTTGATAATTTTTTATGTTATCTTATTTTATATGTTATATTGATAGAGTGATGCTTTTGTCAAAGTTGTAGCTTTATCTTGATTTGCTTAGCAATCGGAGCAACTTATTTTTTAACTAATGTTGACATAATACCCTTTGAGTTGTGCCCTAATGTTCAACAAAAAGGGTCTGTTTTAGAGAATTTCGGCTAGAGTGCAGGCTCTAAATATGAAATGAAACTTATTTTGTAAATTTTTAACTTCCCCAGGTACTCTTTCTTCACTGCATTAATTTAGTATCTCTCTTGCTCTCTTTACTTCCATAATTTTCTTCGCAATCCTTTCTCCCCTCTTCTTGATTAATAGTCAGTCATCTCCACGCCTTGTTTCTTCTATCCGTGAATTAATTTTCAAGGACTAGTTTGTTTTCCCTTCCTGAATTTCTTGATTGTTATCGTGGGAGTTGAAGCGTTATGAATACTTGAATTGTCTAGAGGTTCTGGGAACCTTTTCTTTAGTTATTTATCAATGTCTGTTGGTCTTTATTGTCCCCAAAGAGGATGTCGGTTACTGATTCAGCATTTGTATCATATGGTTTCAATTGCTGGAACAGAATTATGGCGCCTTCCTTGAGAAAGATGGGGCTGGTTTTAGAGGCCAAGTTAAGCTTACTGGATTTAAAAATGGGGATATAGACCTTTCAAAGATATTATGGACATACCAGGTATGATTCCAATGTTTTGGCAGGTGATCTGAACTTCATTTTGGATGTAATGTAAAAATTTTGATTTGGTGATATTTTATTTATATTTTCTTTACCCAAGGTTAGTCACTTGGTTGATTTTGCACCTAGTTGCAATGATTGCTGGCTGAATTGACTTGGGGCCGTCTGAAAGCATTGTACATGCATTAGCAATTTTATTGCTTAGTTTTAATTTATTAAACCATAAATTTCTATCATATCAGCACTGTTACAGAATTTGTACATGCTGTATCAAACAATCTAAGGCACACAGGCATCTTAGCATGAAATTTGTGTCTTACATATGTTTTGGTTATATATTTCCTGATTGGTCTCTGGATCTTGAATCTACCTGACATAGAATACTTCGGATTTCATTGCAATATTATAAAGTCATCGGATTTCTATCACGTCTAAGGTAAATAATGCCGTTGCAGATGTTGCAATTTATGTTGTGTAATAAACCTACCCAGTTGTGTCAAATTTGCAATTTTTTTATATAATAAATGCAGCAAGCAGCAGCTCAATTTGGAAAATATATATATATAATGGGGCTCTTGCCAGGCATGGCCCAGTGACATGGTGGACCATGTGGTACTGGCCTAAATGCCCACATGGACCTTTGTCTCTGGCACGGCCCATTAGACATTTCTAGAATTGTATATGATGGTACATGTTATTGCTATTGTAATGTTATAACCCCATCCTCAGTTGATCTGATTGGCTCTTCTTCAGCACCTTGAGCTGATTACTTTCAAGGCTTGTGATAAAAGCTTGTAAGGATTAGTATTTTCTTTCTCCAAAAAATAATAAATAATGTTTTTCTTGATGTCAGGTTGGTCTTAGGGGTGAGTTCCAGCAGATATACAGTATAGAAGAAAACGAGGCAGAATGGACTGATTTGACACGTGATGGTGTTCCATCCACCTTCACCTGGTACAAGGTACATTCAACAAATTGTAAGAGTTTAATCAGGATGATTGTTACGTCATTACCTGTTATGAGTTAATTTAAGTATTACAAGCATTACAAGTATTGTGTGTGTGTTTTTTTAAAAAAATAATAATAAACAATCAGTACAATCATGCTTCCTTCTTTTGTGGATTTATATTCTTTATTCTCTTTTAGTATACCATCTCCTTTAGTCCATTATTTTCTTTCAGTGTTGCCAATTACTGCTTGCAAGAAATTTTATTCATATATAGCCCATTTTCCCCAACTCATGCAGACATATTTTGACGCTCCTGATGGGATAGACCCAGTGGCTCTCGATTTGGGAAGCATGGGAAAGGGCCAGGCTTGGGTCAATGGCCACCATATAGGAAGATACTGGACTGTGGTTGCCCCGAAAGGTGGATGTCAAGATACATGTGATTACCGTGGAGCCTACAATTCCGATAAGTGCACTACAAACTGTGGGATCCCTACTCAAACCTGGTAATGTTCCAAAACAGGATCAGCTTATTATTGACTCAAAAATAACTGGTTCTTAAGAGAATGCTTTCCCTGGGTAACTATGAGACACATTTTGTCTTTTTAAATTGGACAATCATTCTTATAATGAGTTCAATGCTACAAGCCTGAAATAGCTAACACTTGTCAATCTTCAGGTACCATGTGCCGCGGTCATGGTTGCAAGCATCAAATAATTTACTCGTCATCTTTGAGGAAACAGGAGGCAATCCGTTTGAGATTTCAGTCAAGTTGCGTTCAACTCAAATTGTCTGTGAACAAGTTTCAGAGTCCCACTACCCACCTGTTAGGAAGTGGTCCAATTCATATTCTATTGATGGAAAATTGTCGACAAATAAGATGGCACCAGAAATGCATTTGCATTGTCAAGATGGATATATTATCTCTTCCATAGAATTTGCTAGCTATGGTACCCCTCAGGGTCGCTGCCAGAAATTTTCAAGGGGCAACTGCCATGCGCCCATGTCATTATCCGTGGTGTCTGAGGTAAAAATGCTTTTATCATAGTTGCTTCTTGATAAATGGAACTGATTATGGTGAGTTTGTCCAGTGATTGACACCACTAAATCATTCTTTTTTGCAGGCTTGCCAAGGTAAAAGTAGCTGTTCCATAGGAATTACAAATGCTGTGTTTGGAGGTGACCCATGCCGCGGCATTGTGAAGACATTAGCTGTTGAGGCAAGATGCATCCCCTCATCGAATACTGGTTTCTCTCAGATTTAAGTGACAAATTGCCGCAAGATGTTCGCGGTTGATACCCTAAATCTATTACAAAAAGCAAACTGTTTTCATTGCATTCTGTCCGCATTTCAGGCCGACAGGTTGCATGGCAAATCCAGTTGTATAATTTATACATGTTGCAGCCTCTGCTGTTGTATTCTACCGGGTACATAAACCTGTTATAACATTTGCACATGCCCCTCGCCCAAAAAAAAGGGGTCTCTGTAAATGGAAATTCGGTAAATAATACAAGATACGCTGATTCTCAAATATGCAAATTCGAATTCACACACTTTCCGTGGTTTGATTAGAATATAAAATATTGTATTGGGAAAAAGTGCAATCAATGAATCAGGATTCATCAAACCTTTTCTGAGATTTCATATTATCATGAACCTTTTTAAGAATTTGGTAGGGATCTCTGTTCAAGTTTTCATACAGCTAGTGATAAACCTTCTTTCAGAGATCTGAATGTTACCAGCGTGTAACACGTATTCATTCCCGGCATTCAACAAAAAAACATCTACAAGCTCTTCCAAAACCAGACAAAATTCTCAATTCACTTATTAGATACTTTGTGCGCGGTAAAGGTAACTGCATGACCTAAAAATTCTTATGAAGTAGGAGAACAATTTACATCTATAAGTGTCTTTCAACCGTGTATATATAACTCAAGCATATGATCAAGTGGACATTTTGGCAAGGGGAAAAAAAGTGAAAGAATTCCCATCCAAAGCTTATACATCTGAGTCTCACATGGCACAGAAGTCGAAAATTTATACTTTCTATATATCCATACATATGACACGGACCATGTTAGATAAATACATGTTTCCTATGCATCCAGTGCAAAAGATATCACCATGGCATTGGAAAGCAGCAACATTTCTGGGAAAAAAAGGATAAGAGAAAGATCAGAATGATAAAGCAAACTAATTAAGAGAACTATTTCTGATTACCCCAAAAAAAAAAAAAAAACCACCAACAAGAAAAGATTGACATTCCATTTGCCAAGAAATATTTTGGAAGATGCAAAATGCATTTTCTAATTTCAGAAGTCAAGTTTTCGACTTCTAAGAAATTCCAGCAGAAAAAATGTTTTTAATGCAGTCCCTCGCAATGTTACAATTGGCAAATGACTGAGGCATGCCCCATATTTGTGCTGGCTTTACATTACCATTTGATTTAAACCTTCGAGACACACTCTAAAATATCTAGCAGCCTGTCAATTGCAAAAATGTTAGGGCAATTGAATCCATCAATAGAATGCTCATACATACCTTAGAAGTTTTGTTTTCATGTTGCTTCCGATCTTTGTAATAAGGTTTTCTGAATGCTGCAGCTGATACATTTCCTGTTCCATTCATCTTCTCTTCTCTTACTTTGTTGAAAACATCAGTGAATCCATCTGCTGATGTAGGGTCAGACTCATCCCACTCACCAAACTTTGGAACTGCGGCACTGTGATCAGGCTGCAACATCAAAAGTAATTCTGATAAAACGATCATTCCACCTATTATTTTCATAATGAAATTTCCAAAACTTCCCATCAGGAAATTCAGCAAAATCTCAGCACACGATGCATGATGCCCCGAGTTTTCCTTCTCCATTCACTGGAGCTTTCACCCATTACTGGAACTAAATAAGTCTAAGAAATTAATTCATCTTTTACAATCCTATGTAAACTAAGGTAGTATTTTTTTTTTTTTTAGTTTAGTTTGAAATTTGAATAGAGCTGATATTTTAATAATGTTATTTTTAATATATTATATTGATATTTTTTCTTGTTAGTTACATAAGCCAATCAAGAATTGTTTAACATTTGAATTAAAATTAATGCATTAAATAAAATTCAAAATCTATTACAAAAATAATAAATATAAATATAAAGAGATAGAACTATTATAAAACACACTTATCTAAAGTTCTATTATATTTAAAATTCTCATTCACAAAAAAAAAAATTAATAGTTCAATACATGCATATGACCAAAAAAAGAAAAACAGATAAATGAAAAAAATAATAAAATAATAATTTATATAATAGGAAATAAATTTATTTAATAGCGGTATTAATGAGAAAGAATATTAAAGTTCTATTCAAATGTTTTGACATTCAGATAAAAGTTAGCTAAACATCTTATAATCTGACATAAATGATAGTAAAAGAAACAAATTAAAAACTGTAAATGTCTAAAAATAAGTAAAATTCAAACTTCATACAAAAGCAAACAACCCCTAAGTGAATCTAATTAGTGTTCATGCAAATTTCATGCCAATAACAGCAACACATGTTAACAAGAAATCAAGGAGAAGAAAATTACAGTTTCGGCGCTTTGAGTAACTGGTCTGAGTCGGGATCTTCCAGGAGTCAAGGAAGATAAGTTATTGCCACGCTCTGTTGAACCCTTTCTTTCCCATGAAGGTGAGGGCATTCCACTGACTTGAGCTGGAACCTTTGCCTGGTGATTTGCGTTTAAGGGTGAGTGTTCAATTCTGCGATCACACCCTACATTCTGCCTTGTGGCCCTTTTAGGAGTACCAACTGAGTCTATGCTACCATGACGGTGAAGAGGTGAGTCGGTGGAAACTTTCGGATTCACAGTGTCACGGTGCTGGAGAGAATCAGAATTTGTTCTTAGGTAACCATCCTCTCGACTGCTGCTGCGAAAATGGTTTGTTCTTAATGCCTCTTGACCATTTGGTGCCCCTGAGCTGGTTTCGAACTGGAAGAGAGTGGCTTGAAAAGGAGAGTGATTCTCTGAAAATGTGTTAGGACTTTGTTGAGGGTTACTTGGAGTCCTCTTCACATCTTTTTTTTTATGCCTTGCCTTGTCAAAAACAACCGTGTAGGGAACATCATCATTAGTCTCCCAGTCACCAAACCTGGGCATATTTACATGTTGCTGTAAAAATAAGCAGAATATAGAATAAGTAAATAAACAAACAATGCTTTGTCGGTTTTGAGACATAAACAAGCAAACCATAAGAAAGTAGTCTAGGAATCATAATTCTTGCAACCAAATATGCAGAGAAAAACAGTTTCACTGGTGAATATCAGACACACAAAAGTAGATCAAAAGTGTTGGTTTTGGTCAGCATTGTGGAAAATTGTTTTCTGGATATTAATCCAGTATGTGTACTCCTATCATATAATATACATGCAGCAGTGAAAGTTGCCAATTCTGTAACAGTCAAAAGATCCATATGGGGAAACATTTTTGTAGTCCTCACTCCAGTTACATCATCAGGGGAAGAAAAAGGCATAATGGGACCCTGATCAGTAGTAATGACCTCCAGAAAATACAAGCACCATGTGCTCAGACTTTCATACTCTGAAGTATTTAACAAATAGCAAACCATAAAAATGCATGTTGATTAGAATGCTGCAGACTACAATATCCATTTTGAAAAAACCCAGAAGATGCAACACAAGCAAAGCTTTATGAAGTGCACAATTAATCTGACATTAGCAAAACAGTCATAAATAAACCAAAGGCCAGCCTAGCCATTGTTAATGGAATTCAGCTAGCAATTTAGCCATTGTCGGATATTCTTAAAAGTTACGTCGCTAGCAATTTAGCTAGCACACAGTGAGATACTTCTTCAATACTCCCAAAACAGGTATCTAAATTGTCAAAAATCCTCCCAAAATATAAATGTTGTGTCTTCACATACAAGCTTAAATCTTCTGACAGCATGGTAATTAACATGACTTCAAACCCAAGTTTCATCTTTTGGTCTTATGTTCAAACTGTTCCATACTACTGATTAGTTAAATTGCAAGTTACACATTATTGCTCTATGTTCAAGCAGGGAACTTGTTGAATAAGTCCAGTTATACATGTGAAGGGTTGTGATAAGTAAAGTTTTATAACAAAACAAATGTGATGAAAACAATGATATAAACTAATTGCACTCTCGAAATCTGTATCAGCTGCTACTCTTCGCTATAACAAATTTTGCTGTGCACACAAAATTATCATCCTTAGGAAGCCGAGTCAGACTGTATACTCGATACAAAGCCAATATCCTTGTTCGAATGTTCTTCATCGAATCCAATGAACTTTCTACATTTAAAATAAACCTTAAGCTAAGTTTTAGGCCTTCAAGTTTAAGATCGCATATTAGGAGACTAAAACACACTTCAATTATTAATTTTCTCAAGCTGAGAATTTTAACTCCAAATCTTTCAAACACCAGACTTCAAATGAAATTAATAGACATCAAAACACTATTTACACAAATTTATAATAAATGTAATTTGGTTATGTTTAAAATTAACCCCATTTATATGCCGGTTACACACTATTCATTGCCTTCATATGTGGTCTAACAGATAACAGTGTCAAAAGAAAACACTCAAACCAGAATTGAAACCTCTATATTAAAGAAATCTAACATCTACAAAAACATAAAATAATAAAATCCAGAAGAAAAATTAACATAGCTCCCGTGTAACAATCCAAAATCTAGCAACCAAACTGGAACTTATAGAATTAACATTGATGCAAATACGTACCCAGATAGCTGTCCAAAGTCAATCATTTTTTTTACCTTATTTTGTTCCTATAACATAATCATATTTGTAGTATATATCTGTGAACATGCTACATGAAATAAATGAAATTTATTTAAGAAAAGAAAGAAACTGCCAAACAAAATCAAATAAAGAACATAGAATAGTAACAAGATGTAAGCAAAAGAACTCACAGCCATTGGTCTCGTAATTAACTTGGAAGAAATCTTGTTTGGAGTTGGAACTAATGGACAAATAATCAAATGAGTGAAACAAGTTTTGGTTCAATCCACTGACCAATTCAAGTATATATTTGTAAAGTCTCTTCACAAATGCCAACAAGCATTATGTCAACAAAGAACATGAAAAGTCTTTGGAAAAAAAAAAAAGAAGAAAGAAAAACCCCATAACCATTGACTTTGACCATTCCAAGTCTTGCCCGTTCTCACTGACATTTCAATATTTTATTCTCTGCCTCCCTATTCATCGTTAGAGTACAATTCAAGTTAATGACCGTTCAATGTTTCTGTTGACAAAGATATCTAGACTCTAGTTGACACGAATTAGTTAATTAAAAAGATGAATTCAGTCAGCTATTCGTGGTCCCGCTAATTTTTATTTTATTAAAAAAAAAACTTCCATTGATCATTGAAAGCTCTTTCGACAACTATATAAGAATTGCACTGCATTTCGTAAGGAAAATGGTTGTCAGACCATTGCTAGTAGTTGAATCTTCACCATTGTTTAGAGAATTCATTGTGTAATTTGTGGAGTCATTCAGTCACAAAGTGCTCCAGTTCATTATTGTATGCTCTCGGTTAATGTATTTGCACATACGTCTAAATAACGTTGGTGAATTCATTTTTATAAACTTTGGTGATTATTACATGTGAGTTGGGATTGATGTGAAATATCTAGTACCAAACATTCATGATCAAAATAGATTATCGAAATCCTTTATCAAAAGTTTTCAAGTATTTGTACAACTTAACTTATTATTACATATTAAATTACCTGTTTCGAAATGAAGACATGCTTTTTTGTGTACTGCGACATTGATACGCTTGCGACATTGATTTACTAGAGGCCTAGTCTATCATTGTTATTCTCCATTACAATTCGTACCAAGTCATCAGTTTGATATTTCCAATTTACGCCCTTTTGGTTGCTTGCACAAGTGCACTTGCGCTCCCAACATTATTATAAAATTTATAATAAATCTTTATTGAAGCAGTAGCTATGATGAGTCAAAGGTTAACCCCGAGGCCTTGTTGGCAAGCCACATGAGCCCTTATGTTCAACAGCAAGCTGATGCAAACGATGAGCTGTATTTGATGAGCTGGCAAAACTGTTATGCAGAGGAATATTTGCAAATGAGCATGGAAGGATGAAATTTCTAGAAGCTATTCAATGATTGGCTAATATCAGCTACAAATGCGGATCAAATTTTATTCATTTCTATGTGCTACCCATTATGCTAGCTATCCATCTATATGTAAGTGAATGTTTTGTATTTTTCATTCAATTTCAAGTTATTATTCATAATGAAAATATGTGTTCATTCAAGCTCTGCTTCCATGTTCAAGCAATTCTTATGAATTCAAGTTCATATCGTAGCCAAGTTTGAGCTATGGCAAGCAGTAGCAATACACAAATAATCATGAATCAAACACAGGAGAATCCAAGTGATCAAACAAATAACTTGAATCAAAATTCACCTGAAAAATGTTAAATATCAAAATTTGGGTAATAATACCAAAAATATG
Source organism: Citrus glauca (assembly GCA_029633175.1). NCBI lineage: Eukaryota > Viridiplantae > Streptophyta > Magnoliopsida > Sapindales > Rutaceae > Citrus > Citrus glauca. Next base: position 18,358,233 of record JAQOOD010000009.1, read on the forward strand.
GTAGTCATGAATCCATCTCCTACTCAACGTATCACAAACAATACCTATGTTTTCACTACTCCTATCAAGCTAATATAGAACAACTTTATGCTCTGGAGATCACAAGTGATTTCCAGCATCACAACAAATGAGCTTGAAGGATTTGTAGATGGCAATCATGTCTATCCTCCTAAATGTTTCACAAGCCCTAGACCAAATCAAACCACTATCACCACACTTAATCTTGAATATCTGATTTAGAAGAAACATAACCATATTCTCTTGAGTTGTTACTGTCATCACTAAGTGAAGGAGTTTTAGCCACTGTGGTGGATTGTTCTACCTCATGTGAGGTATGGACAACTCTTGGCAATCAATTTGGTGCAAGAACAAGTTAGAATCTTACATCTTAAAACTCAAATCCAAACCACCAAAAATGGATCACTTGCAATCCATGACTATCACTCTAGAATGAAATTTATTCTAAATGCACTTAGAGCAATAGGAAATAACATTGTAACAAAATATAGGAAGGAAACAATAAACACTGCACTTTCATATCTCCTTTATTAATCAAAATACAAGATTATATATAGGCTTGAAGCTAACATAGACTAGGAGTCTTATCTTAGCAAAGTCCTTTATTCTAGGGATAAAAACAAAAAATAAGTAGATAGAACATATCATGTAAAACAACCACTAGATAAGGATAACTCTATTTTTTCAAATTTTGCCACACTCCCCCTCAAGTTGGACAAAAAACATTGAACATTCCCAGCTTGTCTACTAACTTTTCAAACACTAGTTTGACTAATCATTTAGTAAGAAGATCTGCAATTTGTTGAGATGTAGGCACCTATGACATAGAAATTACTCTTTACCTATGAAATAGGAATTACTCTTTCTCTATCTTCTCCTTGATGAAATGCCGGTCAACCTCAACATGCTTAGTTCTATCATGATGTACTGGATTATGAGAAATATCTATGGCTGCTTATTGTCACAATAAAGTTTCATAGATTGAATATCTACGATTTTTAGCTCCCCTAATAATAGTTTCAGCCATAACAACTCATAGATACCTTGAGCTACAACTTTGAACTCTGCTTTAGCACTACTTCTTGCCACAACTGATTATTTTTTACTTCTCCAAGTTACTAAATTCCCCCATACAAATGTGCAATAGCCCGACGTAGATCTTCTATCCTTAATTGAACCAGCCCAATAAGCATCTGTGAAGGCTTCAACACTTCTTGCCTCATTCATTTTTAAGAGAAGACCTTTTCCTAAAGTTCCTTTAAGATATCTCAGGATTCGATAAACAGCTTCCATATGTTCATCGCATGAAGCATGCATGAATTGACTTACAACACTAACCGCAAAAGCAATGTCAGGTCTAGTGTGGGAAAGATAGATGAGTTTCCCAACAAGTCGTTGATATCTCCCTCTCTTAATAAGAATATTGTCCTTCAAGTCTCCTAATTTCAAATTTGATCAATTGGTATGTCTACAGGCTTACAACCTATCATTCTTGTTTCTTTCAAAAGGTCTATAACATATTTCCTTTGAGAAACAAATATGCATGTGTTATTTCTTGCCACTTCCATGCCTAGAAAGTATCTTAGGGATCTATGTCAAATTCTGTTGCAAGAATTTTCTTCAATCTCTTTATTTCAACAATATCATTCCCAGTCAATATTATATCATCAACATAAACAATAAGAACAATAATCTTACCATCCTTGTCTATAAAATAACGTGTGGTCTGTCTGAGCTTGTTTGTATTCTTACTATTGTATAGCCCTAGAGAATCTGTCAAACCAAGCTCTAGGTGACTGTTTCAGTCCATAGAGTGATTTTTTCAATTTACACACTAGTCCTCTTCCTTCTTTATCAAATCCATGTGGCAACTCCATGTAAACTTCCTCTACTAAGTCTCCATTAAGAAAAGCATTCTTAACATCTAATTGTTGAAGTGGCCAATCCAAGTTTGCAGCCAAGGATAATAGAACTCGAATTGCATTTAATTTAGCGACCGGAGCAAATGTTTCTTGGTAATCAATCTTGTATGTTTAAGTGAACCCCTTTGCTACTAGTCGTGCCTTATACCTCTCTATTGATCCATCAGACCTATACTTGACAGTAAAAACCCATTTACAACCCACTAGAACCTTTCCTTTTGGTTTTTGTACCAGCTCACATGTTCTCATTTGTTCTAGAGCACTCATTTCCTCCATAACAGCCTATCTCCACTTCGAGTCTTCTAACGCTTCTTGAATATTCTTTAGAATTCGTACACCTGAAAGATTAGTAACAAATGCTCGAAGAGAAGGTAACAGTCGGTCATAGGTCATATAATTAGAAATAAGATATTGAGCACAAGATCTAATCCCCTTTCTTAAGGCTATAGGAACATTAATATCAACAATTTCAAGTTTAAGAACAGTATTTTGAGGCTGTATACCTTCATTCAGTTTGGTCTCTTGACAGTGCTGTCGGTAAACAGGTTCCTTAACTCTTTGCGGATTATTCCGTCGTGAATAAACACATTGCTCTTGTTGTTGCAGTGTTTTTCCCCATGTCTTGAAATTTTTATCATCAGTACACTTCATTGGCTGAGATGAATTTTGAGTTGTTTCTGATGAAGACAAATCTGATTGAGACTGACACGGCTAAACAACAGTGAGTTTAAGTAGAGATAACAATTCTGAAGACTAGGAAAAAATTGGAGATGGTAAGGATGCTTCCCAAAAGTTACCTTCATTAAAACTCTCCCCTTGAAGGGAATTCTGCGCATAGAAAGGGTGAGTTTAAAAAAAAGTAACATCCATAGAAATGAAATATTTGTGCTGTTTAGGAGAATATAATCAATAACCTTTTTGAGTGGCTGAGTAACCTAAAAAAATGCACTTATGAGCTCTAGCATCTAGCTTTGTTTGAGCCAAACTATGGACATGGACAAAGGAAATACAACCAAAGACTTTAAGTGGCAAATCCGTACATACTCGAGTGTGTGGATAATATTGGAGAAACTTGTTAAGTGGAGTTCGGTAATTAAAAACCTTAGAAGGCATGCGATTAATTAAGTACGATACCGTAAGAATAGCATCTCCCTAGAATTGTTTAGGTACATTGGTAGTGAACATAAGAGACCGTGCTACTTCAAGTAGATGGCGATTTTTTCTTTCAGAGACACCGTTTTGTTGTGGAGTATAAACACAAGAACTTTGGTGTATAATCCCATGGTGTGAAAGAAATTGACTAAGAGAAGTGTTAAAAACTTCTCTACCATTATCAGTACGTAAAATCTAGGTTTTGGCTTGGAATTGTGTTTGGATCATGGAGTGAAAATTTTTAAAGGTTTGTGCTGCGTCAGATTTGTCCTTTAATAGATACACCCAACAGATTATTGTGTGAACACCAATAAAAGTAAGAAATCATTTTATACCCGTAAGGTTTGAGACACGAGAAGGTCCCCATATGTCACTATGAATCATTGCAAAAGGTCTAGAAGGTTTGTATGATTGAGAGGGAAAATAGGAACGCTAATGTTTAGCCAATTGACATATTTCACAATGAATCATAAGAGAATCTTTATTACGAAATAATTCAGGAAACAAATTTCTTAAATATGGAAAACTAGGATGACCCAACCTACGATGCCACAACATTATTTTTTGTTCCCTAGACATAGAAAGAGATCCACAGTCAGCAATATGAGCTTGTTTATTCACGTTGAAATCCTCAAAATAGTAAGGTCCCCCATGTTCCCTAGCACTGGCAATCCTCCTCCTCAAAATTAGGTTCTAAAATTCACAAGAGGAGTGCGAAAAATTAGCAGCACAATCAAGATCTTTAGTGATTTGGCTGACAGGGAGTAGATTGCAAGATAATTTAGGAGCATGGAGAACTGATTTGAGAATTATGCTAGGAGTAATCTTTATAGTGCCCATCCCTGCAACAACTAAAAGTGAACCATCAACTATCTTTACTTTAAAATGATCTAGACTAGGAGCATAAAAAGAGAAAAAATGAATGCAACATGTCATGTGATATGTAGCGCCAGAATCAATGATCCAGGAGTCAGGAACCTTGGCAGAAGCATGAAAAACTGTTGGGATATGGAAAATACCTTTTTGGGCCAGCAAAGAGGATGAAGGAATATGAGTTAAAATTTTTTGAAGATGCTCAAGTTGTTCTTTGGTAAATGATGGAATCACACTGCTTACACCTTCATTTGGAACACTTTGATTAGTGTCAGTTGCAGATTGAAATCCTTTTGGACTTCGCTTATTGCCTTTATTGTCTTTCTAATTTGTTGGTTTACCATGTAGCCTCCAACAACGCTCTTTGGTGTGATTCGGTTTGTGGTAATGATCACACTACAGCTGGCCACTTTGTTGGAATTATTAGATCTCTAAACAGCCAAAGCAGACATTTCAAGTGTTGTAAGTGATTTTGGCTCCCCAAGCATGACTCGTTTACAACTCTCTTCTCGTTTGACTTCAGCAAAGATTTCTCGGATGGAAGGTAATGGTTTAGCGCCAAGTATACGACCACGAACATCATCAAGCTCCTTATTAAGACCAGCCAAAAAGTCATAAATTCGATCTTTATCCACCAGTTTTTTGTATCGAGCACCATCATCAATACACCTCCATTCACACTCATTGAATAGATCTAATTTCTACCAAAGATTCTTCAGAGAGTTAAAATAATGGGTTACATCCACGTCACCTTTTTTCAAGTTACGAGCCATATTCCTCAATTCAAATAGCTGTGATGAATTTTCCAAATCTGAGTAAGTTTATTTGACAGCTTTCTACAGTTCAGCAGCTGTTTGGTAAAATAAATATGTCTGCCCAATGTTTGGTTCCATTGAGTTAACCAGCCATGCCATAACGATAGAATTTTCAGCATCCCATGTTTAAAATGCAGGATCATTTTCATCTGGCCTTTGCTTTTGGCCAAGGAGATAGCCAAGTTTTCCACGCCCTCGAATTACCATTTGAACAGAACGAGACCATGAGAGAAAGTTCTTTTCGTTGAGTTTGTGGGATGTTGTAATTTGAAGTGATATATTTTCAGTAATTGCAATGTGAACAATTGTAAAAGTTGATAGAGAAGGAATCTGAGATGTTTCAGCAGATTCGGAAGAGTCAATACTCCTACTTGTGCCAATCATGCCTATTTTTACCATGGTTTCCTTCAACTAATAACTAGCTCTGATACCATGTAACAAAATATAGGAAGGAAACAGTAAACACTGCACTTTCATATCTCCTTTGTTAATTAAACTACAAGATTATATATAGGCTTGAAGCTAACATAGACTAGGAGTCTTATTTTAGCAAAGTCCTTATTCTAGGGTTAAAAATAAAAAATAAGTAAATAGAACATATCATGTAAAACAACCACTAGATAATGATAACTCTATTTTTTTCAAATTCTACCACAAACATGAGTGATGAGGATTTCATCATGTGTGTGTTAGTGAGGTAGGACCTAAATATGATTCAGTTGTCACTAACATAAGCTCAATGCTAAAAACCCCTCATTGTTTGAAGTCTATGGTATGTTGCTTAGTCAGGAAACCAGAATTGAACAAAATCTTAACTCAGGTTCAATTGAGGCAAAATTTGCACAAATGAGGAATGAGAGAAAAAAATGGGGTAGTAATGATAGGTCTATCAACAACAGTTTGGAATAGTTTTTAGAAATCCTAATGGTGGCTTTGGAAATGGTTAAGGAAATCAAAACTTGCAAGAAAAAGCAAAAAGGAAAGCTATGGCAAATGATAAAGGTTCTGAGTCAAAAGGGCCATGATAAATTTATTTTTAAATGGGTTATACAACTACTGAATGTTGGCATAGGTTTAAGAAAAACTATATTCCATAGCCAAATAGGAGAAGAGATGCATACATGGTTATAGGAGAAAGACAAAGCAGCGGAGCTTGGTACCTTGACAGTGTTGCCACAAACCATATAACTAATAGTGTTGGGAATATGAGTTTAAATCAGAATATCAAGGTAATGATAAACTCACCATTGGAAATGGTGATAAACTCCTTATTTCTTATATTGGCTACTCTATACTATCCATTTATAATCCACACAAGTACCTTAAATTAAACAATATATTGTGCGTGCCAAATATTACCAAAAATCTTATCAGTGTTTCCAAACTATTGCATGATAATGATATTGATGTTGAGTTTCAAAAATCTGTTTATTTTATAAAAGACAAGAGCCAAGGGAAAATCATGTTGAAAGGAAGGGCTAGAGATGGGCTATATGAGCTATTCAGCATGCCTACTCATCTAAGTGGGAACAGGATCACATATGCAACTAAGTTCTCTTTGTCTTCAATGTCTGAACAAATAAAGCTGCATTAGCAATCTAGTGTCAATGGGGTCTTTTAATTCCAATAGTGATGAGTTAGTTGGTGTCAGTGTTGTTGAGCCTAGTAGAACTGATAAATTAGATACTAGAGATTTAAGAACAAGTGAAATAGACCTTTGGAATCTTAAGTTGAGGCATCCAAATATGTCAGTTTTGAAAAATACTTTGCTGTCATGTAATCAGTTCAACATGAAAAAATTATTATTCCTTCATTGGGTAATGCTCGTCAGTGTGGAAAAGTAATCAAAACAAAGCTTTAAGAGTAAAAGAAACCAAAACCAAAACAACCCTAGAATTTATCTACATTGACTTGTGGGGATCAGCACCAATTCCCTCAACTCAAGGACACAAATATTATATATCATTTGTAGATGACAAAACAAGATACACGTGGTTATTTCCTTGACAACAAATTCATAGGCCTTTGATACATTCATTGTTTTTAAAAATCAAATAGAACAGCAGCTGAACTTGAAAATCAAGGCCCTACAAACAGACATGGAAGGTGATTTTAAAACCTTTAAACCATTTCTCAGGAAAGAGAGAACATCTTTAAGACATTCATGTCCTTATTTACATGAACAAAATGACAAAGTGGAAAGAAAACATAGACATATTGTGGAAACTGCTCTCATATTATTGGCTTAAGCCAAAATGCCTTTAAAAATATTGAAAGAAGCCTTTAGCTATGCGACATTCATAATTAATTGACTGACTTCACCCGTACTTGAAAATAAAACATAAATTTGACTGCAAATGCTGTTAAGTATCAATGTTTGGTTGCAAATGTTTTCCAAATTATTCCCAACTTAAAGTGTTTGGTTGCAAATGTTTTCCATACTTAAGAATCACAAACATAAATTTGACTTTCACATACAAGTTATGTTAGCATGCATCATTTAAGAAGAGTCTAAAACTCAGCAAGTGTAAAAATTCAATGAGAACTCCATTCCGCTCTAAAATGACTCTAATTTTTGCAAACATAAGCTCACTGATCAAAATGATTTCGATACAGTCCTTGAAAAATTTCGATTTGTATCTTTTTCTACAAATAATCCCTATGAGACCACATAACTAGAAATAACTTATAGCCACTCTCAAGATACTGCTGGAACCTTGGAACAATTCTTAGATCGTGACCAGAATGAAGCACATTAGAATTGGAGCTCCAACACAATGTCAGACAATCATTCACCTTTTCAGTCTCAGTCTTAGCCAAACACCTCAGAAGAAAATCATACCTTCTCTTCAACCACAGAACTAAACACTCAAACCACTTGTACTAAAAAAGCCTTATCTTTACATCCTATGATAACGAGGTCCAAAGCAGGAATCTTTAAGGTAAAATTATATCAAATTTATGCTCAACATCAAACCTTTTTACCCCTAAATATAACAAAGGCATTAAAAGATCCTAAATAGAGAAGAGTCATGGAGGATGAATATAATGCCCTAATGAAAAATAAGACTTAGACCTTGATACTAAATGACTAAAACTACAAACTCATTAGAAATAAGTGGGTTTATAAAGTGAAGGAGAATCCAGATGGAACAGTCAACAAGTACAAAGCCAGACTAGTTATGAAGAGATTTCTATAGACCCTTAGACTTGATTTTAAAGAAACTTTTAGCCCAATGGTCAAAACTGCAACAATTAGGATCATTACAACTTTGGTAGTGAACAATGAGTGGATGTTGAGGCAAGTTGACATAAACAATACATTTCTGAATGGTGACTTGATAGAAATGGTGTATGTTATACAAATTTTATTGAACTCGCAAGCGCACGAATCTATTGTAGTATAGATCAATGGTGATGAGTGTCGATACCACGAGGAGGTGGATTTTAATGTATAGAATTAATTTTGTAAATGGGTGATTGGATCTATGGTGGAAATGATTTAGAATATGCTAAAACTTAAAATTAAAATAGTGAAAATAAATTCTAAAATTGGAATAGAAATGGCGAGAAGAAATTAAAGTGTAAATCTATTAAATTGACGTACTTGGGTATCTGGATTCGTATCAATATGCATCATGGGCTAAATATTCCTTATCAATACTAATTAAATCATAAGGGGGAAATCCACACCTCATGAACCACGTTTTAATAAATATGGTGTTAAGGGCTTATCGTGCCAAATAATGATAACCTTATACTAGAGAGCCAGTGGAACCAGGGTGGTACTAGACAAGATTATTATTATTTGTCAATGAAAAGTCAAAACATCCACAAAAACTAGAGGGGAAGAGAAAATAAATTTACCAAATAAAGCCCATGATACATGTTGAGACTTCACCTTCAACCCAAGCTTGAAAGAAAATTAGCCACTCATAATTGAACTAAGGGCAAAATAGAAATTTATAAAAATACGTATAAATATAAGATGAAGAAGGAATTACAGAAAATTGAGTCCAGAAATGGATTCAGAGGTGCCAAATTAGTGGGGGAAGCCCCCTTTTTATAGATACATTAAGTAAATCACGGCCATCGGATTAAAAACAGTTTGGACGCTCAGCATTGCGCCACGTCATCAGTCAACATACGTGTCAACAGTACGCGGTTTGACTATGCGGCTTGAACAGTGACACGGTTTGAACAGTAACGTGGTTTGGTTCAAAATAATCCCATGTGTTGCATGTGCCGTACGCGTGTTTTTTGGTCCACTATTATACTGCTACGTCACCGTCAACAATACATAAGAATTTTAGTCCAGCAGGATCATGACACCTCATCAGTCAATGCCACATTATCGGTCAATGCCACGTCATTGATCCATCTATGTGAACAGTGCCGTGAACAGTAACGTAGACATTACTCGTACATGTGAATAGTACCATCAACAATACATAAGAATTTTAGTCCAACAGGATCATGACACCTCATCAGTCAATGCCACATCATTGGTCAATGCCACGTCATTGATCCGTCTATGTGAACAGTGCTGTGAACAGTAACGTAGACAGTACTCGTACATGTAAATAGTGCCATTTTTCCTTTTGTGCTCCTCATGAGATTTTCGACTGTCCTGAGTTCAAAATTGATGTCCGTTTTGCCGTTTGATCTCTCGTTTATTGTGAAATGACTATGATACCTCTAAAATACATAAAATACTTAATTAAAATAAAACACATATAATTAAATTACAAAATGGTAAAACACATCAAAGTAAGAATTGTTAGTAAGACTTGAAATGTAAAATGACAGTTTTCTCCTTCATAAATATGTATTTTCTAACACTCAACACACCCCCCAACCAGCTTATTGCTAGTCCATAGCAAATAAAGTGAAAACAAAATTCAAAAATAATTTTTTTTCTTTGAAGCAATAATTTTTTTCTTCTTTTTTTTTAAGAAACAAAGTTTTTTGAACTAGGCATAACTTCACTATACAAAATGTTTATTTACATTTTTCTCAAACATAAATAGGTGATGGATCTTATAAGATATTGGGTAATATTCCAAATCAGAGTGGGTCAAGATGATAAGTGGACAAAGAAAATGTTATTTATTTATTTATTTATTTATTTTTATTTATTATTATTTTTAAAGGCTCAAAGGGTTTAACTATGGATATTTGATAAAAGGGATGGATCGTGTATACAATAATAAATTGCTAAGTTGTATAAAGAATGGGCAAAAGGGTTACTCTCCAAGAAAAATGATAGGCTCAAAAACTCACTTGGTATTTATTATGACATATTCATTCCTTCAAACAACTCATATTTATCTCCGACATCAACATGTAGAGTAGCAAATATAGTGTAACATCACTTCAAACTAAAGATAATACAAATACTAAAATTTGAAATTCATCATGTCATCTAATATTAAAACAAATCACAAATTTTGTTTTGTTTACAATATCCTACCCCTCAATATATTCTAAATATGAAAGGAAAATATATATGCAGAAATGTAAAAATGATGCAGAAAAACTAATTGGAAAATGATAGAAAACAAAAATTATTTTTTTTTAACTTAAGAAGATGCGTTTCTAGAGTCAATACACTCCATATTCAGCCATTTTTGACTCAAAAAATTTTTGTTTGAAAATGTATATTTATAAAGGAGAAATTAAAAAGAAGAAGAAAAATGAACATCAAAACATAATAAAGAAAAAGAAAATATTTGAAATTTTTTTAAAAATTTTTTCAAACGATGAAGAGGTGTTTCTAGAGTCACTACACTCCATATTCAGCAATCTTCAACACAAAAAGTTAGCAACAATTAGTTTCTACAACAAAAAATTAGTAAAAACTTAACCAATATTCCACAATTATCGACTATTCCGTCCCCCAAACCAGAACGAAACATTGTCATCAATGTTTTAAAGGAAAGAAGTAGAGTTTAGAAGACATCACCTGGGTGGTGCAACATAGAAGAAAATATTTATAGGCGGAGAGTTAAATCTAATTTGTACTTCTTACTGCAGCTACTGTTACCGTCATTATTTGAACGCTCCAACACGAAGCTCTAGGGGTCTGGCTCTGGTTTATAAGCTTGTAACATATCAAGTAGCTCATTAGCAGTGTGAGCACAAATAAAAAGCTTTTTCGCATTGGAAGGAATGAAATAATTTTTTATTGCATGGTTAAGAAATGCGATAAAACCATCATAAAAATTATTGACATTTAACAAACCGATGGGTTTCTGGTGAATGTGCAGATGGGCCCAAGATGCTAGTGTGATAAGTGCCTCTAGTGTTACAAGATCTCCTAGAAGGAAAATAAAAGCATCAGCATGATTAAGCATTTCAGTTATTCGTTCTTGTATACCTGAGACTACTAAAGGTTTTAAGACTCTCGGGATGATGCCTAACACTTGGCTTCCTCTAAGAAAAGCAGCTTCTGAGACCAATTTTGATAACCCTCGGTTACCTCCTCCATACACCAAGTGTAATTTTCTTTCTGCTATGCTTCAACCAAGATCTATGGTTGCTTCAACGAACTCTTTATGTTTGCCATAGGTAAATCCAGAAAGCACATAAATTTTCTTGAATTGTCTATTGGAAGTAGCTGCTATTGGAATATGTCTCAAAAACAATTTGTGAGTGCTTAACAAAAAAGTCATATTTAAGAATCTTGGTGACAATGGATCACAACTGTGTATGAGGTGGCATGTCAGTATCAACTAACGCGTAAAGCACATGGCTCGATAGTCAAAAAGTAAATAGTAAAAAGGAAAAAACAAACGGTAATAAAAGTATTAAAGACAATAATGCAAATGATAAAATAATAGTGAAATGAAATAAAATAACAGTAAAGTAAAAGGATATTTACAGGTAGTTGCGACTGTGGCTCACATCTTCCTTTAATTTTACGTCCAGAAACGGCTTGAACGCCCTTTATGGGTCGAAGATAGGCTTCCCATCCAGTTTTCTTATAAACTGGCAAACAAGGTCGTTTATAGTCAGATTCCTAAGACTATATCGTGCATGCTCTTTTTGGAATAATGGCCATAACTGGAGAATCGCTTCTTGCACATATCCACTGGGATGCTTTTCAAAAAATAGAAGGATATCATCCAATGACTCCTTATTCAAGCCATCTCTAATGAATTGAATCTTATCTTCCCTGTTATCAGACACTATTCCTAAAGAACATGAGTTTTTATTGCAACTCATTCTGGTACACTTATGACAAGCAACAGAAATTCTTCGAGCTCGTCGTTTTCTTGCATAATTTTCTTTACCACAACCAGACATGTATGCAATAAATTTTGGAGGTAACTCATCTGTCAATCGTACTTTCGCCTCGATTAACCAACAGATATCAGCAGGTATGTTATTCCTCATGAGCAATTGCATACGTTCGGACCGAGCTTTGTAGATCGTAAGGAGGGCATTCTGAGGAAATGAAGGGAATCGCTTGTGAAGCTTCGCTAGAATCTCGGTTCTGTCCATACCTTTGCTCAGAATATCAGTTATTATGGGAAATTGAAGTAATCGACTTGATTGTCACGGAGTACCGTTATTCGCCACTTCACCGGGGTAACAAACTAAAGCACACAGACAGAAAAAAAAATTAAAACTCACAAAGAAAATTAAAATCGTCCTCTTATTAAATTTACCGCAAGCTCCAACTGGATGTCGTAAACACTTCTCTCAATATCTCTGAGTTGGCTTTCTAAGCCCTCAACATAGGCTACTAACTCTGTTGGTTGCAGTGCCCAAATGTGATGTGTTTTATAAAATTGAATCTGCCTTTTGAGATGAGTTTTGACACGTTGAAGTGGTTTAAAAATATTCAAGAGGAACGGTCTAAGTAGGGTACTCATGATTAACAATGATAAGAGAAAACTTAATGGTAAAACAAACACACTTATGCAAAATATAATTTCAATGAGCAAAAGAATAATAAAAAGAAAAAAAAGAAAAATCAAACCTCCGAAAAGAAGAAAAAAATCAATTCAAATCTGGTGGGTCACTCAAGTTTATTTCGGTGTCTTCTCCATGTGGTTGGTACTCTTGATATGGTCTTAATCTTTGACCATTAACTTTAAACGTGACACCGTTCTTTGGGTTCTTAATTTCAATTGCCCCATGTGGAAAAACAGTATGAACAATAAATGGACCAGACCATCGAGAGCGTAACTTACCTGGGAATAGATGCAAATGAGAATTGAATAAAAACACTTTCTGACCTGGAGTAAAAGATTTTCTCATAATTTGCTTGTCATTGAAGATTTTCATTCATTGCTTGTAAATTTTGGTATTTTCGTATGCGTCATTACAAATTTCTTCAAGTTCTGCCAGTTGTAATCTTCTTTATGAGTTGGCTTGTTGCATGTCAAAGTTGAATTTCTTGATGGCCCAATATGCACGATGCTCGAGTTCCACAGGTAGGTGGCAAGTTTTTCCATACACTAGCCTGTAAGGTGACATCCCAATCAGGGTCTTGAAAGCCGTTCTATATGCCCATAATGCATCATCAAGTCTTAATGAGCAATCTTTTATGTTCGGCCTCACCGTCTTTTCTAATATGTGCTTTATTTCTCTATTAGAGATCTCCACTTGGCCATTGGTTTACGGATGATATGGGGTTGCCACTTTGTGAGTGATTGAATACTTTGTAAAAAGAGCCTTGAATGCTTTATTACAAAAGTGGGCACCACCATCACTGATTATTGCTTGAGGGAATCTAAAGCGCGAAACAATGTTGCTTTTCAAAAATCCTATCACCACCTTGTGATCATTGGTTCTACATGGAATTGCTTCTACCCATTTCGATACGTAGTCAACAGCAACCAATATGAATTGATGGCCAAAAGAAGGGGGAAAGGGTCCCATGAAGTTGATACCAGATACGTCAAAAATCTCAACCACTAAAATTGGATTCAGTGGCATCATGTTCTTCCATGTAATGCTCCCCATTTGTTGACACCTATCACATGAAGAAAAAAAAGTGTAAGCGTCTCGAAATATAGTTGGCCAATAGAAATCACATTGTAAAACTTTAGTAGCTGTTTTCTTGGCACTGAAATGGCCTCCACAAACTTGTTCATGGCAGAATGAAAGGATATTGGAAATTTCACTTTCTGGGACACATCGTCTGACAATTTGATCTGCACAATACTTGAACAAATACGGGCCATCCCAAAAGAAATTCTTTATTTCTGCAAAGAATTTAGCCTTGTCTTGCTTAGTCCAATGCTCTGGAAGTTGACCTGTAACAAGATAATTAACGATATCAGCATACCAAGGTAATACTTCCACACTCATTAATTGTTCATCTGGAAACGACTCATTCAATGTTAATGGCTCTGTAATTGTGTCAAAATGGAGACGAGAGAGATGGTCTGCCACCACATTTTCTGTGCATTTTTTATCTTTGAATTTCAAGTCAAATTCTTGCAAAAGTAACACCCAACGGATTAGTCTAACTTTTGCATCTTTCTTTTTGAGAAGATATTTAAGAGCAGCATGATCTATGAATACAATTATTTTACAACCAATGAGATAAGATCAAAATTTTTCCAATGCAAACACTATTGCTAGCATCTCTTTTTCAATAGTTGAATAGTTCAACTGTGCATCATTCAATGTCATACTAGCATAATAAATAACATGGGGAATTCGATCAACTCTTTGTCCTAATACTGCTCTTACTGCATAATTAGATGCATCACACATGAGCTCAAATGGTAAGCTCCAGTTTGGGGGTTGGATGATGAGTGATGATGTTAACAATTGCTTTAATTTTTCAAAAGCCACAAGACATGAATCATTAAAGATAAAAGCTACATCCTTAGCAAGTAAATTGCATAAGGGTCTAGAAACTTTACTAAAATCTTTAATGAAACATCTCTAAAAACCAGCATGCCTAAGGAAAGATCTTACTTCTTTGATAGTTTTGGGTGGAGGAAGATTAGAAATGAGATCCACCTTAGCTTTGTTAACCTCAATACCTTTGCTCAAAATGATGTGACCGAGAACAATACCTTATTTTACCATAAAATGGCACTTCCCCCAATTTAAGACCAAGTTCTTTTCGATATATCTCTGCATAACTAGTGTTAGATGACGTAAACATTGATCAAACGATTCACCGAAGACAGAAAAATCATCCATAAAGACTTCAAGGAATCGTTCAACCATATAAAAAAAAATGCTTAACATGCATAATTGAAATATAGCAGGTGCATTACATAATCCAAACAACATCCTCCAATATGCAAAAGTGCCAAAAGGGCAAGTGAAAGTGATATTCTCTTGATCTTTTGGTACTATGAGAATTTGATTATATCTTGAGTAGCCATCTAGAAAGTAATAAAATTCATGGCCCGCTAATCTATAAAGTATTTGATCGATAAATGGTAAAGAAAAATGGTCTTTATGTGTGACAGAATTCAACTTTCTATAATCAATGCATACTCGTTATCCTGTAGTACTCTAGTTGGTATCAATTCATTATCAGCACTGGTAACTACAGTGACTCCTGACTTTTTGGGGACAACTTGTACAGGACTGACCTATGAACTATCAGAAATTAGGTAAATGATACTTGCGTCTAATAGCTTAAGGACTTCAGTTCTAACAACTTCTTTCATATTAGGATTTAACCGATGTTGCATTTCCCTAGTAGATTTAGCATTTTTATCAAGGTGAATGTAATGCATGTAGTCTACTGGATTTATACCTTTTATGTATGCTATGGTCCATCCTAATACTCTTTTGTACTCTTTTAAAACATCCAACAACTTACCTTTTTGTTCGTTATTGAGGGATGCTGAGATGATTACCGGTAGAATACTTTCTTCTCCCAAAAATTCATATTCCAGAGTGTTGGGCAATGGTTTGAGCTTGAGTTTCGATAGTGATTCTGATGATGGGATGAGTTTCTTTTCTGATAGTGCTATTTGTTCAACTTTTGACTTCCATTTATTAGTGTCCATGGATGATGCTGAGTCAAGTAGGGTGTTGACCTCATCGACCGATCTGTCAATATCAAAATCCAAACCAAAGTGAGTTAAACATGTTTATAAAGGATCATCACTAAGGTTTGAAACAAAAGTGTCATCAACTAATGCTTCAATTAAATCCACATTAACAATTCCATCATCTATATTGTGTGGTTGTTTGGCAATGTTGAAGATGTTCAGCTCCATAGTCATATTGCTGAAGGACAACTGCATATTTCCAGTTCTGCATTGAATGTGAGCATCTACGGTTGCCAAGAAAGGTCGGCCTAGAATAATGAGGATGTGCTTATTTGAATCCTGTATTGATTGAATGTCAATTACAATAAAATTAACAGGAAAATAAAACTTGTCTACCTGGATAAGCACATCCTCCACAATACCACGAGGTATTTTCGTGGACCGATCTGTAAGCTGTAACACCACTGGAGTTGGGTGTAATTCTTCAAGTCCAAATTTCATGAAAACTGAATAAGGTAACAGATTTACACTAGCTCATAAATCCAACAAAGCATTCTCAATTGTGTGGTTCCCTATGCTACATGGGATAGTGGGGGAGCCCAGGTCTTTGCATTTTAAAGGAATTTTATGTTGGAGTATAGAACTAACGTTTTCTGTTAAAAATATCTTCTTTTGAACATGCATGTTTCTCTTTTTAGTACACAGGTCTTTAAGAAATTTGGCATAATGGAACTTACTTTATAGCATCAAGTAAAGGGATGTTGACATTTACTTGTTTAAAGATTTCGAGAATCTCACCTGTGGATTTTTCCTTCTTTCCTTTAGCTAACCTCTGAGGAAATGGAGCTTTAGGAACATACTCCCGTGGGTTGGTTTCTTCTTTCTCCTCTGGTGATGAGTGCTCAATGCTCACAGGTACAATTTGATTTTCTTTTGTCACCGGCATCTCCACTTTGTTGTCGACTTCTTTTCCTTTTCACAAGGTCATGACGGGTTTGACCTCTCCATGCTGCTATGGTGAACTGGTACTTGCTTCATGCACTCCTTTAGGGTTAGGCACTGGTTGACTTGGAAATTTACCTTTCTCAACAGTCATTGCCAAGGTTTGAACTGAAGAAGTAAGTTGTCCCACCATCTTCTCGAGGCTTGAAACTGATTGGGCTTGTGAGTTGAAGCCCGCTCTCAACTCATTTCGTAGTCCATCAATGGTACGGTTCTGTTGTTCAATCGTAGAGTGAGTAACATTCCTGAAATTCTGGAATGCATCCTCCCATGATCTGGGTTAAGAGTAGTTTTGGTTCTGATTAAATAGTCTAAATGGGGGCTATGAGGTTTGATGATTTTGAGGAATTGGTTGCATTGGTGGGGCTGGAGCTGCTGGTTCATTCTGTTGGAATCATTGAGACCATGAAAAATTAAGGTGGTCTTTCCATCCAGCGTTATATGTATTGGAGTGTGGGTTGTAATTTGATGTTTTTCTCATTACACTTATAGCGTTGGCTTGATTTGAGTATAAGTCATGATCGTGTGGCTCTGTTGATTTAGCAGTTGATAACGATGCTATTTGTCGAGAGAGACCTTCAACCATCTCCTTGACTTATTTGATTCTTGAAGTTGACTCGCTAATGTGAACCTCATTTTCTCCCTTAATCCTTCTAGTATTCCAGAGTGATCGACTCCGTTGTTGGGAATTATTTGCTTATCGCTGGAAGAATTCCCAAATCTCTGATGCACTTTTTGACATTAGCTCTCCTCCACTTGTTGTCATTAGCCATTCTTGCATATTCGGTAATAATCCCTCCAAAAAGTATTGGCATTGGTGCCATTTCTCGTACCCATGATGTGGACACTTCAAAAGTAGCCCATTGAATCGCTCCTATGTTTCGAAAAATTGTTCGTCATCTCTCTGGGTAAACTCCGAGCTTTCCCTGCGAATAGCATTGGTTTTATGCACTGGAAAATATTTATTTAAAAATTTCGTTACCATTTGTTCCCATGATGCAATGCTATTAGCAGGCAAAGTATTTAACCATGAACGAGCTCTATCCTTTAAAGAAAATGGAATAATCTAAGTTTAACATCATCGTCTAAAAAATTCTCATATTTAAATGTTTGACAAATAGCATGAAAATCATTAAGATGATTATATGGGCCTCATTTTCTAAGCCATAGAATGTGGAGAGACAATTTAGCACACTAGGTTTTAATTCAAAACTCCTAGCAGCTACATTTGAGTATCTTATGCATGATGTGCTCAAATTAGCTAAAGGACTGAAGTATTCCTTAAATGGCCTCTCTTGTGATGTTTGTAAATCCATTTTATTTTTAACTTTTTTGTGTGTGCGAAGTGTTTTCTCAAGTTCGAAGTCTATAGGTTCAAGATTAGGTAATAATGACCTACGACCATGCATGCAAAATAAATACAATAAAAATAAAGATGGGAACAAATAAATAAGAGGAAGAAATTACGATACTAAACTTATTGCGCTATTACAACTTTACTATAAAAATACACAAACAAATACGTGAAATAAATTAACTAAAAATAAATTAATAAGATAAATAAAAATTACAAAGAAGAAAAAAATAACTTGAGAATTAAATTATAGAATTTTAAAGAAGAGAAAAAAAAGAAATACTAACCTTCAAATGTAGATTCACCTTTTTTTAAAAAAAAAATACAAGAAAAAAATTAAATGGAAATATTCACAAAAATTAATTGTATGAATTAAAATTACTTACCTCCCCGGAAAGGGCGCCAAAAACTTGTTGTGCAAATTTTATTGAACTCGCAAGCGCACGAATCTATTGTAGTATAGATCAATGGTGACGAGTGTCGATCCCATGAGGAGGTGGATTTTAATGTGTAGAATTAATTTTGTAAATGGGTGATTGGATTTGTGGTAGAAATGATTTGGAATATGCTAAAACTTAAATTAAAATGGTGAAAATAAATTCTAAAATTGGAATTGAAATGGCGAGAAGAAATTAAAGTGTAAATCTATTAAATTGGCGTACTTTGATATCTGGATTTGTATCAATATGCATCATGGGCGAAATATTCCTTATTAATATCAATTAAATCATGAGGGGGGGAATCGACACCTCATGAACCACGCTCTAATAAATATGGTGCTAAGGGCTTATCGTGCCAAATAATAATAACCTTATACTAGGGAGCCAATGGAACCAGGGCGGTACTAGACAAGATTATTATTATTTGTTAACGAAAAGTCAAAACATCCACAAAAATTAGAAGGGAAGAGAAAATAAATTTACCAAATAAAGACCATGACACATGTTGAGACTTCACCTTCAACCCAAGCTTGAAAGAAAATTAGCCACTCATAATTGAATTAAGGGCAAAATGAAAATTTATTAAAATACATAGAAAATACAAGATAGAGAAGGAATTACAGAAAATGGAGTCTAAAAATGGATTCAGAAGTGCCAAACTAGGGGGGAGGCCCATTTTTTATAGATATATCAAGTAAATCATGGCCATCGGATTAAAAACAGTTTGGACGCTCAGGATTGTGCCATGTCATCAGTCAACAATACACGGTTTGACTATGCGGCTTGAACAGTGATACGGTTTGCACACGGTTTGAACAGTAACACGGTTTGGTTCAAAATAATCCCGTGTGTTACATGTACCATACGCGCGTTTTTTGGTCCACTAATATGCTGCCATGTCACTATCAATAGTACATAAGAATTTTAGTCCAACAGGATCATGACACCTCATCAGTCAATGCCACATCATCAGTCAATGCCATGTCATCGATCCGTCTATGTGAACAGTACCGTGAACAGTAACATAGACAGTACCCGTACATGTGAATAATACTGTACATGTGAACAATGCCATTTTTTCTTTTATGCTCCTTCTGAGGTTTTCGACCGTTCTAAGTTCAAAACTGATGTCCGTTTTGCCCTTTGATCTCTCGTTTATTGTGAAATGACTATGATATCCCTAAAATACATAAAGTACTTAATTAAAATAAAACACACAATTAAATTACAAAAAGGTAAAACATATCAAAGTAAGGGTTGTTAGTAAGACTTGAAATGTAAAATAGCGGTTTTTTCCTTTATAAATATGCATTTTCTAACACTCAACAGTATACATGCCACAACCTAAAAGTTTTGAAGACACAAGAAGACCAAATTATATATGAAAATTGAAGAAGGCTCTATATAGTTTAAGACAGGCCCCTCAGGCATGGTTTGACAAGCTAAAAAATGCTCTATACTCTTAGGGATTTAACAACTCCAAGTGTGATACCCATTGTTCTCCAAAAGGAACAAGTCTAAGGTGATCATCATGCTTGTTTATCTTGATGATATAATATCACTAGGAACAATAATAAAGGCATTGAAGAAGTGATAAGAAAGTTGAATGAAGCTTTTGCTTTAAAAGATCTAAGAAATTTAAATTACTTTCTTGGGATACAAGTTATCAGAAACTAGAACTCCATTCTACTTTCTAAAGCCAAGTATGTTCAAGACCTGTTAGCAAGAACTGAGATGAGTAACTACAAGGAATAGAGCCTCCCTTTAGTACAACAGAAAAATTAAAAAGAGGTGAAGGTGCTAAGTTTCATAACCCTACACTTTACAGAAGTGCTGTGGGTAGCTTCCAATATACTGTACTCACAAGAACTGAACTTGCCATTTCAGTCAATGAGCTCAGCCAATATATGTTAGATCCTAGGCAATCTTAGTGGATTGCTTGCAAAAGAGTGCTAAGGTAATTAAGAACACTATTTATATGTGTTTAAAATTTAGAAAATCAAACAACCTTGACCTTGTGGCATATGCATATGCTGATTTGGTTCGTGATCCAGATAATAGAAGGTCAATCAATGGCTATTGTGTGTTCTTGGGAGATAATGTAGTTGCATCAAGTTTAAGAAAAAAGAGCGTGGTTGCAAGATCGACAACATAATCTGAATACAGAGCTATGGCTCTTTGCATTACTGAAATTACTTAGATAAGTTCTTTGCTTAGTGAGCTTCAGATTGAAGTAGAAAGAATTCTAATGATTCTAAGTGACAGCACTAGTGCAGCTGCTATAGCTACATATATTATGTATCATTCAAAAACTAAACATTTTAAAATAGACTTGCATTTCATCAGAGATAAGGTAACCAGAGGAGAGCTGGAGATAAGTTTTATTGCAAGCAGGGATCAAATTGCAGATGTTCTCACTAAGCCACTGCCTTACTACAAGTTTAGTCATTTTAGAAGCAAACTCAAGGTTTTTGACAAGACCTTGAGTTTGAGTGAGGGTGTTGCAAGTAGCAGTTATGATGAGTCAAAGGTTGACCTCGAGCTCGAGGCCTTGTTGGCAAGCCACATGGGCCATTATGTTCAGCAGCAAGCTGATGCAAATGATAAGTTGTATTTGATGAGCTGGCAAACTGTTATGCAGAGGAATATTTGCATATGAGCATGGACAGACAAAGCTTCTAGAAGCTATTCAATAATTGGCTAACATTAGCTACAGATGCAGATAAAATTCTATTCATTTCCATGTGTTGCCCCTTAAGCTAGCTATCCATGTATATATATGTGAATGTTTTGTGTCTTTATTCAATTTCAAGTTATTGTTCATAATGAAAATATGTGTTGCTTCAAACTCTGCTTCTACATTTAAGCAATTCTTATGAATTCAAGTATCTCCAGTTAGAGATTACACTGCTAGGTCCAGAGGAATCCTAGCAATGTATAACATGTTCATAGATCATTCAACAAAATAACCTCTACAAACTCTTTTAAAAACAGAAAAATTTCTCTAAATTTATTAGGTATCTTGTATACAGTAAAGGTTTCAGCACGACCTAAAAATTTGATATCAATGAAGAACAATTTACATCGGTGAGTGTCTTTCACTCAATATACAAACTCAAGCGTGCGATGAATTGGATATATAACCAAGGGAAGAAACTAAAGTCGAAGTTTTTCCATCAAAGCCTTGTACATCTCAGTCCCATGCAACACACGAGTGATAAATTTATAATATATGTATATGTATGTGTATATGATACGACACGGGAGAGCATTAACAAAAATACAAAATCTCCCATGTAGCCAGAGCAAAAGATATCACCATGAAATTGGAAAGAAGCAACATTTCTGTGAAACGAGAATGAGAGAAAGATCAGATTAATTAAGCAAACCAACAAACAATAATGAAATTGGAAATAAAAGAATCATTTGGTAACAACTCAAGAAACTAATTTCTGCTTACAAATCTAAAATACACTGGCTTTCCGTTGCCATTTTCACCTAGGGAAATGAAACCATCAGTAGAATGTTCCAACGTACCTTAAAAGTTCCATTTTTGTGTTGCTTCAGATCTTTGTAATGAGGTTTTCCGAGTGCTGAAGCTGATATATTTCCAGTCCGATTGAGCCTCTCTTCTCTCACTTTGTTGAGAGTGTACCTATCAGCTGTTGCAGGAATATAATCATCCCAATCACCGAATTTTGTAACTGCAGCAATGTGACCAGGCTGCAACAACAAAAAGTAACTTCATATAACTAAGAATCCATATATATTCATGATGAAATTTGCCAATTGAACTTGATACACTTAAAAAATATGGCATAAATTTTTTCATCTCCAAGAAATTCAAAATCTTGGCACAATTTGTACTGAAGAAATTTAAGTTAGAACAGGAAATTGTAAAACCAAAGTACAGTAGTAGCAGCTGCCAATATCCCAATAACATGTTTCCGTATAATTAACAAGCAGGACTTTTCAAATCTAGCTGCCGATACAATTGTCCATCTAAATTGATTTTTCTAATTAGCCTGTGTAAACTATATAAGTAATTGTGGTCAGTGTTCGAGCAAATATATTGACACACTTGTAAACAAGAAATCAAGGTGAAGGAAAAATTACAGTTTCAGCGCCTTGAGTAACTGATCTCTGTTGGGATCTTGCAGGAGTCAAGGAAGCTAAGTTATTTCCACTTTCTGTTGAACCCCCTCCTTCCCATGAGGATAAGGGTGAGCGATTAACCCTGCTGTCGGACCGTACATTATGCCTTCTGGACCTTTTGCGACCAGGCCTGTTAAGAAGTGACTCAACGGCAACTTTAAGATTTACGGTACGATGGTACCAGGGAGAATCATCAGGTCTCCTTAGGTCACCATCGTCTTGGCTGCTGCTGCTGTACACAAGCTTTTTCCTTCCTGCCACTCGCCCATTGTGCTCCCATGGTTTCGTTTCCCTCTGGAAAGTATTAACTTGAACAGGAGAAACATTATCTGAAAATGAGTTAGGATTTTGTCGAGGGTTATTTGGATTCATCTTCACACCATATTTTTTATACCTTGCCTTTTCAAAATAGACAGTGTAAGGGATATGCTCTTCAGTGTCCCAGTTCCCAAACATTGGTACATTTATCTTCACATCATCTTCATACTGTCGGCTGCTCCTGCACACATGATTTGTCCTAAGTGCCTCTTGCCCATTTTGCACGACTGACTTGATTTTTGTCAGGGAGGGAGAAGCTTGAGCAGGAGTAACAGTTTCTGAAAATGAGTTAGGATTTTGTTGAGGGTTATTTGGATTCATCTTTACACCATAATTTTTATACCTTGCCTTTTCAAAATAGACAGTGTAAGGGATATGCTCTTCAGTCTCCCAGTTCCCAAACTTGGGCACATATTTATCTTGCTGCAAAAATCAGCAGGAATAGAAAATTTCGAGCTGGAGTTAAACATAAAACAAATTAAAAAAAAAAAGAGAGAATAGAACGACACACAAATTAGATAAAAATGAAATTCTTTGCTCAGCTTTGTGGAAAATTTTTTCAAGCATTATAATCCTAACTCTGTTAAGATCTTTAGGAAAAATAAAGGCATAATGAGACCATTAACAATTAAAATGCCCTCCAGAAAACACAAGCACTGTTTGCTAGTACACGGAAGACTATCCTCTCATCCAATTTGAAAGTCACAGGGTATGTAATACAATCAAAGTAATCTCATTAGTGCATGGCAGTAATAAAAATAAAAAAATTAAAAAAAAAACGAGTCAGCGAAGCCATAGTGAACGCAGAAAGCATAATAAAGTTCCTTAAAATCAAGAATGAAACATACATGTTGCTTACTAAAGTTAAAAGGACATCACAACGGGTCCTTCGGAAACCAAACAATAAGTCTTCTATCTAAAATGAGAAGGATTTTATCTGCCTCCCCCACCACTATTATTGAGCTTTTACAAGTTTAAGCTGTTGTGTCAAGCGGTTTCTCCAACAGACATAGTGGATCACCAAAAGAGAGCAGTTGTCGGTACTCGACAGTAACTGGGCAACTATTCATTGCCTTCTAATGTGTTATAACACACTGACAACAAACAAGAATTGGAACCGAGATATTAAAGAAAAATAAATCAGAATCATACAGCCAGAGCTTTAATTCCCAACATCAATAGAACAAAATTAGAAAAAAATAAAAAATAAACCCCGATAATAAATTAACATAACTCCTTATGTAACCAATTCTTAATCTTGCAACTCAGACTAGAACTTCTAAAATCAAAATTGATACAATAACGAGACTGAGACGGCAGTCCAAAAGAGTTGCATTATTTTTCTTTTTTCTCATTTTGTTCCTAAAACAAGATTATCATTTGCAGTGTATGTGAACATAATCATTCTCGGATGCACACTTTGGTGCTTTACTGTACAGTGCTGTAAAGGCACGAAACCATTCTTTGTAAAGTGTAGAGCTCCAGAGAACATAATACATGAATTAAACAAATTACTTCAGTAAAGTACAAAATTTTCCATACGAAACAAAGCAAAACAAAGCTACAGAAAAGCCAAAAATAACATAAATAATAACCAGATGAATACAAGGAACTCACCGGCGTCACCGCCATATGCTTTGGCTTGAAATAGAATTTGGTTGGTTTTGGTCCCGTGGGACAACAATCAAATGAGTGAAACAAGTTTAAGTTCAATTCACTGACCAATTCATGTAATATTTGGAATGTTTCTTCACAGATGTCAACTAGCATTCTGTGAATATGAAGATTAAAAGAAAAATTAAACTAAAAACACATCAACCATTGACTTGGACCCTTTCAAGTCTTCACAGATGTCACTGTCATTTCATTTCATTTTTTCCCCATCTAGAGTAAGGTTTAAGTTAATGAATATTCAATGTTTCGGTAGACAAATAGCACCTATTTTAAGTTAATTAAATCAAAATTAAAAAAGAAAGGTTCAGTCCACCTAAAGATGGCCAATGGGCCGGGCGGCACGTGGCACGGTACGGGTACGTGTTCGTACGGTACGGCACGGTAAGAGCACGTTTCGATGAGGCACGAGGCACGGCACGGCAAGCACGTGGGCTGTGCCGGGCTTAGAATTTTAGGCATGTGGGCCTTAAAGCACGGCACGATTAGAGATGGGCTAAAGCACGGCACGCGAAAAAGCACGTAATAAGCACGGTTCATTAGTGTGCTAGCACGCAACCTGTTAGCCATTAATAGTAAGTGGGCCAAAATATATCTAAGTAAATTTTTTTAACAAAAATTAAATATAAAATGTTATGAAATTAAAGTACAATATCTTGAAATTAAATGTTTTAATATATTTTTTAGCATAGAATTTAAAAAATTAATTTAAATCATTAAATCTTAGTTTAAATAAATATTCTAATCTTTTATGTTTATAATTTATTAAATGAATAAGTAAATATCATGATTTTAATAAATAAAATTATAAATATCATAATTTTATTTATGATACTTATTAAATGAATAATGTTATTTATGATATTTAATTTTATTTATGATATTTATTTAATTATTTATTTATGTTTATAATTTATTAAATGAATAAGTAAATAACTAAATATCATGATTTTAATAAATAAGATTATAAATATCATAAATTATAAATAAAAAATAATTTTTTTACACAATTAATAATAAAATATTTTTCATATTAATATTAAATCATAACTTAGTTAATATTTAATAGAGATACGTTTCATTTGTGAATGAAATATTTTTCATTTTATACACATGACAAATTATGATAAATTAAAAATTACATTTTTATTAAATGAAGTTAAAGTACAATTATAATATTAGTAATTCAACTAAAATTAGGCGTAATTTGCATCACTACAGTTAACAGTACATCCCAACTACATTTTATTTGAGGATTGTATTTTTAATTTTAATTAATTATTATTATGATCTATGGAATTAAATTTATGTGTTATGAATTATGATTGATTATTGTGAAATAAAATATATAGTTGTGAAATTTTGATAAACTAATAATAAAATGATAATGATGATAATGGGCTTAAAAAAGCACGTCAGGCACGTGGGTTTAAATAAAGCACGCTAGGTACGTGGGCTTTTTTAAGCACGCTAAAAAAAAAAAGTTGGTGGACTTTTTTTGGACACGGCCCACGGCACGGCACGAGCCGGCTCGTGCCGTGGACTGTGCTAGGCTCAACTAAAAAAAAAAAGGGCACGGCTCACTAAATTGGTGGGCCGTGCCGTGCCGGCCCACGAGCCCTTATGGGCCGATGGTTGGTGGGCCGTGCCGTGCGGCCATAGTTAAGTCCACCCCAACCTATTAATAGAAAAAATTAGAGTTCTAATTACCCCTTATTAAATATAATATAGGAGGGGAACCAAAGTCCTACGACTAGCAACTTGCGGCTCTCAACTTTCAAGATGCAGGATCTCTCATTGTGCTACAAAAAGCTGCCAGTGTGGTTCTTTAGTTAATAATGCGATTAATTTTTATTTTATTTGAAAATATAAAGGAAAAGGATAGCTACACTCCCAAAATTTAGGGAAATAGTTATATGCACTAATGCACTCTAAGATTTTATAAGGGACACCAAGACTCATTTTAATTATAATGGCCTTTGAATATAATAATTAAAAAATTGACTCTAATTTTTTTAATAAATGCAAATATAATTAAATAATTCAATTTGTCTAGTAGAATACTAATATTAAAATGTCTTTGAATATTTAAAGATGAATATGAAATTCGTAAATTATCATATTTATTTAAATAATATATTTTCTTCATTATAAAGAATTTAAATAAATATGTGGATTAAATAGATTTTACAATTAATAAAATATATCTCCACCTATTAATAATATTAAAATTATTTTGTATAATATTCAAAATAATTTAAATTTTTGTATAATATTTTAACATTATGTTTCTATTCATTATAAATCTTACTTTAATATAGTAAAATACGAGTAATAGATTGTAAAATATTAAAATATTTTTAATATTGACATTA